>CM023458.1:33807787-34058167 GCA_013339765.2 Haemaphysalis longicornis
AAGTGTGCCGCGACGTCGCCATAAAACCTGATGGACAGCTCCCATACCCTAGGGCTCGATGCAAAGGCGGAAAAAAAGGAAAATAGGAGGAAGGATGGATGAAATGGGAATGGCGTCACCGTTTACGGTCACTCAAAAGACCGGCAGAATTTTATGAGTGGTTAGAGGTTTGCATTTATTTCCCCTTCATCGGAGAGGAGCCCAGAAAAAAAAATATTTGTGGGGAAGAAAACATTAAAACTGTATTGCAAGAGCAAATGAGAAAAATGGCGTTTTCACTGAGCATCTCTCAATCACAGGAAATTTCAACTGTGCACAAGGGTAAATGTTCTTTTGTGCAAGCGACACTGCAATACCCAAATCCGAAACGAATTTGGTTCGTATACAAAGCATAACTTAACAAAAATTTACACAAGTACAACAACTAAGGACCAGGCTACAGTACTGTGTGCGCGCAATGCATATATAAGTAAAGCATCATTACCACCATTGTAATCATCCTATTTATGGCTTGCTGCCGTACGAAGGCCCCTCCAATCAAACTCCAATTACTACGGCTTTGCGCTGCGCAATATGAGCTTATTCCTGGCAGAATAATTCTAATATTTGTCTGCGCAATATATCAAAGAGGTTACACTGACAGCAGACACCAAAAATACAAGGTCGAAAATATCCCAACAAATAAACTATAATGCAAACAACACACAAATGACATTTGTGCACTGACATAAATTACCTTGACTTGTTATTTTTTTTTCAGTTTCTGTTTGGATCTCTCCGGAGACCCTACATCACGTTAGGAGTTATTTTGTGGCTTCTAAAACTTTATTTATTGCACCTTGCACAGCTAGAACAAAATAATTCATCTTTCTGCATCCAGTAAACCAATTAAATAAAATGGCTTTGGAGTCCCTTCCCTGTCAAAATCTTATGAAGGTGCCTACAACCTATCAACTTTATTTTATACTGGGCCTTTTAGCAAAGAGGCCGGACAGTGAGAAACCTAACACATTTTCCTTACAGATGCCTTCCACTGCAGGATATTTTGCATTGCCACGGAATGATTACGAATGATAAGCCTGAAGCTATACACAATGCCACCTCTTGTTTCTTATAGAAAAAAACGAACCGGCATTCAGGGCTTCGATAAAACACCCCGTACTGAAGCATTGGCATGAAAGAAGAGTAAAAAAATCTTAAAATACAACCCCATAAGCAACGTAGTTTGGAAGGAATAAATATCGAAGAGGTGGAAATAAATATTTGGAGGGAGACAAAGCAGTATAAAAAAGGGGGGAGAGGGGAAATAAAATCCGGGAGCAATACCTGATGGGGTGTCTATGTGTAAAAAACAGGAACGTAAACTAGGAAAGCAAAAGAAACTAGGCTATTACATTCGGAGCTGGAGGAGATGGGTCATAGAGGTTGGGGAAAGGTATTTGCAATTCAATGCCTAGTGCTGTATTCCATAGGAATAAGGCAAACATTGAAAGATTCCTCTGGAAGCGTGATTCCAGAAGTTTCCAGGGAGCTGGAAATTCGTGAATAACTAACCTTCGCGGTATTTCGGTCATGACGAGCAAAGTTTGGCTAAAGTACATGCAACTTAAGGTCATTAAAGTTGTCGCCTGATTGGTTTAAATGCTGCGCTACAGCTATAGATGCCTTGTTAGGAGCATCTTCCCAATGAAAGTTCAAACGTAAGCTCATAGTTTGCTCGTTTGCCCTATATACTTTCCTGATACAATGAGCATTCCAACATATACCCGATGTTGGATGAAGTGCACGAAAAGCAGGAAATAATCTTGTGAACATAATTGCTGGCGGTGCTTTTTCAATGCAGTCTTTCGGCAGGTGCATCCAAGTGATGCATCTGGGACAGAAGCAGGTGGGTATGACCGGATCTTTTGAAGGTTGTTTTGAAGGTTTTGAATTTGCATGCACTAAAATATCCCTGAGATTCCGGCAACGTTTTCTTAAGTCGGTCATCACTGGCTAAATTAGGGTAGTATTTCTGCAGGATATAGTTTACGTTAGGAAAGGCGTTTGAGAACTTTGTCACTAGGGCAGGCGTCCTGGCACTTTCGTTTCGACGCCATTTGATGAGCACCACGTCCCTTTTGAGAATGGAAGCACGTTGGTTCGCGTGATCGAGTGAGCTTTTGGGAGGTTTCTGTTTATAATGGTGGATTTGAGTTCGTCTAGACGCTTTACGTAGTCACTGTCATCACTGCACACTCATCTAAGTCTTGTGGCTTGCCCTACAATAATCCCTTATTTGCATTGTCTTGTGTGATGGCTTTCGTAGTCTACATACTGTTGCCTGTCCATTGGTTTTCTGAAAAGTGTGGTTTGAAGTTTACCTTAGTTTAAAATGACGGCAGTATTCAGGAAGCTCAGTTCTTTTTCACAATGCTGGCATGACAGTTAATTTGTCGGATGCGATAAATTGAGATGAGATATAAACTATTCTTTTGCAGAATAAATATGCAGAAAACTAAAGTAATGACCAATAATCTTGGGACAGCGCAGTGGTTTGAAATAGTTGGCAAGGCAACGGAATTAGTAGGCGAATATATCTACTTAGGCCAAGTTGTGACCCCGGATCCCAACCGTGAGCCAGAGATAATCAGAAGGTTAAGAAAAGGGGGGAGTGCATTCGGCAGGCATTCTTAGATAATGAATGGCAGCCTACCATTGTCCCTGAAGAAGAAAGTGTACGACAGCTGCATCTTACCGGTACTCACCTACGGGGCAGAAACTTGGAGGCTCACTTAGAGAGTTCAACTTCAATTGAGGACGACTCAGCGAGTAACAGAACGGAAAGTGATAGCTGTAACTTTAAGGAACAAGAAGAGAGCGGATTGGGTCAAGGAACGAACGCGTGTTAAGGACATATTAGTAGAAATTAAGAAGGAGAAATGGACGTGGGCAGGGCATGCAATGCAAAGGAAAGATAACCGTTGGTCATTAGGGGAACAGAGTGGATCTCTAGAGACGGCAAGCGTGGCAGGGGGCGCCTGAAAGTTAGATTGGCAGATGAGATCAAGACGTTTGCGGGGATAAATTGTTCGCAGTCAGCACAGGACCGGGATAATTGGACGTTAAAGGGAGAGGCTTTTGCCCTGCAGCTGGTGTAGGTAACTGGTGATGATGATGATGATGATGATGATGAGGATGATTATGATAAAAACGTTTCTAGAGACGCGCGTCCTTGTTCCCACATTATAAAGATGTTGTCTCTGTAAGGGAGGTCAAACCGAGGTTTATTCGGAAAAGTTTTTAACAGGGTGGCGTAAACTTGCGTCATGAAAATATTGGCGTAGGTCGGCGAGAAAGGAGTACGCACGCTCGTTCTAAAAACTTGAAGAAGTGAAATCAGCCCCATTAAAATATTTGAGAGCAAACACTACTTTTAAGAACATTATGCATAATTCTGGGGCTTGTTGGTGTGGATTCTCTGATAAAGCTTGTGAGATGGCTTTCATCTTTCCGATGACGGGGATGTTTGTGCACAAAGCGACAACCTCAAGAGCACCTAAGAGGGTGTCACTGGGTGTTTGACCGCCCAAGATAGTTGACCACCCAAGATAGTTGACCACCCAAGTAGTCGACTATTCCTGCCAGTTTTCTTTACCAAATTCTTGGACCACGACCCGTTTATTTGTGCCAAGTAGAGTGGGGATCCGCTCATTCTTTTTAACAACCTGTAAGAACTCGCCTCCCTTAAGCCCCTCTCTTTTTAGAAACGGTGATTGTTCATGTAAGGAAACGACAGAAAAGAGCGCGAAAGGATTTTATAATTCTTTTACAACGAAGTGCAAAAGAAAATTTTAACAAAACGATGTGATAAAAGCATTGTTAGCAAAACGAAGCTCCCAAGAGTCGACCGACACCTAAGTCGCGAAAACAGTTTCTCACGTAGAGTAAAAGGAAAAAACTTACCGTGAAGCACACACAGGTGGTTTAACGCCGTCCGAGTTTTAATTTTTCTTACGTTTTAGGCAATAGTAAAACAAGCATATCTTCGAACCTTCTGTGCGAAATACAGTGCACAGCTTTGTACGATTATTCAGGCAAATTTTAGACGGCACTTCCTCTAGCACAGATGCTGCTTAAAACGTTCTGTACTCGCTGAGTTCATTCTCATCCTTCGTGTATTTTAATTCTATTTTTTTTCATTTCAGGCGTGACAATGACAATATAAAATCAAGACAAAAACAGCGGAAAAAATATACAAAGGTAGCAAAAATTTTGAATTTACGAATACGTGACGTAATTGGTGCTGTGTTTAAAATAAAAGTTCAGTAAAAGTTCATAATTGGAACAAATATATGGTTCTATAAAGCACCACAACCAGTATTTCGTGGTAATTGCCAGAATGTCTGTAAGAGGGCTTCAAAACAATGCACTGTTGCGAACTTACCTACCGGTAGAAGTTTAGTCGAAAATAATAATCGCATAATATCATCGAGAAAAAGAACTAAAATGGTTATAAATAAATATTATTATTTATATTGATTTTTATTTCTTTCACACTGGCGGTTTCCGGCTACTTGATTAGTAAGAATATAGACCCCTGAATTCACACTCGTTGGAGTTTTACGCAGGGATGTTTGTTCAGGCAACTCCGACAAATGAGCAATTTATACTGGACGAATATTTTCTAAATCATTACGTTTCTGCTTGTGTAAGAAACCTGTTTTGAGCCAGCAAGGCTTCTTGGCGGTGGGCCCCTTAGAAATTTCAAGGACATGTGCTTCAAAAGGAACGTTACGGGTAATACCTATTCCGGAATTATGTACAGATTACCTTATTAAAATAACATCAACTTCTCATCGGCTACTTTATCTCAATCTTTTAAAAATAATTTATAATGCCTCATAGGTTACACCTCCTTCGTCAGTCTTTTTGGCTGATTTTTATAATCGCGACATTTCGCCCCCTGATAACAGAAACCATTGCTAAAGATCACGGTCTTTCCAAGGATACCCCCGGCCAACTTTCAAGTTTTTCCCATCGGCGCTGTATGCTTAATCACCGGTAATTTTCTTTTACAGGAGGGTAAAGGCTCCGATATTGCCCTTCACCATAGGATGCAAATGTTCTGAAAAATATAACCTCGATATATCTGGAAGCATGTTTTTTTCCCAAGTGTGGATGGTTAGTTTTGTGGAGCCCGGGCAGCTCTAAATAAAATAGGCAGGAGTGGTGATGACCACCAATAAAATCGGTATGCCGTCAAGCAGTGCGAAAACATCACGTGATGTTGCTTAGCAGCACGGGGAAGGGAGACGGAAACGTAAAAAATCCGCGTGAACCAACAGATGGAGCGATACGAGGCCCCTAAGAAAGACAGCCCAAACAAGTGGAATACAGAGTAAAAAAAGAGAATGAAAAAGGGAAAGGGCACAGCAGGGAAATAGGTGGATACGAACGAGCATCTGCAAGTGAAATCTTTGGAGTAACACTGCAGCCAGACGTGCCGAGAAACCCTAAGGCAGGTCAAAAGCGCTCTCGAGCGAAAGAAAGTAGAGGGCTTCGCGTAGGAAAACAAAACCCCGCGACTGGACCACGAAAGAGGGGTGTGTGGGAGGGATGTGGCCTTATTCGTGCTGTTCAAGTTACCTCCCGTGCGTCGCTTTTCATCATGTTCCGAGATATGATGAGAAGTTATCACAGTGCGTGAATCGAGATAGGTAGCACAGGCAGCGTGACAAAATTTTTATTTGCAAATTTTGTGGTAGCCGCACACCTGCAGGGAATTGTTGCTAAATAGAAAGAAAACAAAAAAAATGTTCATCGTGGTATGATTAGCGGCGGACAACAAAATGCCGCGAAACGGGTGCCGAAGCACTAAGAGAAGGTAGTTGAGCGGCATTAGACTCGTGCATGCTTTGTAGAAATCTCGCTAATTGGTTACTGTGTTGGAGACTTTGTTTTTAGTTTTATGAATAATAGCAACCGGATATCTCGGGGAAATCTTTGGCCACGGCACCTTTATTCCCATTTTGTGAAAGTAATTTCGAAATGCGCTCCCTCGGCCAAGGAATCATAAATTAAGATGTTTTCCTAGTAGTGTAGCCTATTATTGCACGTTTCAAGGAGAAGAAAGAAAGTAAGTTTATTTCATTCTTTGCATACAATACAATTTTACCATCTGGGCCTTCAGCCAACTGGCTAGTACCAGGACCCATGTAGTAAAGGCTTCATGAACTTGTACGCAGGTCATAAACACATATGAGTGGAAAATCACTTTACACACACCGAGAGAACACAGCGCTATAAAGAATAGCCACTTTGCTACAATGGTGATGCATACTTTCCATCACGAAAGAACTGTTTCACACTTCTCAAAAAATTGGTGTTAGTTTTAATATCAAAGACAGAAAATACAAGATTACAGCTCTGCAAAACATCATACTACGTCTACCATAATTATTGTGGATAACAGGGAGGTTGAAAGGAAGGTTGCTTTGATTGCGTGTTTTCGATGTGGCTATTGAAAAAGAGAATGAGATAACAGAATATTGTTTTATAATATATTCTTAACCATACAAGCTAGCATGTGGTCTCTAGCACTAGTAAGTGGCCTAGTTGTTAAATCTTTACTATCATCATCGCGGGACCAATTCAATTATCATCATCGGTGCCCGTCATTACTCGTGAGCAGCCCTCCCTTCAGCTGCTTTGTCTTCCTCTAATCGCCATTTTGTAAGATATAACACCACCGTATCACCGGGACGTCTCGGCCCATGGTCTTTTCTCTAATTTTATAATAATGTTTAAGACAGAAAAAAAAGGACAGCAGAAATGTCGTTTACCCTACTAAGCGTTATACTGCAGAGCGGACTCTTTTGTAACAAGATAACTCGGATTATGCAGAAGTATGTGACCCCCGATGTCTCAAAACAGTAAGTTATATGGCAATGACATATAGTGTAGTATATTATTTGGAGAATACGTAACAGGAAGTAATTGCTAACTCAAACTAGAACCAAACAAGATAGCGTTAACTTGTTACACATGTATGTTATATGCTGCTTAAAACTAAGGGCAGAATATACAGTCACGCCTACATATTTGTGTTCATCAATTTGTTTGATCAAACTGTCATCCATTTTCACGTTTACTTGGTAGGATTGAATTGTATTGGGAATGGAAAATACCAAGTATTTCGCTTTGAATACGTTCAAGAAATTAGTTTTTCCTTAACCATTGTGATACCTTAGTGAGATCAGCATTCGTCTGCCTTCAAGACACTTACGTTCCTCACCAAAAAAACAAAAAAGCAGTATCATCTGCATACATAATTGCGGTGCATGCTGTAGTACCAGCGGTAGGTCACTTATATATAAAGAAATATTATTTGACCCAGCACCCAGCCTTGATTTACTCCACAAGTAATACATGCAGCACTAGAGGCAGTTGACCAAATTTTGACCAACTGAGTTTTACCATCTAATTACCTTTGAAGACGTTCCTTAAATAATCCCCTAAAACCATACCACTCCATCTTTATTAACAATTTCCATTGTTGATACCATCAAATGCTTTCTTGATATCAATAAAAATGCCTATAGCGTAACATTTAGCGTTGAAAACTTTGTTTACTGTCTCGCTCAAAGTTCTCACTGCAGTGGCTCTGGATTTTTTCACGCGGAAGCCATGTTGACTTTTAAGTAGTACTTGATGCTTACCTAAAAATCGAATGATTGGCTTTGCTAGCTATTTTTCAAAGATTGCGATAATAACGGTTAGGGTTGAGACTGGCCTGTAATTATTGTAATCGTTAACATCTCCCCCTTTGTAAATGGGGCAACCCTAGCCGGTTTAAGGCGTCCGGATATATAGCTGGATATACTGACGCATTAAAAGTAGTTGCAAAATATCTACTAAGTTCCTCAATGTGGTATTTAGAATAGTGACCTATCCCAGCACTTTTGTCGGCTGACATGGACTGAACTGTACGAATGAATTCTTCCGAGTCTATTTCTTCAAAAGCAAATGGGTTAGGAAAAGACGCCGGAAGGCTGGGCATAGTCGCCTGTGATCTGAATTGTGTGGAGATGGCGGTTTCTACTTTATAAAACTGATCGTTTAAGGAACATGCCACGTCTGCTGAAGTGTTACTTGGCGGCGCAATCTCCGGTGGTGTTTGTTTGGTATCACTTTTTTAATTACTGAGGTAATCATTTCCACATATTTTTTGATGATCGCTGGTTATGTTCGATAAGATTACAGTAGTACGTAGTGTTGGTTGTTAGACTCAACGCTAAGGTCTTATTTCGGATAGATTTGTATTTGTTCTTGTAATATTCATTTTCACGGGACTTTTTAGGCTTTCTGAACCGCTTATCTTTTGCTCTAATGGCCACAAGTACATCTTTAGTTGCCCACAAACAGATAGGTTTTGTGAAGTATAGTGTACTATTGGCAGTCGTTTCTGCAATACACGAAGTAATAGTGCCAATAAGTCGGTTATATTGGGAATGCATGTCAGATGCATTATTCATAAGAAACTGTAGGCTCACACTTCGTGTTGATCGAAATTGTGGTCGACCTTGGTAAATGCACGCTTGACCAAATTAAGTTTAAGAACAGGTACTCACGCAAGCATTAAAACCGGAAATTGGTCTGCAATTCCTATATCAAGAAAACTTGACACGGTGTAAGGCGGTTCAAAGTTGCATATGATGCGATCTAGTAGTGTAGATGAATAATACTACACTCTGGTGGGATGGTTGATTTGATTCACGAATCCATATGGTTAAATCAGGTTGTTATAAGGATAACTGCTATGCTAGACAACACCAACTACTAGCTTGCACTCAAGCTGAATGAACAGGAAATTGTGAGAATCGCTTTCCTGGTTAATTAAATAAGATATCCTTTAACTTTAATCATATTGTTACATACAAAGCCACAACCCCTCCGCGAAAACGTCCTGAACGTGGCAGAGACACAAGTGTATAAAATGGGGTATAATGAATTATTCATGCTTTAACCAAGTTTCGCTCAGTGCAATTACATGATATGAAAAAGAGTGGAGTTCTAACAGTAGCAGAAGGGAATCGCTATTTTTGGTCATGTTGTGCACATTACAGTGGATTAGTTTAGAATTCATGGCGCATTTGTATGGTGGATTCACCTCTGTGACCGACAGCATCTTGTTAAAACCTTTTTTGCAGAGTGCGCCTAAACAATGAACTTCGAATCACATTCTCAGGTGACGTGCACAAACGGAGAGTTCTCGGCTTTCTTTACTAAGATTGGACCGTTCTGCACCAACGAGAACTTCCACGCCTTTTCTTTCCGTTGTTGTGTGGTCTTACAAAGCGAAATCTTGAGCTCACAGATGCTCGTTCATGTAAACCGGCGAGAGTTCTTCAAATATAAATTTACTAGTTGATATAGGTTTACTAGTAGTTTAGAAGTCTCCTTTTTTTTACATTGCCAGCACCCTATCGCGTGTTTT
Source organism: Haemaphysalis longicornis (assembly GCA_013339765.2). Lineage (NCBI taxonomy): Eukaryota > Metazoa > Arthropoda > Arachnida > Ixodida > Ixodidae > Haemaphysalis > Haemaphysalis longicornis. Next base: position 33,817,266 of record CM023458.1, read on the forward strand.
GCGTGACAGGAACCTCACGAAAACGTTAGATTTGCTCTTATCCTTTGTAGGTACACGATGTACAACGTACAACGTCTATGTCGGAGGCAGACATTTCAATCGCAAATTGCTCTCCCAGCGTCTGTACCCTTGTCTCAAGCCAATCCTTTGCAGTTACAGGCAATCCTTTGATTTCCAGATTATTAGTGCAGCTATATTATTCAAGTTCCGCCATGCCCCTTTCAATCAAGATAAGTTCTTGTTTCATAGTAGCATTTTATGCTGTTGGTTGTTGAGAGTTACAACTGAGTGTCCTAAGGTAAGAGCACATGGTGTCGAACTTTGCCTTGAATTCATCAAAGAAACCGCTAATGGGAGCAGCAGATTCCCGTACTTCTTCAACGCTGCGCTTAAGTGAATCAATCGCGTCGAGCTCGGCCGACATTTCGAGAACTATCTTATCCAGATTTTTTATGGTAGTTGGTGCCTTCTCCGCCATTTTGCACAACTCCTCAACATGAGCAGCGAGTGACTATATCCACCCAGACAAAAAAGCGTAAATTACGCACCTGTAAAACAGTAGCAAACGCTTAGAAACAGCCTTCGATGCGCGCAATCCTGAGTCGCCCGCTGCTCTGTTAGCAAAATTAGCTGCAAAAGCAGCAGAAATAGTAACACAAATAAACCGAGCACGAAGAGTAAACTAACCTCCAAACGGTCAAAAATCTTGAAAAGTGCTTGGAAAGCGGCATGAAATGGCCGGATGGGAAGCACGCAACAAAACTTCTACCCCATACCACAGTTCACCATGCCACGTTGTGCAATAAACGGCCAAAGAAATAGTAAATTTGTCATTACACTTCTCCAAACTGAACTTTCAAACTTGGACAAAACTGGATTAAGTACACTAGCATCCCTCAGTAACACAACAAAAAAATACAAGTGAACTGTGTTTTGCTACTCAACGTCAAAATGTATTGCGTGTGTCGCTGTGTAAGCGCTGGCGATGGATCTTAGCCAGTTTTCTGGGGTGCCATTGTAAACGTAGGGTCAAGATTTAAGATTTTCGGAATTGGCAAACAATCGTGAGTGGTTGACTGTGAGATCTCTTCACGAGGTCACCGCAAATTCCCTATGTGACAACACAGTTAATTCCGTAGCAAAAAGATATATTAGGAAGTGTACTCCTGTATGTGAAAGGTGACCCCTTTCCGCACAATGTGAAATAAAATCGACTTAATACAAGCAATTACACGTTTACAATGAGCTCCGCCAATCAAATCAGGAGGGTAAGCTACAAACGAATTTTTTTTTGATGAACTGTATGACAGACCTATTTTAAGAGTACTCTAGGACCATGCCCACTTGTTTTTCCTAAAATATCAGTCCTCAGCGAACACATTCCTTTCTACTGACTGTCAAACGTGAGAGCACTTTTTACCAGCATTGTGTTTCTTGGTATGTCGTGTTCTTGATAAATGAACCGACATATTTCTCTTTTTCCGCTTCGCTGCAGCGCTTATCATCTCAGAAGCTGCAAGCGGCCGCGATGTCTTCATAAATAAATTGACATAAATCCAGTACCTTCTTTTCAATGTAAGCACCGTACTTAGGTCATGTGAGCGATCATATTTTTCGACATTTTCAGTCACGGTGGTACTGGTTTTCTCTCAAGAAATGGCATGCTTGGAAACGTGCACAACACTGACGCATTTACTAGCGCAAAGCATCCCTTCAAGAGAACGCATTCCATCGTAGCTGGAAAGGCTCGACACGCTCACATGTGACCCCGTTCTAACAGCGTGGCACATGACAACTCAGCTATCTGCCTCTTACTCTTACCAGAAGCAGTGTTGTACTCTTTGCTCAATGCCCATCCAAACGCCCACACAAGTGATGCCGCACTTTTTCCGTCATTTGAGACGTGACTCGTTAGCAGCAGACGAGCGCGTTGTTTTGAACGGCTCAGAGGACGACCGCTGCATGCTTAGTAACACAAAAGCGATGCTTCTCAAGTGACAGCTGCGGATAAGGAAGACCTCAATGTAAATGTATGCTTGGGACTGTACCCTTCCCATGGTGACGTCGGAGACGTTGCAAGGACCAAAAAAGAAAACATCACGTCCAAATTTTGTTTCTAGTTCCACGGCAGAGTGTATGCGCAAGCCAGGCTTGTTTTGCCTGCTCCGAGCAAAGTCCCAGGCACGTGGCCATTAAACAAATGATGTGCTGGTACTACATACGAGCCGTTTTACTTTCACTTGGTACAATACGTTTTCATGGCGGCCGCCATAACAAAAAAATAGCAGCGGCTTAGCTCGGATATGCCCCGATTTGTGTAGCGTGAGCTAAGGTTCAACTGGTTATTCTTGTTTGTCTAGGATTAGCTTCATTATCATGCTTACTGCTGCTTTAATGACACACACGCAGTATACGCAATATGTGACATCTGCATATTTATCAAGCGGTTCCGGCGCAGCGTCACCAATCGCCCCAGAGCTTAGCTGGTCCCACAGGAGCAAGCTGGTGTTGCTCCGACGCTCAAAACCCCTCGCATGATCATCAAGTGAACCGGGCTGCCACGTGAGGAACGAAGGTCGGCGAAGACGCTGGGCGCGTGGGGGTGTGAGAGACGCCCGGAAGCGGGAACCTTCTGTGAACCGTGTGACGTCACTGCTCCTCGCGCATGAGTAGGAGCCTCGCGAAACTGCTCAACCTAGGCTAGTGTAGCTCACGCTATATTAGCCAGGAGAAATAGAAATGGGTTCCTGCGCAACGGAGCGTGCAAGGTAAAATTTTCAACCTGCGTTAGATAAATTATTCGGAGATATGTCATTCTTTGTAGCAATCACGAAATAAGCCATTGCATGCAATTTTTTTATTTGTTTCCCGTGGCCACGGATTTTACGCTTGTAGTCAAGTATGTAATAACACAGAACGTGAATGGATTCATAACACGTCTCTTCGAGGCTTGTAATGAACGACAAAGGAGTTTGAGGGTTTTAGGTGCATTCGCACTGTACTTGCTATCACAGCCTAATATTAGAAACATCACTTCAAATACTCAGCCAGAACATACTCCTTAAGCCACCAGCAGAGGCTCTACCTTCCTCTTAAGCACCAAAACGTAGCCTCATTATGTTTACATCGAAGTGTTTTTTTTTTAATTTCACAGAGGGTGTCATTCAAAATCTGCATGTGTATTTATTGGATATCTTCCGGGAATTAGTAGTAACATTTTCAAAAGTACCACTGAAAATGCAGCCTTCCATAAAGTGTGAGTGCAATCAATGCAGCCAGCCGTTTCTACAGCACACTTCTAAAACAGCATAAATTGCTGCCACACCCCAATATTTAGATTCCGCGGATATGTGAGCATGGGGTTGAATATGTATTTTATGCTCGTACTTTTTAATATGTTATGGCAGTGCATCTGCTTCACTTCACGGTTGCAGCTTAGCTATTTAGAAGTGTACGTAGCGTAAAATAAGAACTTTGGGATAATGTTTTTTTAATTGACTGGAGTAAATAATTAAGAAATAATGTGCTTACAGAAATTGTCTGCTGAAGAAAGATTGTTAGAGCGCTGTACCAATATAAAATTTCCCTTGACGATCGCCCTGTGCGCTAACTGCCCACTGCTGTCTACAAAAGTAAAGATGCAACAAAGTACTTCCTACAAATGAAACACCCTGAAAGGAGGATTAGAAGTGAGAAATCGTCTCAAAAACATTTGTTATATGTAGTGTAATATTTAAACATTTACCGTTATGTTTGTGCTTATCAGTAGCGAAAGACGCCGTAGACGTTTTACGCACATGGGAAGTAAAATAGGGTAAGCACTGAAAAATAGTGGGGCAAGGAGTACCCAAATAAATCAACGCAATAATATGTTGGGAATAGCTAAGTGGGTAAATGATATCACGGCCTGCGAACGTTGCATTTTTTACCGTTCCGCAAACAGTTGTTGGGCACCGCGGAATGCGTCTCAAGTGACGCACATTTGACACTTTTTGCCTAGGTAACCGTATAAACCGGATTATAGGTGGGAAAAGATGACAAAAAAAAATAATTCGGCACAGAAGCGCACTCACAATGTCTATATTTATTTTCGACGCCCGTCCGTCACTGCCACTCACTTTGCCTGCCGAAGTCACTCGTCCGAGCTCTCAGAGTCGCCCGAGGATGACTGCTTCGCACTGTCATCTTCCATGCCATCAGGCGCTTTGCTGATGGAGCACTTCCTGAACGCTCGTGTAACCATGTCGTCGGGCAGCGACTGCCCAGAGAAGGACACCCAGCTTGGCACGTTGTTGTCGCCGGCTATCCACTCATTGTACAGTTCGCGGAGCCGGTCCGCGCATGGCCTCCGGAGCGATCGTGAGCGAAGTTACCGGACGAAGTCCGCCACTTTGTTCTCCAACTCGGGGTGCACCGCTTGACGTCCACGAAACGATCGGTTTCATAGGTTGCACGCGCACAGCTTAGCTTTCTCGCTCCGCCAGTACCGCTCACTTTTCTACGAAACGCCTAATTGGCGTTGCGCCGCCATATTTCCATTCTGCTCGGTGACTCAATCGCCGTCAGCTTAAACGCCGCGGTGAACTGGCGTCGACTGCCGCCACTCATCTCGGAACAGAGACGTACAGAAATGTACGCACGCACGCACAATAGACGACTAAAAGACGAAAAACTAGGGAAAAGCGAAATCAAATAAAGGCCTGATAGTGCAGGAGAGCAGTCCGACACAAATGGCGAAGGCGACGGACTACGCTTGCACATTATTGACAGACAACGATTTAGATTCTGCCAATGACCGTTATATAAGACGAGGGGTGACTTTTGTGCGGATTTTTTTTGGATAAAAACTCGACCTATATTCCGGTTTATACGATATAAGTAGTTCTTAATAATACTTTGCAAATGAAAATTTGCGAAGCACGTTTAAACAAAACGGAAACAAAAGAGTTGTCTCGGCTTACCGTAGCTTTCAAAATATGTTTGCCTTTTATATGTTTACAACATTTTGGCTCTTATTTGCATGTCATTGCTTTGTCACTTGCACGACCGCGCCCCTATTTGCAGTCATGTGATTCAGACTATGTGCATTTTTGCTTATTTTGGAGTACTTAATATACTATTTTCTAATATGCAGTTTGTTTGACGCATACTCTCTTTGGGCAGCGGACCACTGTTCAGGCTTTCTTTGGAGATGGTTGAGGCTGTTTTTCACATTTTCGTCGTGGTTATTTTTTAGACGAGAGTAAGTGGGCTGGCGAAACGACATGCAGAGTGAATTAAAAAAAATCAGGAGCAAAGCAGAGTTACCGATATTTGTTTCCAATTATACACCCTTCGCGCAGGCTGGAAAATTTTTTAGAAAGTTACCTTTTAACTTCCCGTGTATTTCTTAGGGCGACATGAGGCAGATGCCTACAGCAAGGACTGCCTTCCTTTGTGTAATTTTGATAGAAGTTTTTATATTACCTCTCATGCTTGTAGTACTATTGGGCGGCGTTAGTTACACCTAAATGCACGAACACATGGCGATGGTAAAATGTATTGGTCTACTGTTCCTAATAAAATTGTCTGACAGAGCGCACTTTTGTCTTGCTTTTCGAAGCTCTCTTTTATATTATTGCTACACCGGAAACTATGAGTGGAGCTAGGAAAGCACGCTTAACAGTTGCATTTGTGCTGTTTTCCGCAATGTATGTAAGCATGATTGTATGTATATATAGATATCCTTGTATGTAACTTGTACCTACCTATGCGTGTAGGTATGCTTGCATGTTTATGTATGTAGTATGTATGTATGTAGGAGTGTGTATGTGTGCATGTATGTATGTATGTATGTATGTATGTATGTATGTATGTATGTATGTATGTATGTACTGTATGTATGTATGTATGTATGTATGTATGTATGTATGTATGTATGTATGTATGTATGTATGTATGTATGTATTTATGTATGTATGAAAAACCTCTCTTCACCAACTTACGGTGCGCACAAAAAGTTTCATAACTGCTGATACTGATCACATTGGTAAATTCACCATGTTATTCGTTACCAACACCAAACAAGGTTGTATTCTTAATTACTTTTGGCTCGTCAGTTGTCTTCTCCACCATATCAAGTAGTTTTCTGTATTCAGGCTCACAATTCTTTGTTCACATTTGTCGGTTAATTATCGTTTCATTTTCAATAATATGCGCATGTATGCGCTTGTGATGTGCTGTTACTAGATCATTCACTGTGGACGGACAGTGTCAATTTTCTTCTTAGTCTGAGAACTAGGGCTCGTCTAAAGCACAGACATGAGCGTACACAATAAATATATAGAAGATCGAACTGTTAAGAGTAACTCACGGTATATTCTAACAGGCTGGGTGACCATGCAAAGCCGACGACAGACGATCATAAAGCATGTGAACAAACAAAAGGTCTATTGGTATAGGCAAGAATTAGGTATGAAATTCCTAATGTAATTTATATGAGCTCTTGTGTGGATATTTATCGCCATCATAAATTAACGACGGAAAATGTTTTCTGATCGTCTGCCACCTCATTCATCTACCTTCTACCGTGAAACTCCAAAGTGCTTTTTGTTATTTTTATGGTATTCAAAGACGCCACTTTAAATTAGTCTAAACCTCCAAAATGGCCACCACTTTGCCATTGGCAAAGTTTGCTTTTATTTATTTTCTGAATGACTAGGTAGCTGCGATCTAATTTCTAGAGGTTATACAAACTAAAAATAAAATAGAATTTTTTATCTAAATTTTTGAGCGCAAACAGAGAAGTGTTTTTTTCAATAAGAATTTTTAAAACGCGCATTTATCGATGTAACACCCTGTATGTTAGCGCGCACATGCATTATCTATATATATAGATGATTGCTGCGTTATATAAATACCCGCCGCGGTGCCTCAGTGGCCAAGGCGTTGTCCTGCTGAGCACGAGGGCGCGGGTTCCACTCCCGGCCGCTGCGGGCGGGAGTGGAATAATTAAGAAATTAAGAAATTATTCCTTCATTTCGTAATAAAACGGTTTCTTAATAAAACGGTAGTATTATTTATTAACGCTAGTAATATTTATTATAAAACGGTAGATAATTTCTTAAGAAAACGGTAGTATAAAGAAAATTTAAACCTTTTGGTAAACATCAATGAGAAACCAACAAATCCCCATAATTAGCGCAATACGCTGCAAGCTATGCTTCTAGGTTTACGCGCTCCGTACCTGCAACCTTCAAACAAGTGTCAGCATACAACGCGTATGTACAACTCCGGAAACATTTTCGCACGATATTATTTTGCCTAAATCAACTCAATGCATCAACCTCAAGAACAGCATGCGAGCTGGGATTAAACGGCACAAAGCGTTCACAGTAGAAAAAAACACTTAATCTGAAATCACAAGCGTATTGTACGTTTTTTAAACAATTTACCTGAACATACAGTATGAACAATGCAAAACAAGTGCAAAACAGAAAACCTGATCAATTAGGGTGCCACGTAAGTAAGATTAAGGACCAAAAGAAAGGTGTGCGTATTTTGCGGTTTAAAATTCTGGCTTTAGTTACCCTAATAAAAAGTGGAAAGACTACAATTTGTTTTCCGCTGACAAACTGGTGCTCTTCTTTCTGTGTCCTTTCTAATCCTGTTCAAATGGATTAGAACAGGAATGGTCCACCTAATATTGTTATTATAAAGAAAACTGGCCATAGATGTTAGCTTTGGCAGGTGGTAAGATATTTCGTAACGCAATGAAGCAGTCACTACATCTGTCTCCACGACATATTTTGTTTCATAATAATCGAATAAACGGCAAGTTACATACAACTTTTAACCGCTTTACTTCCGAGAAAGCAACCGTCTTGATAGCGGGTTTGATTTAGTTTTTCTTGAGAATTTAATGGGGAACTGACAAATTACCTGGAGTAAATCAAGGTTCTTATATTATTGTAGCATATTTAGCGGGAAATTCTCATACAGTTTGTTTCTTGGTAGTTCGAACTGAAAAGGTGCTACACCGGTTTCCTTTAGCCGCACAGCTCGTGAAGAAAGACGGCTGTGTATTTTTAACAGGGAGTCAATTCCATTTCCTAACCATTCGACAGTGAAATATTTAAGACAAGTGAACAACATCAAGAAAAATTATCTCAATGTAAAGAAGAAATTGAGGACATTTTAGGTGTGACCAGATAATTTGAAGCTGGAGCATTATGACAATTGGTCTTATTTAATAAGCGTAGGCCTTTGAAGCGAGCAATCCTATTCGCTAACCCACCCAATGAGTTCCCGTGGGGATATTGTGCGTATGTATGTTGTTGTAGCAGCAAAGTGTGAATTAATAAGCCGAACCTGGGCTTCAATTACTGCTGTCATCATTATGAGACAATCGCTTTGATTGGGTATTGGAACAGTTAGAAGAAAAATTGGCCTTATCTACCGAGAAGGTACGACAATGCATAGTGGTATCTTGGTAGAAGCTGTATAACACAAATGCGATGTAGCAGTAACAAAGTTCGCAAGACAAAATTGTAGTGGAACAAGTAATACACTCGGCAATCAACGCAAGTTCCTGGGTTGTACCCTTTTTTTTTTTTAGTTGAAGGCGATTGAAGTTTAGGCGCCATTCGCTGCTTTTAGCACTGAGAGGTTTGCAATATGGGCCGCCTAAAGCTTTCGCGTGATTAAAACAACCCGGATTTGTCAAAAACTTACGCCTGCTGCTGGCGTGGTTTCAGATTATGAAATTGTTAACATCATGCTTTATTTTCCCGAACGTTTACGTCCATTGATTATCATTTTTTATTCGCGGGATAGGACACGTTTTTTATAGCATTTATAGTGCAGTGTTGAACCAGCGTTGAACGAGTGGCCAAGACTTTGTGTACATCCTGGTGCCACAACTATAGTGGTCCAGTTCTTACCGAGTTCTTGAGCTGTTTCACAAGTCTTCACTTTTAGGACCGTAGTCTTTCTTGTATAGTTGAACACGAAACTTTTGGTTTTTCTGTCTATCAGTCTGTTCCTCGATTTAGCCACCCTGCTAAATTGAAACAGATGCTGCACAATAGGTTTATATAGCCATAGCCAAATTTAAACGTCTACGTCCAGTGGTCATGTTCATACTTGTCAACATTGTCGAGCCAAAACGAATTATTAAGCTCGTTTGACGCAAGACATCAATAAAGAAGTTGTATTCGCAGTTTTTTTCTTTATTAAACATACAGATCAGGTTCATTTATTGAGAAACACGTCCATAGAAATACAAAAGCAGTGGCCCATTGTTTCCTAACGGCCTTTCAAGAAACCAGTCGGAAACAGTAATGAAGCACTCCACAAGACAGTTTTCACGTTCCACTTGGAACGCACGTTCAGTACGTTGCCGCGATTCACGCACGTCACCACCATACGGCAGCGCTGGCACTGAGGCATTCGAAGTGGAGCCGTTGAACACGGTAAATATAAATTGACTTGAATAAACCGCGAGCGTGTTTAGCTTCGGAGGAGCGAGACACGAGTGGAAGAGCATGAGAGGTGAGCGGGAAAGAGAAGGGAGGCCTTTACTCGGTGGGGGTGCCAGACGACTATCATCTTTCGTCGACATTTGCGACCACGTGAGCAAATACGCGACCATTTTATTTCTCGCGCTCACTTACAGCCGTCCGGCATGAATATACAGTCAAACGTTCTTGTAACGAATTCGAAAGTGCCGCGAAAGGTGGTCGTTTTACAGTAGTTTGCTGTATATATACTCGCCCTTTATACGAGCAAATTAGCGAACATATGGAAAAATTCGTTCGGTCACGATTATCGTGAAGGGACGCCCGCTGCTTGCTTATGAAAGAACTCAACTGCGTGATTGTCGAACCTGCCGCTGCCAGCACAGTGCCCGCGCAAAATTTCTTTTTTTTCTCACGTCTTCAACATCTCCGCTCAGCGTGGTGGTGTTGACAGCTATCAGCGGCGCAGGGCTGAGCGTACCGGGAGCTGTGCCGCGTCCGCCGGAAAGGAGCGAAGCTTTGAAGTTGGAATATCATTACGATTCGTAATCAGCCACGGTGCAAACAAAGTGTCGGGGAACCGTAAGCTCAAGATGGCAGCTAAGTAACTAGCGGTGTTTTTTTCAGCGCGTGATGCCGCGTTCGCGTCGATTTTGACGCTTTCATGCTCTGATATTTTTTTTTCGTCACTGCCATTCTGCCTCTGGAGAAACACCTGGAAAGGCAGTGACCTCTGTCGCGGCATCCGAAATCTTCGGGCACTGCTCGCCGATCTGGGATATCTTCGTCGCGATGAAAGTGAATTGGTGAACGCAGCAAGATGCCACTTCTTTCATTCATTGAGGACAGTTTTCACCTTTTTGTTCACTTCGTATGCGCCGTATATTTATTGTGGCCGTGTGGAAAGGGTTCGTTGTATTAGTAGGGCGCTTTGAAAAACTCTCGGTATATCTGGATGCAGTTTCAATGTGTAGCGTAGAAAAGACGTGTGTGCAACAAAATATGGCAGTTATAACCGATATATTGTTATATCTGAGGTTGTTCGAAGTGTGTTTGACTGCAGGTTTACTAACCAGGATATGCGCTTTGCTGAGACAATAAAGAATATCACAGCAAGAGAATCTCTTGGAATTGTTCTGCTGACGATGTTAGGCGATCGTTTTTAGCCATGTAGTTTCTCATCCTCGGCACCATTGTGATCCTGCAACACGAACTATCACCATTTATAAGATTCAATCTTGTTTCATGGATTTTAACTTTGCCCTGAGTGTCTATAGCCTCCGCTGAAACTTTTGAACCTTTACTCATCGAATATACATGTGGGCTTTTCATGGACCCTAGCTAATCGCTGTGCGATAATTTACACTTCTGTTTATTATTGACATTATCCGAATTTTCGACACGGGGGCGTTTGTGGTTATCTTTTAGGCGAGAAGGTGGAACTAGTGGTCGGAATCCAACCGGCGGCTTTGGCATCAGCAGCACAGTTTTTTGGCACCTGAGGTAGACCAACACATATACTTGTTTTTGGTATCGCAGCAACCACGGCCGGTACAAAAGGCAGGCTATACGCTTTTTGCCTAATTTTAACACTGCACACCCTCTGGCACCAGTTTTTCACGTTAGTAGAACGTATCATGACACACCATCAGGCACTACATTCTGCCATGAGTAGCACATATTATATTGGACAACTTCAGGCACCACCTTCTGATTTTATTTAAACATGAAAACGGACATGTTCACGCACCGCTTTGTGGCATGAGTGGACCATATCTTCTGGGACATCGTCAACTTTCATTTCCTCATTTGGAGAGCACATGCCAAATGCGACACGCACACGCAGCACTTTGACTTGAGTAGAACGTATCATACGGGACACCTTCGAGAAACACTTGCCACCTTAAATACCAGGTTTTATTTGGGATACCATCGTGGTCCACTCTTTCAATTTAACAGCACATATAAATGACATAAACATTTTGTCTCAACCCTTAGGAACGCCTAATTGCAAAGCACGAAAGCATTAGGGTAATATGCGCCTAAGAGGTCTAGGTGTGTGTGTAAATCTTACAAAAAGAGGAAACCTCTGGACATGTTCGTTAACGCAGAGTGTTGCCATTCTAATTACACCTACGTCAGTCCTAGCATCTTAAACACATAATTCGAGAATTTTATTAGGTGCACGATTGATATTGCACTACTACCGATTTTGATTACCCTTGCATGTAAGAGCAACTAGAACGGCACCACTCGTGCGTCCACAAGAGGCAAGGCTAAATTATGTAGCGTCTTAATCACGGTGAAACGTGCTTCTGAGTAATGTTCGGCATACATGCTACCAACATCACTATAGGGAACCCCAGTACATCTTTATTGCCAAACGGTGCGACCATACTAAAGCCTGACGAAATCAAAGCAGATCGGATCGCATCTCACACAACCACACTAAAAAGTTCATCCACGTGTTCGGACGTCGTTTGCGGCGTAGCCTCAAAAAGTACAAAAAAATTGTCTACGTACCGGAAGACGTTTGAATGAACTTTTAGTTTTTTTTTCCGCCCTCAAGCCCCTGGAGCTCACCAAGAAAGTTCCCGAAGCAGGCTGTATGCATTTGTTTCGCTTACTGCTATTGTTCCAAGTTCGTCACGTATGCTGGAGGTACGCCCCTAGAAGCGAAAAAGGGATGTTTCCATTTTCCTCGGCGAATTTCAAGCTTACGAAGCGTCGACTTCCCACTCCGCACTGTTGAACGCTGTGGTTCGGTCGCATCCTCATGGAAGGGAGTGCAGGCTGCACAGTCAAGTGGAGCGGTTGCGGTCAGCAGGCTACCCACAGGCCGTGGTTCTCGTCCTTGGCGAGACACTCCTGAAGAAATTCCGCTCGACCCACGAGACCCAAGAAGACAATCAGAAAAAGCCCCTAAGCGTCATACCATACATCCACAAGGTATCCGACCGGATCGAAAAGGTCGGTGAAAAAGCAGGTGTGCGGACCGCGTTCTCGACCCCGAACAAACCACAGCTCCGGCTTCCCCAAGTTTTGCTAAAACTAGGGCCTTTTGGAATAGCACCCCCGTAGTTGTTCATTGTAGCCGACTGGAAGTCAGTTCACACCACACTAATTTCTGCTTGAGATGGCCCCAAGATACCATCTCTGCGCGTATGAACATGTGGAATAAAGAAAGATGTTTAAGGTAAGTATCTATAGGTGTTCGCAAGACATTTACTGGTCAGCCCTCGAGTGAGGTTCCTAATGGATCTTCAGTTGCTCGGAAACCCAGCCCCGAAAAATTTCCCTGGAAAGTAAGAGCGAAAGAAGCATTTTGCGGCTGAAGCTTCGTTGCTCAATTGGTCTCCAGACGCGAAAACGTCGGCGAAACACCGCGAGAAGCTATTCGAGGAACGGTATATTCGCCCCTTGAGAGCCTAGACACGCGAAGAGAACTTCCAGTCGCCTGCTAGGTTTGATTTCAGGCTGCGTAATGTTCTACCGATCAACAAGAACTATATTTTCTTTTCAAGAACTTCGTTGCATCGAACAGCCATAATTGAAAGTGAAACTACTTACTTTGGAAGCCGTGCTTTGGTTGTATCGGCATCAGCCATTTTCAACTTGAATCTCGGTTGGCTCAAAAATGGTCCTAGATTTCGAACCGCAAGTAGAGATACTAGCGCTTAAACTATTTCCCCAGAAAAAGGGCTGCTTGGAGCCTTCTCCTAAAAACAAGTCGCCAGAAAGGGGCAATGCCGGTGATACCTCAGATAGCAAACGATTAAGTGCGGCGTGAATTTATTTAGACTGACAGGCTTCTGCCCCAATCCTCCGCAAGTTTGCTTATGTGATGTGTATAAATATTTTCGGAACTCCGCCCTGTCGACAATTAGATATTGTATTCCTCCATTAATTTAAGAGCTTAGACCCGCCGCGGTAGCTAAGTGGCTAAGGCGTTGTGCTGCTGAGCCCAATGACGCGGGTTCAATTTCCGGCCGCAGCGGCGGCTTTTTTTATGGAGGCGAAGACCAAAAACGCCCGTGTGTTCGAGATTTCGGCGCACGTTAAATTATCCCAGGCAGTCAAAATTATTCCGGAGCCGTCTACTACGGCACGCGTCATCGCCTGTGAAGCGTCGGTGCGTTAAACCTCTATAATAAAAATCACAAACCCAAGGCCACTAATCTCACTGATGACACAACTTAGTTATTTGTATGAATTCGTTGTTTATTGTTATTTTGACTACGCTGTGAAAAATACGGCAAGGTGAGCAAGCGGGATTTCTTCAGGGAGCCGGTTATGTTGAGTCATTTGGGTGACTTTACATTGGGACGCTCTTCACACCCACACATTGCGCCGTAGAAAAGCGTGTTTCGAACATATGGTCGGAATGTCTCCGTGATGTACGTTACGAAGGAAGGCCAGTGTTATTGAGAGGGTCGCATGTTTTGATGCTTACGCCACTAGTTCTGATGAGTAGTGTGAATTTCGTGAAATCCATTCCAGCCTATGCTGTAATCAAATGTTTCCATTATGAAAGTGTTGAAATGAAATATGTGTTTACGGAGTAACCTTATACATATCTGGAAAATGATCGGGTGGCCTTACGAAACCTGCACCCTGCATTTGCCTGCAAGAAAGTTACGGAATGTAATGAATTAACTCATCCATCTATCCTTACAAACGTACATACATACAAACGCACATACAAACATACATACATACATACCTACGTGCATGCATACATACATACATACATACATACATACATACATACAACATACACGTACGTACGTCAGTAGTACTACATACATACATACATACAATACATATACATACATACATACTACTACATACATACATACCATACATACATACGTACATACGTACTACATACGTACGTACTACGTACGTACAATACATACGTTTACGCACACCGGTTATATGCGCAGCGCGCCCGAAGGAGGAGGAAATCGCGGAAGAGAGAGTACTGCACATGCGCCGGCCCCAGCGCGTCTACCGCGGCTATGACGCAACACATCCAACACAATCCACTTTAATCCAATCCAATCCAATCCAATCCAATCACAGCTAAGCCAAGCCAATTCATCCAATCCAATGTTAATCCAATCCATATGCCCCTCGCGAGAGAGTGTTCGCTATCCGACAGAGAGGGAGGGTGTGAGTGGCGGAGAGCGCAGCTGCGCGGCGAGAATGGGGGAGGGGTGGACAACGCCGACGACGACAACGACGACGACGCCGGAGGGACAAGGCGAGTGAATGAGATGCTCTGCATCTAAAAAGGACGCTACAGACTGTGGTGACGTCCCACTCAGTAATCGAGTGAGCGCGGCCAAAAGATTCTCCCACGGGTGCCTGAGACAATTGATTGATTGATTGTAGGGTTTACCGCGCCGACGCAACGCAGGCGATGAGGCGCGCCGTCGTGGAGGTCCGGATTTTTTGACCACCTGGGGATGTTCGGCGCGCAGTTATGTGCTTCGGGTCCTCTTTTTCTTCAAAAACTAAAAAAATCTGCAAAAGTGGATTAAGAAGTTCGAACAACCATTGTTGAATCAAGGTGAATGGACGGGACGCGCCTATAGTCGTCTGACAAAGGCTAAAAATGGGCATCCCAAGGCGTCGTGCTGCAGGTAGGAGCTAAGAAATAGGTACACAAAACGTAGTGTGAGCAGCTAAATGGGCACCGACACAGGGCATATTGGCTGTGCTAATCGAACCACACTGCGTAAAGAGAGCAGAAAACAAACTGCCGCGGGAGGAAAGTGCCGAAACATGCCGGGCAGGGTGTAAGAAATTTGTTTCAGCGCAAAATATAAAGTTCAGGTCCACAAATTTATTATTAATGTTTTCACGGTCACTTTTGTTCCTGTTAGCAGGGTGCCCCCACCAAATCCTTGAATAATGATGGCTGCCTATATAAAAAGCCTTGCGGCGAAGAAAGCTCTGCACTGCCTCCGCTGGCGTCATGAAATAGTCACCTTACCCGAAAATCACTGCTGCCTTTGTTCTGTGCGGCCCCCTCTCTTATCTTATTTTCTTAATAGGAGAGCGAAATGTTCCCAACAATGGCTATTATTATTAATTTGTTTTACGAGAGATGTTTGAACTCAATCGATACCATGCAGTGCACAGCGTGCGGCACTTGTTCGCGCCGAGACTATTAACAACAGCGTATCCCCTCGGGACGGCCGCACTCACACCACGAGAGCCCTGGAGGGGTCGACCGGCCGCGATCGTGCAGTGAAACGCAGAGCTAGCTGCCGTTACTCGTTCGCACGCAGACAGCGTGCGTTAACAGCGAATCACCTCACGTTGGCCGTTCTCGCGTATTGCGCACTCGTAGAAGCAGCAGGCCCCGATGTTGTAGTGCGCGGCACAGCTGTCGTGCTAGTTCGCGCGCCCGACTCACCAACCAGCCGTGCCGAGAGCGTATCGTGTCGCGTAGGCCGTACTCACGTCTCGCGTTCTCGTAGAAGCGGCCCCGGCACTCTTAGAGTTTGCTCTTTTCGTCTCGGCAACCCAGAGCTTCTTGTTTTCGTATTTCGGAATTGCGTGAAAGCAATTATTCATGCAAGATGCACAATCTACGCTCCGCAATCGGGTGAGACCGCACGTAACAGGGATACTTAGGAGAGACGACGGCAGAACGGGGGTCCTCACTATAACATCACACCCGGAAGTGAGCCGCAATGGCAACCAGTTATGATGACACTCCACTAGAGTGCTGCGTCGGCAGAAGGGGCGTGTTTTCGATCGGCTATAATAAAATTACTGCGTGTGTGTAAAGATTACAATTAGGTCAAAAGAAACTTTAGTTCTCTATGCAACAGGTTGATACAGAATTTAGGCAGGTTATTTTTGTTGCAGTTGGCCTTTAACGGCTCACCACCAAACTTGCACGACGCCAATGATGGGACTATAATTAAGGGAGCACCGCCTTACTACAATTGACTGGTGTTCATCAAAAAGCAATTGATTCGAGCGCGAAAACCGAACGCATTTCGCAACAAAAATCATGAAGTACATTGTAGCATCTCAGACTACTGAACGACAATACTACACTTTCTCCAAGTACGTGAAAAACCAAAACATAATATTCACATATATCAAAGAATACTTCTTTAAAATTGTAGGGCTAGAAGCTACGAACAGAAACAGTGCTTTGTCGTTTTTTTATTATATCCGCCACCATTACAAACAGTGATCAACAAGTGTCAATTGAGCATATATGGACGTTTAAAATGTTGCAACATCAACATCCCCGGGCTCAGGGTAAGGGGGCAACGTCTCAAAGAAATCTAATTTCGGTTTTTCTTGCTTGAGTGATTGAGTGGACGTCTCATTTACCGGAACGGAGGCACACCTCGGCTATGAGGCGCACCGTAGTGTAGGGCTCCGGAATAATAATGACCTCCTCGGAATCTTCAATATATTACGAAATCGCGACACACCTGCGTTTGCGCCTTGCGGCTACAAGTACCAAGCAGCCACCGGCGCCAGGTGGCTGCTTTGCATTTGCTCGGCTTCGCCTTATAAATAAAGCCTGGCGACCGTGGCAGGGAAGGCAAGGAGAGTTTACAATCCGCGTGCTTACGGCAATCAAAAGAAGCCGTCTGCCTGTTAATTTTAATGGTCCTTTGTTATTGTCGTTCTCCAAGTTTCGTGTTACTTCTGAAAAGGAAAGAATTTCAAAACTTCTTCGAAGACACAACTTGCCGTGTTAAACCCGACGGAAGCAAAAAAAATATTAGCAGTGGCTTAAAAGGACGTAGAATGGGGCTAGTTGGTGATGCTTCAAACTGAATTGTGCTAAGTATACAGACAAATAGGATGCTAACAGGACTGGGACGAGGCGCGTCGTCCTAGTCCTGTTAGCGTCCTATTCGTCTGGATACCTAGCGCAATTCAGTACGAAGCAGTGGCTTAGCTCGACTATGCCAGGATATAGATAGCGTGATCTAAGGATCAGTTCTTTATTCTGAGGTTTCCTGGTTGTCTAGGATTAGCTCGTTATGATGCTTACTGCTGCTAAAACGATTTCCAATCCAATGCATTGCAATCAAATCCAATCCAATCCAGTCGCAGCGGCGGGGGCTCCGGCGGCCCAGCTGTGTGCAGTGATACGTCACTGCTCCTCGACCTCGGGCATGCGCAGCATGGCTCCCCAGTAGCAACGCTAAACTGCTTAACCTCGGCCAGTGTAGCTCATGCTACAAAAGTGCACATGAAAAAAGCAGCTGGCAGACAAAGCACGCTTCTTTACCTCATCTGTTGGGAATGATTTTTCGCAACGTATGCCGCAATTTCGGATTTGGTTACAAGTCACCTATTTTATTCTCTCTCTGGAATGCCTGTAGTAAACGACCTTATTACGCAAAGCATAACAATTTTCAAAGATTCAAGGATTTTTATTTCCTCAGAAGTACGAGGAGGCAGGCTGGGACTAAAGGCTACAAAGCCTGACAGAGGCCCCAGCGCCCTTTGGTACAGTTCAATGATGAGGAGAGTCAAACAAGCTAGTAATTCTAATGTGAGTTACAAAAATACAAACAACATGTAGAGCACAAGACATTACAGAACAATATGGGAAATGTACAGTAACGTACATTAGAGTACAAAAGAGTAAAGTAAACAAAGTACAAGTGGACAACTAGAGTATTAGTATGATTGAGTTTTAAAGATAGACACGACTACAAAACCTGCACATAAACAGGCCGAGACGACATCCACAGCTCGAGCCATTGAAGCAGATATTCTGATTTAAGAGGTATTCTTTCGCCTGTGTTAAATATGTTTCTACTGCATTTGAAGTCAATGTGGTCTCAAACGTTGGTTGAGTATGTCGGTGCAGTTGAAACAGAGAAGACTTCCTGCCGTAGTTTGTTCGCAGTTTCGGTGTATGTATTTGGCACACCTAAGAGGGTATATACTGCTATTGTCGTTATGTTTTCCATGGAGATTTTCTTTGTGTATAGCTTGTAAAGTGTTCATATAATATATTTGGTCAGCCTTAAGCATACTATACTGAACAAATATCGGACCCGTTTTCAAGTCGGCATAGTGCCCGTGAAAATTGACAAATAGACGGAGAACACTTTTCTGTAAGACGATCAGCCGTTTGTAATTTGTTTTGTTTGTTGTTCCCCACGCTAATATCTCGTAGCAAAGCCTAGGATAGACAAGAGTGTTATAAAGCTGTGTTTTCAACCAAAGCGGTATTCAGCCTCTTAATCTGTAGAGAACGCCAATATTTTTTAAAATTTTATTGCCTAAGTGTTCTATGACTTCATTCTGCTTTCATCAAAATTGCAGGAGGTTGCACCGGGTAATCGAACATTGGTCAAGTAATGCCCAAATAAATCAAAAGACATAAGATGTGCCTTACGCATTCTTACTGCAGTGCATCGCTGCAGATGAAACCTTTATTCTTCCACGATGCCTTCGAATCCTATTCAAATTGCGCTGACGGAATATTTTATGTGAACTCATTCCCAATCTACCTCCAAAGGTCAAAGTGGACTTTCCCTGCTCTATATGAGAACAAGCTCATTAAAACTGCTCCGACATTGCACAAGAGATGCCAACCTAAACTTCTTAGAATTGCGCGCACATTTATATAACGTCCAATGCTCTAGAAAGATCAAAGATCTGTGCAGTTGATCTCTGCAGTTGAAGGCTCAGGGAAACGCCTCCATGCGTTTCCCTAATCCTTGCAAGGCCAAAAGTTTTGTGGGAAATCCGGGGCTTAACCAGGTAGGCAAGCATCATTCATTATGCAATCTAAGTAAGTCGGATTGTCTGAGACCACCGTTTCGTGTCGAGCCATACATAATAAATGCGACCGCTTCATATAAAATGCATTATATAGGGCAGCGCAGGGGGCCTAAGCAGTATATTTGTCCTGGATTCCGGGCACCATTTCTTCCGGAAAATAGGAGGCGACACGTGTATTATACCGAAAGAACGCCATTATCTTAGCCAAAACCTATTTCCTGCTATATCTATACGGTATTCAAGGGTCGCGAAAACCGATATTTGTAAACGGCTTCTATAGTTTTACCTGAAACAAACAATTTTGTTTTTCAGAGTGATACACAAAAACAAGCATGACAGTTCGAGAAATGGTTGAAATGCATGACGGAAATGTTGAAAGCTATCATTACTGGTGCCAACTCAATACGCCCAAGATGATTATCCATAAATGCTCAAACATTTGTACCCCTTGTGTGGGTTGCCGACATCCTTTACTTACTTTCTGCCTAGGTATGCGTCTTGTGTGCTTATGCAGGAATATGCACAAAACAAGTCTCACACAAGGCGAGCATACAGATCAACGTACTCTTAACGTGCATACTCGTCCGTTGCTAACTATTCCACTAAGGTTCATACATATTGATGAATTTATGGTATTGGCCTAGTGCAATTACTGTTCTATAAAAGGAGGAATCCACAAATCTACTGGCACTTTTTTTCTTTTTATGAAATGAAGTTCATTTTTCGAGAATATTTGAACCCTTCATCAAATACGTTTCCCCCAGTTACACCTAAAAGGACCCAGAAACGTGTGAGGAAATCTCGTTCATATTTTCTTAGCAGCCATAAATTCTGTAACCGGTGGTCATGACTCTAAATTTGTAAACAGAGCTTCCTTTTTCTGTTCCGCGAACTAACGTAGTGTAAAATTCATTTGATATTTTTTGTGATAGTTTGTCCTGCACCAAGAAATACACGCCACACGAAAGACTTGAATATATTTCATTTACTGGCAGATGCACGCGACCGTTAAAGGTAAAATAAAAGTTTATTTTAGGACATTGGAATAACACGTGCTCATATAAGTTGCATTGTTTCAATTGCGTGATAAAACAAATAAAAGCAAAAACAAGAACAACACTCGGTAACCTACGGGCACCCAACACAAATAGAAAAGTGGGAGCGCTCTATGCATATTAGCTTTGTGCCAGAGAGCCTTCAAGGAAGACCTAGGGCTCCTTCACAAAACGTTCATCGTTTCATTTGGGCATTCACTGAAGCAGGTGCTTGCGGTTATATATATTCAAACTAAATTCGCTGAAACCGCTAAAAGTTATTGCAAAACGTCTGCGTGTGAACTCAAAAGAGCGCAAAAAGGGTAGGGAGAAGACCATTCTCTTGTGTGTCATTTCAATCTTCAAGAGTTGCATGTACCCCGACAAATAAAATCACCGAGGTCACTGATATATTCTGTGAACATATATGGTATTACAGTCGACGCACACACACACACACAGACACACGCACCACACACACACACACACACACAGACGCACAAGTACACTTGTGCACACACACACTAAAATATAAGTACGCACGCACGCACGAACACCCACACGCACGACCAAGCACACACGCACACATGCACACACGAGCACACACATGTCCGCGCACGTCTACGCACGCGGAGACACACGCCCACATGCACGAAGTCACGGACGTACAAAAACATACATGCACACACGTACACACAAGCAGGGACGCACAAACAACCGCACTCCCACGACGACCTCACGCTCCCACAGGCACACACCAACACACAAGAACACACGCCTCTCACACGCACACACCTACATTTATATTTCTTAATATTTTCTACGTTCTTCATGGGAAGCATCTGAGCAGGGCCTTAACAATTTTGAGTATTTCTTTCTATGCTTCTTAGGTATATAAAAACCTCCCGTAACGAAAGCCTTAACCAAAGTGACGAGCTACTATTTGTCTGTGACCAATAGGAGATTAGTGACGGGGGCTAACTGTACCCGCAGAATTTTTTGTTTTACCTGGTTTGGCGTCCGATGAAACCAGTTAAGTGTTGCATACAATTTATGTGGTCCTAAACGGCTCTCATTTGCATGGTTTAACATAGAACGCATTATATTTTCGTTGTATGCGACTGGAAACACAAAATATTAGTATATATAATGTGCAGCTCGGAAAAAAAAGTTTGAATGAAGCGGACGAGTCCAGGAACTCATTGTATCTATAATTGGACGAGCAAATTCGAAAGCAAGACTTGTATCGCAAACATGAGTATACAGCCGGTAGATTGGTGGGACAATAATTTATCCTACGTTAGGCGCAATAGCGTTTCCAACGGGATTTCCATTTTTATCAGTTAGGTAAAAGTGCCGGTAATACGTGTTCAATTATTATTTCATACTTGTGTTGCCATATTTGTTTCTTGTC
Source organism: Haemaphysalis longicornis (assembly GCA_013339765.2). NCBI lineage: Eukaryota > Metazoa > Arthropoda > Arachnida > Ixodida > Ixodidae > Haemaphysalis > Haemaphysalis longicornis. The sequence continues at coordinate 33,839,003 of CM023458.1, forward strand.
ATGTCTGCACAATAAAACGAACTGCCTAGGCACGTTCACTCACAGCTAGGAAAACGTAGTCTAACCAGGTGTAAGTATAGATTCAAACAACGTTCTTTATATAATTGTGTTTATGTGCATATTGGCCATTCGTGATAAAACGTGTCGCGGGATACCATGAGTACCATTATAAAAAGAGCGTGTGCGGATCAGAATATCGATACGTGCACAACAATGCCTATGTTCCGCGTTTGTGTTAGAAAAATGCAGACACGAGCTCGTAAAGGAACGCAGGAGCAGAGTGCTATAGTTCAAAGGGGTATCTATAAAAAAGTCAGTAATCTGAAGCAACGCTAACTGCTCTGTCCGGAATCGATCCCAATAAATTTGTTTTGTCAGTCATACGGCCAAAAAAATAACGGTGATGATAAAACGGGTCCAAAGCTCTGCAGAGAGAGACGAAACACGAAATATTTCGACAGACATTTTTTTGGTCGGTAAAATATTTTGGGAATTGAGCTGGCTGGGTAAATGCAGAGCTTGCATTAACTTGTGACGCATGAGTTGGTTTCATCGCGAGAGTGCGCAAAGGCAAAATTTGAGAACGCGAATAGGATCCGCGGATTCCAAGGCAAATCATCGAATTCAAGCTCCCGTAAGCCTATATGTCGCTCAATATTTCTATTCACCTGGAACTCTACATTTATGAATTTGGTTTTTTTTCCCCTTTTGTGCTTATACTGCAAACCTTATGCAAGATTTTGTTTTCTATATTCTTGGGCCCAAATTTAATCTGTAACCCTGATAATAAAATTGCAATGGTTTATGCGTGGTAACTCCAAACGTGAAGAAGAATGGCAGTTCGAGGTGAAAAATAAAAACGAATAAGGCTCCCTCCTACAATTTAAAAACATCTTATTTCCCATCATAACGACCTAATTGCGAGTAAAACTACCGAGCAGAGAACCAGCACAATTCTTGCATAAATTCAATTTCTGTACACACAGTAAATGCGTGCGCTCGCAGTTACACGCCTGGTTACTTAGAACAAAAAAAAACAGATGGTTGTTTACAGAACCCTTTAGAAATGACGACACCAATCTCTTTTGTGTCTGCCACAATATTTTATACCGTCCGTATAGGTGGTATTCAGTGAACAATTTAGCGGGCGATTTCTTCGCTGGGCAACACTTAAAGGGACACTGAAGTGAATTTGTCAAGCTCCCGTTTTTGCTTGCACTGCGTAGACTGGCTCAAATTAGCACACTTTTCATCGTTTATTTCGGTTGACAAACCGGTAATTATTTTACAAAGCGCGAAAGAAGAAAAACTACCATGCGCGGTTTGCGGCGGCCGCACCAACTAAAGCTGTGACGATAGGAGGAGCGGGCACCGTGATTGGACGATGCCCAAGGTGAGCAACCAAACAAGTTTCGGTTTCGGTTTCAGTTCTGTAAAACAGAACCGTTGGCGTCGTTGGATGGGCATTCTAAATAACTCAGTAATCATCGTACCGCGCTTCTGCCATGTTGTCAGCTGTAAAAATGCATAAAGATAAGCCTCCTAGGACGGATTGGAATCGTAGCATTCACTAGCCGAAACCTACGCAGTGCATGAACGCCCTCCGCGTACCCGCAGACGCCCAAATGTCATGCGCTTTTCCCCCATATTTGGAGCTTGCCTCCCTCATGCCTGTGTCGTAAAAAGCGTGTTCGCACCAGTCCAAGGGTCTGTTCATTCTGGCCTGTGCCCACTGCCTGCAAGCAGTCGGTGCTTAAGGCAACAGCACGCCAACGAGAACTCGCTATCGCGCCATTGCCAGCCTGCGCGCGCGTTTTGTGAACTAGTTCGTGGAGCCATGAACGTTGCGGCCGAAAAAAAGGTGAACTCAATATAGAAAACATCGGCGGAAAACGAAAAAGTTAACTTACAAAAAAAAAAAGCATGTACCCGCGGGGATCCGAACTCGTGACTTGCAAAATACTTGCGGTGGTATACCTAGCAACCCAGACCGCTCGGCCACGGAGCGGGCACCGCTGGCATTGGTAATATAGGGTATATATTGTACAACCAGTTTACACTTTTCTTTAGTTTTGGCATTTCAAGCAGCTTAGGTGACTATTTGTTGTATTGCGCTCGTGCAGTAAGCGCCGCCCGAGTTTCCACAATAGCTCACGTCTAGAATTGCATTTCGTAGACGGAAAGCGTTCGCAGATGCGTAGTCGTGCTGCTGACCGCTGTGCTTGTTCGCCCAGCGCAAAAAAGTGCTTCCGCACCCTAGTTTTACGCTGTACGGTAAACATTCAGTTGATTTTATTTCCTTAGTACCTATATTGACTTCGCTGACTCTTCTCCCGCCTTCAAGATGCCTTATATTTTCCTACTGGCATACCAGTCAGCGAAGCGTCGCATGTGCGCTTGTGCAGCGCTTGTGTGAAGCGACCTTGACTTGGAGCTAGATACAGTGTACAAACTAACCAAGTAAAGAAAGGCACATTCTACCATTCACAAACGTTACCTGGCTTCGTTTCAACTGAGCGAACGAATTGCGACGACCCGTCGGCGGCCGGCGGACGAAACGCTGGGCCGACTGAATGTCTGAAGGCCGGGGAGCCGTGCAGTAGCGCAGCCAATGCAGCTTATCCCCTCCTGACGTCCCACGAAAACGCCGCAGAAAAGGGCGAGCGTAAAAGAGGAGGACAGCATTTTCGAATTAATTTTTCTACTAAATAAAATCGCGTAAACGCGCCCAGGGTGGTCGAAACATGGCCTGGGGACTCCGCAACACTGAAACTCGCCATATCTGTGGTCACTATGCCGGGGCATGCTCTTTGCGCCCACGTCTCGCAGAAAAAAAAACACCAGCGTCCATCGTTTGATGCGCTGCAACCCGATTACAAGTAGTTACGTCAACAAATATATTATTAATCACACTGAATTATGTGGTGGTGCTGTAAGTTCTCTTGATTACGTCACAACACCGGAGGATGAAACCCGTGGCTGAGAACGGCGCGCTAAAGTTTGACGCTGCAGTTGGCTGCTGCCGCGGATGTTGACGCAGGTGCACCCGCACCGTATCCACGACTTTATATCTGGTAAGTGCCCTCTAATACGTTATTGAGTACAGAAACCAAATAATTTATCCGAAGAAATGTTTCACGCGTACGCCCAGGTAGCGCTGGCTTTCTTGTGCGCTGAATGTTTCACACTCAGCACAACAACTTACCTCCGACAGAGCGTGGCGGCTGGCAATCGGCTCATCTGCGATGGCGACTTCATACGTGTAGGGCGATAGGTACATCGCACTGTGCTGCACTAAACATTTCTTGGCGTGGAGGTATTACTTTGTGTTCTTTGGGCAACAGTTTGGAAATGATTCAGTTTCTGCTTGCCAATGGACCACTCCGCTCCGCTCCGGCCACCTTTGGACAGCTGTAGTTATCCAGCTATGGTCGTCCAGCGGTACCGCTCGTGTCCCGCCCTTTGGAGCCAATTCTTTTAGATTCCCGTTGGAGCCGATTTGTGTTTACGCTGCCCGTTAGTTTGTTAAGAGGACCTTTTGGGATAAATGGGGGTCATAATGATAATTTATTACTATTTTGCTAATTTTGAGCATTAAACAAATTTATCGGCCGTTGTTACGAAAAAGACACACGATTGTCGGTTTTATAGTTGCATATTGTTTCGCACTATTATCAGAACACAAAAATCACAATCCCGCTAAAGCACACCCTCACTTAAAAAACACACACGGACGCACGCAGACAGGCGCCCGCACACACGCCACACACTACACAGGCGCACACCACACGCGCACGCACGCAACGCATGCACGCGACACGTACAGACGCACGCAAGTACGCACACACGCACACGCACCCACACACACGCACATGAAGAGACAGACAGACAGACACGCGCATAAACACGCGCAGGCACGGCGCACGTACACGCATGCGCACGCGCACGCACACACGGCCACACGCACAGGCACATGCACACGAACACCTAGATTTTCAGGCATATTTAACTTCTACGAAGGAAAGTTTGACATCCAACTTAATGCACCGTACGGCTACAAATGAGAGCTGTACAGCTTTCTCAGAATCTTCACCAGAAATCCCCCTAGGAGATTTCCCCTATATCTGGTCGCGTAATATTTACCTTAATCCCCGGAATATCAGTTAGATGGCAACCGAAAGATATCTCATTTCATTAGAAGGGACCGAGGAACATTTGTAAGTAAACGCGGCTTAAGTCAGTGAACTTCTTTTCAAACAATTTTTTAAATGCATTTGTGTGATGAGTAAACATAGATTCTTGCGAGTACAAAGTTGGTTGGCATGTTTGTACAGAATTGAGATGGGGCAAAATAAAAGTTACAATTTCTTCGCCCACATGGAATAATTATTCACCAAGTCTTTTTGTTATAGGTCTCAGTTTTCTCAATCAAAAACCGAGTAGAGTGGCGTCCCAGAAAGTTGCCAGTTATGTGCTGCCATAGCGAGCGTGCCTGTAAAATGATGCTCATGTAATTTCCACACCAGCACTTTTAATTCATGGAGCATGAGTCCGACATACCCACATTAGCCATACTGTTACATTCGCATCATTTTTCTCTACAACCGTATAATTTGTTTTAAAAGTGACAACAGGACACCTAGCTTCCGTGATCTCCGATTTTGTTCTGAGTTGGCAAGGAGAGACGTAGCTCATCCTTGCCTCAGCACGGATAAACTAGGCTGCTATATAAATGTGGGCGCACGGCTTGGTGAGGTATTAGAGAAACAGTCAGAGACAACGCTTTTCATTAGAGGAAAGAAGTAAATAAAAAGTTTTACCATATCTACCTAAACAATGTTGGGAGAGGCGTGAAACCTTTCTGACGTCAAAACTACGTCATATGTGCATCAAACCTTTCACTAAAAGTGCATGCAATTGTCTCTAAATCTGCGTCCAATCGAGCGTCCAACCTTAAAACACCCCAATTACAAACAAAAAGGGAATCTATGCCATAATATGTTTGCACTTGGTAGACGCATCTATAAAGATGTAAATGCATACCGATACCTGGTATATTTGATAAACGTACTATTGAACTCTTTTTCACGATCGATGCGTGTGTGCTTTACCCTAGAACCGTTCCCTTTAGCGAATTGTCATGTACCCGTTTGACCCAATAGACACCAACGTTTGATGCACGCGCCGTGTCTCCAGAAATCTAATCAGAGGTTTTCTCTCAGCCAACCTATCTATGGGTAAATACATAAGGTTTCTGAGAGGACGCCATTGGCAACACGTAGAAAGCTTTCGCGTTGAAAAGCAGTTAACATGTAACGTTGAGTCAGTAACTTGAGGCCCGGTTGGTGTGACAGGGTGAGCATGTGGTCCTAAATAGAATCAGCAGCACCAATCTCATGCAGGAAATAAAACAATACGGCTAGAACATTCGGCTGAGATGAAGAGAACAGCCATTGTCCGAGTAGGGCTTCTTCAGTTATTATCTCCTGAACCGAGAAGTTGAGACTGGTGGAATATGTTTTTTGTAATTCGGGGTTCTGATTTACCGAGCGGCGTTTGTCATATCTTTACATTCCAACGGAGCATGTAACCTCAGCTGTATTGTTTTGGCACGAAGCACTATGACCCTTAGATGCGTTCGTTGTTTCTAAAAGATTGCTAGTAGTAAAAATTGGGCTGGCGTACAATTTTGTTTTAAATTACAATAAAAACTTCACATTTCTTAAAGACGTTTCCCAGTTGCCTGTCCTCCCGAAATTAAGATATGCATAATAGGCAAACAAATAAATTACCGGGAAAATATTGACAAAAACAGCACTCTCATTTCTGCCGAATGTAAAAAAAAACACATTGGGTTCTTTTCCCCTGCAAAACGCAGGCTACGGAGTTCGTTACACGTAAGAGGCACCAAATTAAGGAACTCCAAACAGAAATTATTGATACAATCAAAATAAGGCTAAAAAGAAATATGTCCCATTATTTTCTCTGGGATTACGTGTGGTATTCAAAATAACGCGCTATGATGGAAGCCTTCCGTAGTACGACAGGCGTGTTGTTGCCTTTATGAGGTAGTTTCGCCTTATTTACCGACAGCTACGTCATATCTTGTTGATGCTACGACATTTTGAAAACGAATTCCGCGTTTTTTTTAAATCACTGATTAGGATTTATGCCGCTAGTTGCTGACGACCTGCACTCCGTTTAGGGGTTGAGAAAGGTCTGATCTGGAAGGTTTTAAAGTGTCTAGAGACCTATAAAAATGTAGTAGATGCATCAAGGCAAAACGTTCAGATCCCAAAGGACCTGTGTCATTTGCGAATGGCTTGTGATGGTACCTTAGCCTCCATTAGAGAGAACAGCTTTCCGTGTTCTGCCAAAGTTTTATGGCTCCAAGCATAGAACAAAACATTTTTTTACAAATCAAATTTCTCGCGAAACTTTCCATCAGATAGCATAAACTCTAGTTTAGATTGGCTCCACGGCATCCATTCCGACATCCTTTGGTTTATATTTTTACCACACTGTGCTGTCATGCAAATATTTGAATACACGCTATGCATACCACTTTGCAAAAAACTTTTAGTAGTGTTGCTTGTATCTATGCAAAATTGGTTAGCTATATTTTTATTTTAAAACAGCAGTAGACAGCCTAAATAAAAACAACTTATCTAAGCAAACTAGTCTAAGGGTTGTGAAAAGGGTCATAGCTGCATCATGACTTTATATTTGGCATCCTTAAACCATTCAGGAAAGAATATTCTTTCCTCCATGTTAAAAACAGATCATCCATTTATTACATATAAACAACCCTGAGATTTTGTAGAAAAACCAGATAATATTCAATGCTTGCAACTCCCTTTGTGGAAACTGAGGGATTTTAATCGTGCACTGTACCACAGCCCGGTGGCTCAACAGTATCCTCTCTTCTTGTTTTATGCGTCCGAAGTGTTTCCCCTAATGAGTGCCTACATCATATCCTTGCACCAATTCACATCATTGCGCACAAAAAGGTCTCAGCTAATCTTACCGTAGCAAGACGTGACAGTGCAGTGTTGTGCTACGTTCAGCTGGTACATGCAGGTTAACTTGAGTGACCACAAACCTCTAGCGAGTGGTGTAAATGTTGAACCCTGTCCATACTAAGTGATTGGAGGGATGACAGTCGTACACCTCTCTCGGCCATTTTTCGAGAGCGCTGTCGATTACCATGCCCAGCGCAGCAATGAGAAGTTCGAAAAGGGAAAATATGTTTGCTATTTTTCGCACAAATTTCGAAGAAATTACACCCGTATTGTCACGCTTTATATAGTGTCACGGGACAGGTAAACTATGCCCCATTGTACCTTCGCCAACCATCACCGACGACGAGGGAGTGGCTGCAGTACATCCTACGTGGGCGTTCTCATGGTCGAATTGAAAAGTATATTGATTCCACATCCTGCTCGACTCACCCTCTTGTCAACTTTATACTGTCGGCACGTAAACTATTTAATTGGGCGTGCGGTATCTTCACCCTCCTGACCAGAGCTTCGCAACGCATCGGTGGGCAGGCAGTCGTCGCGGATACGCGGAAAACTCAACCCTGGCGCGGAGCGTACTCGACGATGTCCCCAGCACCGTGTCTACAGACCGTGCATCATCGATAATGTCAAGCTAAGAGCAGCTGATCATGCCGTTCCCCCGACGTTTCGTCAGATGTGCCTCCAGAACATCCAACGCTTCGTCCGCGACTTCAGACGTTGCTGTACGTGGCCAGGCATATACAAAGGCTATCGTCTTTATTCCTGGCAGCAAATGGCGTTCAACTCCATATTTTCATACCGTTGCTTATCCCCAACGCAGTGCCGGTCTTGCCTTGGCCTCAAGCGGCACGGTCTCCCCCCACCAAGGTAAATGATGTCATGGTGCATTGGTGGTCAATGCCTCATGGCGCCATGGCCCAGCATCGACGGCTGGGAGGGAGTGGCTGGGAATTCAAATGTATCACCCATCATATAAAATCGTGCATTGTGTAGCCTAGTTTGTTTGCCGTCACGTAACAAAGTTTTCAAGAACAACTGACATTGTTTGCGTTCAATGAGAAACAAGCCAGTCTTTGCTAGCCCCTATGCATGAAAGTGTCCCAATTTCGGCAAACGAGCACTGCGCAAGGCCCTTTGAATCATTACAAAACTATTATCGCAACGGTTTGGACAAAATGAAGCTTTTCGGGCGCACATATATTTATGCGAAATAATGTTATCGTTTTTCTGGTTTTTGTAATTTCTGCAGCTTCAGAGGTAATGCAGTTCTGCACAATAGTGAAGCTCCTCAATCGTACCATTGAAGAATTTGTTGCTCATGCGGGATTTATGCAGCTCCAGACACACAATCATTAGTCGTTTCGTTACTTCAGTGGTGAACTTCTTAGCACAGGAGAGTTTGGTTATCTGGCGCTTCCGTGGATGGTTTTTTTATGCTTCGGGTGTTGAAAGCTTCGGGTTGTCTGTCAAAAAATATGTTATCAATGTGAGGACAAAGCCTTTCCTAGTTCTCTTATCAGTAATACGCTCGAAATATTCCAAAGCAAGAGACCATGTGGCAAAAACCTGTATACTGTCTTAACGGGTAGTGTAGGTAAAACTAAATTGAATAAATGTTTGTGCGCGTAGAGCGAAAACTGGTTCATTCATGTCAAGTTTAGATAATTTATTGTGGCCAGCAGAAGCAAACTAATATCAAGCTATTTCTTCCGCACTAACTTTATTTCGGCCGACACAACGAATGCACGAAGACAAGAAAGTAATGATTCCAGGTTCTCAAAGCCAAGTGATTTCATTCTTGAGAACTATGCTTAAACTGCAACTCTTCATAAAGACGCTTGTAAGGAATAACGTCGTTACATAAAAGCCTGATTGAAACTTTTTCAGTTATCGAGCAAAGATCACTCTGCTATGCTCGCTTTAGCCTTAAATACGCTTTTTATTTCTACCCACAAAATCTCGATAATAATATTACAGCGCAATGTTCTAATTTTGTTTCTAGCATTCTTCTTCAGCCAAGATTGGGAAGTTTTGAGTTAACTGTTGCCATTGTTTTTCTTCTCGTCTATTTTGGTTTCTGTACCACCTTTGCCAGACTTTCCCAATCTTTTTTGTTTTTTTTTTGCATTGCACCTGCTCCGACTACTTAATGTTTCAAATTACTACGCGCTGGAGGTAAATCAAACGAGTTGTTTCGAACCGACGTTTCAAGCTGCTACTCAGACTTCAAGTGAGGAGACAAGGAGTAACGCTCCTATCCAAAGCTAGAATTCCACTTTAGAAGACGTCATTCTCTGCGTATTGAAGGCTTCTTTCAAAAAGTAATTCATAGTTTCATAGGTCGTATTTTGAAGTCGCTTTCTGTGGTAACCTAATTTTATTTTCACGTCCTTGTGTTCGTCAAATATGAGGCTTTCTGATTCAAATCAATTTTCTACTGCTATTCATGCTTTCCGAGCATTTGGTTGCATCGCGCACATGGTAGATCACGCAGGCCTAATCTACGCAGGGACACAACACTCGCTTCCAGAGACAAATTCTTATGATACGCTTAAGCACCAGCAGCACTATAATATTGTTGGCTAACCATATATATCATAAATTCATACTATTATAATTATCACTAGGAACAACTTCATTGTTTATTTGGACCCTTTGATTCTTCGTTGAGCGTCTCTTTAGTTTTCTCGGACGAGTGAAGGAGAAAAAAATTCCCCATCTTCTTTTGGGGAACCCTGAGTGGATGATGGCGAGGGTGCGGAGTACGGGGACTCGAAATGACGTCCAAGTTGCGCACCGATTGACATCCAATTTGAACCCCGACCGTCCTTCGATCTCATCCGTGAATTGCACCTTGATTATTCCCTAAATAAAACTGCAACTCTCGGCTCAAATCTAATTTCGCTTGATTTTCGCTTGATGGTGGTGTGCGCACGGATGGACGCGGGCGGATATTGGGAGGTCTTAAGGTACTCCGCATCATTACAGGCGAGGGAGTAGGCCGTTTGACTCTGCGGTACTGACTCGCGGTCGTAGCCCAGTGCAGAAAAAAAAAACGGTCGTAGCCCGATGGGTAAGAGGACTGACCCTAACTCTGTCTGGTCTACCAGACACACGCTCGAATCCTACCGGTGCCTGTTTGATTTTTTGCGATTGTAAATGCTATGCGCACGGATGCGGACGGACTTTGTGCGATCCTAAGGTACTCCGCACATAAAAGGACTAGTTCATCAAAAGTAAACAAATATTACTCGCACCAAGCCCTGCGATGTTTTTACGTAGCCAAAGGTTATTTTGTATAGCCGGGTATAGTGACGCCATACGAAAATTTGGAGCTGAAAGTGAGGTGTAAATGGGAGAGCTCAGTTTCTGCTGCTCGATAAGGCTACAAATATACCTTTGTTATGGAGGGTAATCACATAGTTATAGAATAGAGAGGGTACAGGCGTTGAGCAATAATAAAGGATAAAAATGGGTTAGCTCTATAGCATGATCATCGTCATCCAGTTTGTCTTTTTGATCGTCTAACGCTCTAAACATTCCTTGAGACACCTCGTGAGTCAAAAACAACAATCCAACGACGGCGAACCTAGTTTATCGTCAAGTAATCTTTTCGTCGATGTCGAAGTAATGGTCTGCCTTTTTTGTCCAGAGAGATGATGGTTAAGAAACGCAATGATGTGACCCGTAATAATAAACTGACCAACTCAATAGCTAGAAAACCACAATACTTGGTTTGAACAAAACAACTCAACAAAGGCCATCCTTTTGGGAACATAAGAATGTGGACATGTCCACGCTGCTCGGCAAGATCGTTTCTTTTCGGACAAGGCTCAGTGCTCTGATAGAAGACGAGCTTGACGAGCGCATTCCCACGTAAAAGTACTTCGCTGAATTGGCTCCGCAGCGGAATGCAATGATCAGGCCATCAGCACAATGGCGGAAATGCCCTCTAAGAACGCCACCTGCGGACCAGCCCTGCCATACGGCCCTAAGCGATGTTAGTCAGTAAACTCTTCCCACACAGGCAAGAAAGCCTGCCGATATTTGGTGGGCCATAACTCCCGAACGACCCCAAACGACATTTCAGATAAATCCCCAGCCTGTATTCACTGGAAGTTCCGGTTGAGTTCCTGTGGAATCCCTTCGCCATGCACTTAGACGTTCGAAACAGCATCTGGGCAAGTTTAACTACAGAACTGCAATCGAAAACTTGAAGATTGCTTTGCTTTGCAAGCGTTTCTACATATGTATAGTACCGTGGTGTAATGAACATTAGGAAGAGGGCTGGTTTACTTGGTTTCTATGCGTTAATGAGAACAGTTTCAGCCGCTTCAATACAATGAGCACACATGTTCAATATTGCGTCTCTGTACTGAAAATTCGTTTTAAGTGCGTTTTCACTGCATCATGTACATATCCAAAGGCAACCTTCGTTCACGGTTTTGATATCTAGTAAGGATGAAACTCTGTAACGAATGATGATGCTATTCACTTTTGCACCGGACGGAGTGATGGATGGTATTATAATAGCACTGACCAATATTATTCAACCGCCTATGTCATTTCATTTATTTATTCAACCTTAAGGGGTGGAAGGCATTACATAAAGGGGGACGTACATCGAGGTTTGAAGTTTTTAAGAAATGTAACAATATTAAGGCACACACTGATTACAAGAAATAAACAAATAAAGAACACAAACAAAAAACCACGCATAACAAAACAAAAAATATGACAGCGATAAATAAATTCTGTGAGTACAGTAAAAACACAACTACAAACGCAAGAGGTAAATATGCTGTTAGGACGTATCATGTGGATTTTGGAAGCGAGTTTGTTTTTCAGGAAATGTTTTGCGGTTCCTGCAAGAAGCAATAATATCTTATTATCTGGCAGCGCATTCCAGAGTGCTACGGCATGGGAGAAAAATAAGCACGTTATGAGCGGGGAATTATTTTCAAAAACGGAACGCGAACATTCACAGTTGTATTACCAAGCAGTCACCTGATATTTTGACTCTGTTAGGTCTACCTGGAATCTGTATTTATTGAAATGGCTAAGATATTTTTTAACAAACTCCGACCCTGCAACGTTAAGTGAAGCTGGTCTGCTTCTATTCTAGCAAGTATGGGTATGTAAGTGCACTGTTTGCAGGTTTAGAAACCAACATCACTTATAACAAAACTTTTTTTTTGCACAACCTCGAACCATTTTTCTTGTCCTGCATTAGTACTTTTCTCACTACGGAAAACTGTTCTCCGTCCGAAATACTGCTATATTCAAAATCTCTCCCGCCCCGTCCAGTGTTCCTGAGGGAGCAGTACTTGGTCTCCAACTTTTCCTGATTTACACCAACGATCTTCCACGCTGTATTTCTAACAGTGTAAGAATATTTGTCGACGATCGGGTTCTTTACGCCACAATCACTAGTCATGCAGATCAAATTAGCTTACAAGCAGATCTCACAGCCGTTCAAAACTGGTGCCAGAAGTGGCATATGATTTTAAACATGTTTAAATGAGAATGTGTGTGTTTTCGCAGGCGTACTAATCCGTTTTCGTACAACTACACCCACGAGGGACAGTTTTCTACAATCAAATATGTAATTGTTTTAAATACCTTTGCACACGTATATCAAGTGACCTTCTGACCCTCTACATCAACCACGTCATTTCAGCAGCTAGTACATTTTTAGGTTATGTTTAACAAACTTTAAAGTATGGTACAAGCCAATTAAAAATATGAGCCTTCACCACAATAATACGCCCCAATCTGGAGTACGCCGCGGCAGTTTGATACACACACCATAATTATCTCATGCAAAACATAGAAGCCATGGATCCACAACAGCGCTCCCCGATTCGCGTTTTCCGATTACTCACAATTCACCAGACCCGCCGCGGTGGCTCAGTAGATAAGGTGTTTTGCTGCTGAGCACGAGGTCCGCTGTTCGATTTCCGGCCGCGGCGGCCGCTTTTCTGATGGAGGCGAAAAGCATGAATGCCCGTGTGTACGAGATTTCGGCGCACGTTAAAGATCCCCAGGTTGTCAAAACTATTCCGTAGCCCTCCACTACGGCGCGCCTCATCGCCTGAGTGGCGTAGGCGCGTTAAACCCGAATCAATCAATCAATCAATCAATCAATCAATCAATCAATCATATTTCACCAGTGTAACAGGCCTATATATTATGCAGCGCCCATTCCTCTTAGCGCGTAATAGCTGCGAGACTCCGTTAATCCACATTTCCTATCACGCATTACAACTGAGCATTTACGTCTCCCAATCCCTTCTTTCTCTTATCCTTGTTTAAATACTATGCAGGTACCCCACCCTCACCCCAAACCTGCCCATTGCCAAGACGTTTTTCATTCGGACCGCTAAAAATGAAAGCCCCTACCAGATAAATTGGTTAGCATAAGTATGCAGAAACCTTTAAAAAAATATAAGTGACACCAACATTGAACCAAAAAAATTGCAAGGAAGCTTTTGAACGTACTTAACCCTTTTTTTTTCTCGTGACAGCCCATACTAGTTCTTCCATATTGGTTCCGAATGTTTTGCTCGTACGGCGTGTAATTTTCAATAATTCGTACTTGACATTATTTTGTACCTCCGAAGAGGTATCTTTTACATCCACAAAATTATTTCGGTTACCATCCTCAAAAAGCTGTACCTTTTCGCCCCACCCCTTTTTCAATCTTTTTTGTTTCTTTCGTTTCATTGATCTCCTAAAATGTTGATGGTTTCCTTGTGTTCCGCATCCTAATTTGCCTTTGGCCATCTTTTGTATACCCACCCCTCATATAATATTTTTTTTCTGTTAGGAACCCTTGAGCGAAAAAAAAGGAACTGAATCCTGCTGAAAAACACGCATTAAAATTATACCCGGCTATGGCAAAAAATACCGCAAATTTCGAAAGATGCAGATTAGTTTGCATAACTAATGTCTCTCTAAAGGTAGGAGCGCAGTTCACAGTGATATCATGGAACGCCAAAAGGCAAAAAAGCCAATTTTGCGGTTCTTTCCGGCGACGTTTTCCATCACGAAATCGTCTGTATTATTAGGGGAATGGAGAAGCACAGCGAAGAAATATGACTATTTAAAGGAACCGGTTCAAAGTTTTGATTCCCAGTCTGCTTACCACAATACTCTTCCACTAGCTTGGTTAGTGTTAAGCCACGTTATATGTGATATAATGTCTTTTTCGTTAAAGGGCACAGGTGAGAAGAACTTGCAAAAATAATTTAAAGTCGGTTTGAACGGAATAGTTTTCCAATCAAATATGCAGCTTTTTGCTGAGGGATATATTTGCAAGGTGCAGTGCCTTCGCGGCCTGATGTTTCCGTTATCACTAATACAGCGCTAGCGTAAAGCGCGAAAACTGTGATGTATTTAAAAGAAGAATAGCCGCATCAAAAGTTTGCTTTGCGAAATACACCAAGACTGTTCTATCTACTCGGTTTAAAAAAAGTGAGAACGATTTTTATTCAGAGGCTTCTTTGCTAACGTAACGATCATTATCTTCATAAATAATTCATCCTCTTTAGCATGTCAAAAAATTGAAAGACGAAACATTTGTTTTGGTTTGCGTGGGATAGCGCTGAGAAATACCCATGGTCTATTTCGATGGTAAATTTTATCTAAAAATACTGCAACGGCCACCAGTATTTCTAAAAGCCATACCTTTGTTTTCATTACATGTTGCACGTTTTTCGTCCACATTTTCACCTGTTTGTCACAGAAGGTGCCGAAAAACAAAACCGGTTCTTAGAAATAACGCTTCTGGGGTAGAAACTGTTTTACCACAGAAAATCACACTCGAACGACATCAAAGTCGCAGGCACAAAGACCGAGGCGTGTGATGGGATGAAAACAAAGTTGTGGCAGAAAGACACATTACATTTAAGCCACATTAAATACCATTTCCACACATACATTGCCTGTTGCCAGGTTACTTGAATGTGCGTAAAATATAGATTCCTAGCATAAATATCTCACCCAATCAGTGCGCGAGACAAAATATCTCCACCAAAAAATATTGGTGGCAACAAAAGCCAAAAATGAGTTCGTGGCAGCAAAGGAAAGGCCTAGCTATGATCTACTCACTTTCAACGTTCCAGGGCAATTTTGCCTTGTTCATGCACGGATGAAAAATCTTTATTCTTGTTTGTCTCAACGCGTAATTTCTCGCGGTTTTTTTTTTGCGCGAACACTTGTAACTTCAAAAAGAACAAGTGTTTTTGAATGAAAATTTGCAGCCCAGTTTTTTTACCATAATGTGCAATGAACTACGAGTTTTACAAATCGGGCGGTACGTTTTGATGTAATCATTATTTATTCCAAAGAATTAAGAGAAAAACGACGCATTTTTAGATAAGAAGCATCTTCTGCTCGGGGCTGTGTCCCTCCCTCTCTTGTTGTCGGGTTTGTCCGCCGTCCGCACTCTACTGCGCATGCGCGTCTCTTCAGCCCCGTCGGTGTTTGGCCTGATGTCAGCGCCGTACACTACAAAAAAACTAGTTAGGTGGCGCCCGGGTTCGATCCCACGACTCTCTGGTACTGCGGTGCCAAGATACCATCACGACTTCCCGTCAGATAACAGTTCCACAACGGCACTATGATCATATTTGTTCGCTGGACCACTATGCAGCAGGTTTATACGATTTTAATGGTCCCTTCCTAAGAATATGGATGGAAGTTCAGTAAGTGGTAGTGTTGTAGCGAATTTTTACTCTATCAAAACTACCGGCGCAGCATGTCGTCTGCCTGTTAACGACCAGTCTGTGGTGTCTTTTTGTAACAAAACAAATTATAACGTCACCACTAATTTCAGCAGCAAAAGGTGTTACTTGGCGGTCCTAAGGCATGTTCAACGTTTCATAATGAGTGCGGGGTGATCTATGTAGCAACGTAGCATAAATTAGGTTTCTACAAGCCTGTTCGTGTTCTCTGCAAATTTCAATTATCAGGATCTGCAAGTCAAACAAGGAAAAAAATGTAAAAAGAAACAGATACCATCAATTTTTATACCAGCTTATACGATGCAGGGAAGTATATTGTCTAAACATGAAGGTTTTTCACTGGCAGGTGCCAGCCGTAGTTATTCAACATGCCGCGATTCCTGCGCTGGTTGTCATGCCAGTTAGGAGAAAGTGCCGCCTTCGTTTTCCAAGCGGACGTTTGCTCCCTCCTACATTAGAGGCCCTCAATCTAGACGCTACCCAAAAGGCATCTGTTGTGTGTTGAAACAAGCATTCCTCACGAGCCATACACTTTCTGTAATCTTTTCGCGTGGTTGGCTTGTAGGCAGCATCTGGTGCTTAAAATAACACGCAGAACAAAGCGGCACTGAAGCATGGCTAAAATAATTTTATTTTACAGAAGTGCATAATTTTTTTCATCGAACTCTTCATAAGAGTCCACAAAAAACCGAATGACTTCTCTGCGGCAGTGAATGCGAAAGCACGAATGTCCAGGCGAACGCCTGCCACGCCTTGTTCTGCTCCCGTTATCGAAGAGCTTTGGGACCTTGCGGCTGGAGACACTTTGCTTGGCGATTTCTCTTGACGGTTTTGAAGGCGTTCGATCAGTTTCATACGCTTTGATTCGCTTATCGTCTTCTCATTCGTTATTGAAGAAACCATAAAAGCGCATTGAATCTTCTACATGAAGTAGAGGTAATGGTTCTCATGTCCCAGTAAAAACTTACCTGGAATATATCCCTCGACCCCGCGGACGCTTCCACGGCTATGATACTAATGAGAAACAAATTTTTGTTTTCTCTCATCACAAAGAATTTAAAATCAATAAAAAACCACATATAATATCTCAATGATCTGCCTGGCCCTTCAATGTTTTCTCGCGCAAGGTGGGCGGAAATTATGCAGCTCTGTTACACAGCCACTGTGGAATCGCGCAGCAGAAACTGGGCCTTCGTTTAAGGTTTTCAAAACCAATATTCCTGAACAAAATTTTAGTGAGGTAGGGAGCAGCGTATTTGCACATTCCTTAACCCGAAGTTTTATTGCTCTGAATTTGTCGTTATCCGACATTGTATTATTAAAATGCCCCAAAGGCACGTCGCTCGAGTGCAGTCAGCGGAATCCACCCAATTCGTTCTTCCTCAATGGGCATGGTCCGGTATATTTCTCCGTCACCACATACCAGGCGCCACAACCTACAGTTACTTACTGACATTATACAGACTGCCGAAGATTTAGGTGAACGACATTAGATTTTCTTTTCTCGTTCAACGCTCGAAACGCGTAGTACGTGTTCCTGCTTACGGCCTCGCTATTCTGTAAGCTCTCAGGGCGCTGGGCCGTCCAATAATATGGCTGTTCAAAACACGTCATTCGTAATTTTTTTGTTATTGTTCAGACTTGCAAATACAAATGAATGCAGGGCAGGCAGGGTATCTGCAAAACAGCAACGCAAAACAGCGATAACGTAAATTAGACACATAAACTTAGCATGCGTGCACAACCGTACCATCTTCTGGATGAGTAAATATTATCACTTAGTGTGTTTTAAGACAAGAACACCAACCGCACTGCTGCCCAAATTCAGAGGCCACGTCGGTATGCACTAAAACTGAGAGCCACTGATGTTTTGTCCACTTTTACTTTTTTTTAGCTACCGAAGTAGTTTTTCACCTCTTTCTCTAGCCCCGAATGCCAGTGCCAGCAGCGTGTGACCTACTGAGGTGTTTGCATTGAAATACTTATCGAATGATATACGTGGCGCATGGTCTATTGAACCAGGTACGGGTACACCACAAGAGTAACTATTTACTTCCTGAGCATGACGGAGGATTTGTGGCTGAGGATTCATGAAGATGAATATGTGTTTCAACGCCTGTAACAACTGAATGGTGTCAACGTTAGTTACGCATTTCACTCCAGATTTTGTCCTGCACGCAATGAAAGCGTTGAATAAAGTGTTCCCCTTTTAGGTGTTTAAAGCGTTGGAGAGTGATTATGTTACTTCAACGCCTAGTTCAGCCGGCTGCACATTCAAAGTGAGGGGGTAGCGAACAACACAACTAAAAATACCTCTTCGTCTTGTCCAGCGAAAGCATACCAAAATGTAACCACTTGTCGCCCAGATACTTCAAATGATTTATCGAGGATGCCTCATCTTTTTCATGCTGGGAAATTTATTTTTATGAAACCGTCGTGCGCATTTAAAATTTGTCTAGCGTATGGATTGATATTAATCATTGAAACATACACTAATTATGCGAGTAAAAAGAACCCGATTTTACCCTAATAACCTTTTTCGGAGTAAATGTGCTGGTGCAGAAAGGTCAAAAGTTGTACAAATGGCATCAGCACCACATTTATTTTACACGATAATCTTAATTTACAACAATGCCGCAAAATGGCAAAGTTGCTTTGAAATTCAATATTGAAGGGCCTAAAGCTTCAGGTGTAATGGTTTTGTTTGATAGGAACAATGTGTCGGTAGAATTACTTGACATGCTGCAATGAACCCATTCTTGCAAGCATATGCTTACCGTACTCGTGCACCGAATGCCGTATATGCGAACGGCATGCCATGGATCACGTATTTGGGCAATAAAATGTGTTTTCGGATCATCTGGCTACGACTAGTTTGTATTATCAGGTATATTAGGGGACACTGCACTTAAACTTTGGTTGACCCTTAGCTGCGTAGATACTGGAGACCCATGAAGGCCAAGTTCATTTTACAATTCTCTGGTACACTCGATCAATCTACGTCCTCAACCAAAGCACTGGCGTCCATATGGCACTATTTCAGCCGGCCTATTGGGAGGTCTCTTTTTTTCTAACTCCTGCACATGCTTAGTTGTTTGTCTATTATTACTGCAATATATTTTTAGTGTAATTTTCTTATTCGACAAGTGAATACAGAACTACCACGGAAATTGTGTTTTAACACATTTCTATATAAATATTACCAGGACTAATACCAAAATAGCGTTATGTGAAACATTACGCAATAATCGTTATTCCGCCGAACGTATGACAATAAATAGAGCAGCAAAGGAAAATACTAATCCCGTGCTCTCCTATGCTCAGGTTAAGGCACGGGGCAAAGCATCCCAGGAGGTCCCACAGGGATCTTCCTCGTGTGTAACAACCACATGCATTAGGCATTACACGTCTGTCCTCATCAAGTCCCCCCACGCGAGCAAATAACATCCGGTCCTTACGTATGCGTGAGCCTCCGTTTATCTGTCATCCCCGGCGTCTGGCGCTGCTTGCACTTATTTCGGAGAGTGTGCCGACTGAGGATGACTGCCATCGCTAGCACAAACAAGGGCGTTGTGTAACAGGCACGGCTTTGCCATTGTTGGAGGGTCCGGTTTCGTGAATGCATAAACAATG
The DNA here is from genome assembly GCA_013339765.2 of Haemaphysalis longicornis. Classification (NCBI taxonomy): domain Eukaryota; kingdom Metazoa; phylum Arthropoda; class Arachnida; order Ixodida; family Ixodidae; genus Haemaphysalis; species Haemaphysalis longicornis. The sequence goes on from CM023458.1 coordinate 33,858,405, forward strand.
TTTCCGCTATACGCCCTCTTCGCTTGACGACGCGAACGTCGGTATCTGTCGGGTCTTTGTGAGTGAAAGACGGATAAGCAGACAGAAAACGAAAAAGATCACCAAAATATTAAGAGAACAATTTCGTCTCCAAGAAACTGATTTAAACGCAGTAAACGAGTAAACACGGCAAACACGCAAGAAGAAACATGTACCGTACTACCGTACGTGTCTTAATCTGGCCTTCAGCAAAATTTCGGATTCGGATTTCTTGTAAAAAGCAGTGTTTTCCTATTTTAATTATCTAATAATGTCAATACCATTGTGGTCACGACTCACATGGCCTGCAATTATATGCCTGACGTTCTGCCATGTGCAATGGACAAATAGTAGCAGAAGTGTAGTGACCGACCTACTGATTGAGTGGATGACATACCGCAAAATTGATTGATTGATTGAATAATTGATTGATTGATTGATGCATTGATTGGTTGGTTGATTGATGGATGCATTGATTGATTGGTGCATTGATTGGTTGTTGATTGATTGATTGATTGATTGATTGATTGATTGATTGTGGAGTTTAATGCGGCGAAACTACACATGGTATGAAGGGCACCGTAGTGGAGGGCTCTCGATTAATTTTGACCACCTGGGGATCTTTAACGTGCCCTGCAATCTCCATCACACCAGCGTGTTTGCTTTTCGCCTCCATCGGAAAAGCGACCGCTGAAGCCGGCAATATTAACCGCGTCCTTGGGCTCCGCAGGGCAACGCCTTAGCCACGGAGCCACCGCGGCAGGCAACGCAAGAATGGATAAATTAGTGTAGGATAATCAATGACAAAATTAAGCTTTGGGGCGAGGCCATTTTCCAAGGGTTGGGATGTTCTGCACAAGGCAGTAAAAGAACATCTTTTTTTTAAATGTGGCTAGCACGCGTGCTGATTCATTTTCAATGATTGTTGCTGCAGTTTTCCGATGACAGCCTGATCTGGAAAGTATATATCCAGCAGTTTGCTACTTCGAACGTAAAAAAATAAATAATTTGAAGCACTATATCCGCCGACGCTACATCTGGCTCATAAGGTGCGGCGTTGTGGAAGGCCAAAGAATATTTTGACCACCTAGTGATCTTTAACATGGGATAAAATTTCGGCACTGTTTTTCGCTTTTCACCTCAGTCTATAAAGGAGACACGGTGGCCCTGATCACACCCTTGTTCTTGCGATCCGCAGCAGAACGCCTTACCTACTATGGCACAGCCGCTGCTTGGGAATGCCAGATATTGGGCAAGCACGCTGCCTGATATCGCAGAGGATTCGATTGGGTCAGGAGGCATTAGAGGGCGCCGCAGGGTGGTAGCGGATGGAGGTCAGTGGATGACTTCGTCCCGGGGTGGATATAAATAGACTGTTGTTGTTGTCACGAAGAAGATATTTAACGGCTTGAGCAAATTTTCATCTGGCGAGAACGGTTTCCGGCTGTTTTTGATTGATAAAAGCTCTATAGAATTTCGTGCAATGTAATGGACAAGATAAATATCCTAAAGAAGTTCATGCAAGCATAAGCATCATATTCATCCCAGTCACGATCATCTCGTTAATCAAGGTTGGTTTTCGTAGACTAACCCTTCCAGTCGCATTAGGAACTCCCTCCCTCCCTCCCTCCCTCCCTTTTGTCACCATCCTTCTCTCTCTCTCTTTTTAGTATGTTCCGATGGGCCTAAGTACTGGCGTAACATTTTGCCCCGAAGTATTATGAAGTCAACTGTTATTATGCAACCTAAAGTAGGTTGAGTAAAATTCGTGTTTTTAGCGGGTACCAATTGATGGCGTCACAACTCCAGGCGTGCCTTTTGGTCATTTGGCTAAAGTTAGGCCAAACGTTTGGTAAATGGGAGTGGCGCGGTTCATATACGCTAGAGAAAAACAAAGGCACAAAACACAGATATACACAGAGTGTGCCAACTACGAACACATAATTAACGGCACTTATCACGGCTAGACGCCTGATTTAGAGTGAAAAACACAGCAAAAACACCTTATTAAAATGTTACTTAGGTGCAAACCCAAAAAGCAAACACTTATAACCAGTGTTGAGCATGAAATACCTGCAGAAAAATTTACAGTCCAAGCAAATCGTAAGCACATGAAAATAAAGCAATATTTTTTAAAAGCGAAGATTTCGATGCCTTACCCACGGTGGTGTCATAAAAAATGCATTGCTGAAAAGCCAACTTTAGCCAGTGGGTTTCCCGTAGGGCACGTGGTGATAATGGTAATGCCAATGACACGCGAGGCTTTTCCTGGGTTCATAACAACGCACTGCAGGGAAGCCGACTTTCCTCAATGGGCTTCCACAAAAGTCACATGATTATGATGATAACGACGACGGTGATGATGAAAATGAGCCGCGAATTTTGTTCCCATAAAAATGTGAAGTTCAAATCAGTTCAAATCAGTTCAACTAAAGTTCAAATCAGTGACATTGATGAGCAAATCGAATCAGCGCGTTCAAATGACCCAATCACAAACTAATATAACGAAAGTAATAGTATCATCTGGTAAGGCCACCATTGTCGTAGATTTGGACTTTGGCTGATTGGATTGTGAATTTTGAAGCGAAGCTTTCTCTAAATCAAACGCAAAGATCTTTGTTTTAATGAGGCAACACATTTTTAATAAGGACTGATACACTTTGCTTCCTTTCCAATAATGTCTTTGAATCCAAGTATAGATACCATGTGACAACTCATCTTTTTGTATCCAAGCAGTTCCAATTTCGTGCACTATAACTTCCTTGCGCTATTGTTCGGAAAAGCACGGCTGTCAATGTAACATTTCTTCCACGAGCGTTAGGAAATTCTTTCTAGCTGGCGCCATAAAAACGCAATAAAGCATTCGATCACCCCAAAATAAAACGGCTGTCACCCTGTGACTCCCATTTAAAAGACATCGCTGGTGCGCAGTGTCTTGATCGATGAAGAAATTGCCTGTCAGACGGCTCAGAACAAAAAAATTCTCATATTTTTAAAGCAAAAAGGAAACAGTGCAAAGGAGGAGCATAAAAGCGCAAGTAAAATAATAACTTTCTGTGTCGGTGTTTGTAGCGCGCTTTATCACACACTACTAAAAGCCGGCACAAATATTTTCTCGATACATTTTCTTTCAGCCGGCTGGAGCGCCATTCATTTTTAGCAAGATTTATAAAAGAAAGATTGAGTGTTTAGCAATGAAATTGTCATACGTATATGCCCAGTGGACGTGGCCCCGGGAAGTGCTGCCAAGGACATAGACGAACGAGGTAATACATCGTAACGGATGAAGAACTGTGTTATAACACCGAAGTTTGAGACGTTCTCTTATCGAATGGCTGAGTCGCTGCTTTGTATGCACCTGTGTGGAGCTCACTGGAGACGGATATTCATTCTGTACTTCTTTTCTTTTTGTGCACATCAGCCACACCCAACCGTAATGAAGATCTTCAATTGGTCCTTTTCCATGATTCAATTCGATCCGATACGCAGCGGTAACTCCCTTCCTCTTGCGCGAACCGCTTGGCTGTGGCCATCATGACGAGACGGGTATTCGAAGAACCTGTCCACCTATACACACCCCATGCTCTCCTCTTTCTCGAGTCGTATTAGGAGAATTGTAGAAAAAGGGCCCATCTCCCCGTGAGTGGGACTCGAGTAAATGCATCGCATAGCGGGTGGTTGTATTGCGTAATGTTTAGTGTTTGGGGAGTTCGTGGTAGTGAATGCGTTGTATCAGCAGCTTCTTGACGTAGTTTGAATGAGTCAAGGATATAAGGCGCGTTCGTAGCCTTTCATTCTGTGTCGGTTTTGTGGCGCAGTGGGAAGAGCACCATGTACCTCGCGTTCCCCCCACATGTAGTGAATGCGTTGTATCAGCAGCTTCTTGACGTAGTATGAAGACTGAAGGATATATGGCGCGTTGGTAGCCTTCCATTCTGTGTCGGCTTTGTGGCGCAGTGGGGTAGAGTACCATGTACCTTGCGTTCCGCTCGCAGGGTCGTGGTATCGAAACCACGCGCCGGTAAGTATTATATTTTATAAAGTGTAGGGGGAGGGGTGCGGACCTGTTGTTGAGAGCGAGGAGGGTAGCGTGATGCGGGAGAGGAGGAGTGGGGTAGATGGCGCACCTGGAACGGCTGTTGCGGACGCCGAGGGACGCCAACGCCGACAACGCCGGCTGACATCGTGATTTAAAGAAATGCTCTGCATTTAAAAATAGCCACGTTGTCGGTGGCAGACGAAACGGATCTATGTGAATATAAATAGTTTAAGATAGTCGCTTTGGATGGTTCAGTGTGCTATGATCGCAAGCTTGGGGCCATTGGGCATGCGTTACGCGCTTGCCCGAGCGGCATTGGGTGCTGCCGCAGCGGTTGTGCTGAGCGAGCCGCCGGGAACGGAAAGAACCGAAAAACGATCAGCTGAAGCAGATCCTTATTTTGATAAAAATGGATAAAGTTTTGCTAAGAGAACATGATGCTATGAAGGTATTGCTCCTTTTTTGGAAAGGACAAATTAGAACCACTGGGGCTCGAGCCCATGCTGTTTGCGTGAAAACCCGCAACTGTACCACTAGGCTACAATGCCTAATAAAACAATGCATAATAAAAACCACGCCTGATAAAATAGTGTTCCCGTAGCCTCGTGGGCAGTGATTAAAGTAGAAATGACAAAACAAGACCTGATATTTGTTCAACTACATAAGAGCTCTCGTAACGACGGTATGCAGTTCACCAAAAAAAGTCTGAACGCGCCCTTATGTCTCAAAAAAATTAGAAACCTTACTGGTGAGCGTTTCTCCTCCTCGACGACGGAAAAAAGCACTTGATCTATTCACTTCTACATTGTCTGAAACACTTATAAGATGATGTAGTACTATCAAGTGCAATAAAGGTAACCTTTTGAATTGCCTTTAAAATAAATCATTGTTTTATAACAAAAATAAAAAAGCACTAAGTGACTTACGTCTTGCAGCTCGCAACAAAAAATACTCCATGATATAATGCAGGCTGCATAAAGACGCTAAAAAACATACTAAGAGAGCGAAATTTATCGTGCGGGAAATGACATGAGAAAGCAACGGGAAGTTATCAACTCCTCCCTCAGTAAGACTTCGATGAATCCTTTCATAACAAAAAACACTTCAGTAAACAGTACACTGTGCATTCTCTCAGACATCGCAAATGCTTTTCTTGGTTCTTTCACGGGCCGAAACAGCCGGTTCCGCATCAGTCGCTTAACTAAACCTATCAACGTTTGCCTCAACGTTTGCCTCAAAGTTTTTTTGTTTGGAAACTTCGCCAGGAGAACTCTACACGGTTATTTAAAACGTCAATGACACTGGCCCGGGATTAGCCCGTTTTAAGCCTTCATATATCAACTTGATAATGCATTTAGTTTTTGGAACATAAGACCACATTAGGAATCCCATTTGTAAGACTGCTGTATAACCACCCGTTTTAAAAAACGCCAAGCTAACACGTATTTTTAAAAAGGAGACAGACTTCACATATAAAACTACTGCCCCATAGCTGTATTGTCTTTCTTTAGCAAAATTATTGAAAAGCAACTTGTTTTGCAACCTACCAGTTCTATAGCAAAATTTAACATGCTCTTGCCGAATCAGTTTTGGTTCATGACAGGGTATTCCACTGCACCGTCCTTAACATTTCTAACTGAGAAAGTTAGACAAGCCATAGATGCTGTAATCTGGTTGGTACCCTGCTTCTTGAACTGTGTGAGGCTTTCGACTGTCTTAACGATAAAATATTGTTTAAAAAAGTTAGATGCGATTGGAGTTACTGGCCCTGATCTAACACTAATAAAAGACAATTTATGCGACAGGAAAGAAACTCAATGCTTCTCTGGTACTTACTTTGAGATCAAAATACCTAATATAGGTGTACCACAGGGATGGCTTATTGTCCATCTTTAATTTCTTATCTTTACTAGTGATCTTCCACAGTACCTAAATGTTTCAAAGAGTGCACTTTGTGCGCATGATACAATTATATTTACAACCGATAAAAAAGTTGATGTGCGAATTGTGAAGTTTAAAAAACAGTGTAATAAGTTAGCTACGTGGTGTAGGGGCACCATGGTAACCATTAACGCAGCAAAGTATTGATTTAGTATTGTTAAACCTCAACACAAAATAATTCCGGGAAACACTTCTATTTGCCGAAATGGGACTCAACTTTTCTCGGATTACGGCACATCTTTAGGCGGTGAGCTTGGTAGACATCTTAACATAAAAACACATCTTTTTACAACGTGTGAGTTCAAGCTAGTTTGTAATACTTAGTGCAAATTTACAGCGCGAAAAATTTCGACAAAAGACAAAAGAGACAAGGACAAGCGCTTGTCCTTGTCTCGTTCGTCTTCTGTCTAACTTTCTTGCGCTTTAAATTTGCACATGTCTTTGTTGACTAAAAAAGTAGCATGCGCAGTACGAATATTAACTAATGTTCGTACTTACTTTAGCTTGAAGTCTAATTTTCGTGTATTATGCTTTCCTTCACAGTCACATTAGTTGTTGCATATCCTTTGGGGCAATACACACACAACGCATCTGGCCCCCTTGCAAGATGTCCAGAATCAAGCCATACAGATCATTACTTATAGTTACTTCCGTTGGGCACTGCTTTGTGCACGTAATATTGTGTCTGTATCTAATTTGGTGAATGATCGTCTCTGCATCCTTGTAATAAAATTCTACAGCACAAGTCTTCCTTTCGTAATTATTACTGCCAACCAGCTTCCAATTCAGAGATGGACTCGTCTTGCCGTACATAGCAATGTGAACACTTTTCAGCTCAAAAGAAATATGCTAAACGAACTGTGCAATTTTTATGCTGATTACAAGTGGAAATGTTTGCCTCACTTGAGGAAAGGTGCTTAGTATATTTATTGCTTCAAGAACAGCTTACACAAATATATTCAGTCTATTTGAGTTCATTTCATTGGTTTTCCCGTTTTTCGTTTGATTTAACAGCAATTCTGCAATCTCAGTTTTGTAATATCTCCGTTTGCCTGTTTTGGCGTGATGGGGTAACCACTGTTTCTTAAAACGTTTCCTTTTTGTTGCTTGTATTATAGTTTATGTTTTTATATTATAGTCTGCAGTCTATGACCTAAGGAATCCTCTTGTTTATAAACCCCGTATGTTGTATGTTTTAACAGAAAATAAACCACAGTCGAATCGCCTCGACTCGAAACAGCTTCGCTCTTAACCAAAGACAACAACCCAATGCGGTTTTTGGCATCGTCTTTTTTTCCCTTATCCTTTTCGATAGTACGGGCTTCCCAGTACCATTACCGCCTATAGTTTTCTGTGGCCCGTCTACTGCAATCGATGAAAGGGCAAGCAAACTTCATTTATACAGATAAGGTCATTAAATTCTTCGCCCAGGGGAAACTGTTGTAGGGGTTACAATGGGTAACTTATTAGGCGAGGAAATACAATGCTCCATTTTGCAATGAGGAAGAACGATACAACCAGCATTTCTATAAAAACGAGAAAAAAACATGAAAGAAGGTGACGTTAGCGGGATTTAACGGGTCGAAGCTACACTTGGGAAGTGTGGCACGCCGTTTTGGAGCCTCCGAAATAATTTTTACCTCCTAGAGATTGTTAATATGCACCGATATCTTGACAGATTTTACGTCTCTGCTCTTCACCTGCATCAACAAAATCACCGTAGCCGGCGAAATCGAACCAGCGTCTTCGGGCTGTTTTTTGAGGTCACTATCGCTACCAGGAACAGTATATAGATGAACTAAAAAACAAGAAGGAAGAAGAAAAAGGAAGGAAGGAAGACAAAATGCAAAAAAATTCATATCAAAGACCCCATGGCAGTCATAAAGAGGCATCGCAGGCACACCACTGCAATGTACACGCACTACGTATAACTTCACTGTACCGTGAATTTATGTACTCTCTTCGTTTAGCCACCATCCCAGCCAATCTTTTCGCAACCTTTTGCACAACCCTGGAAAGTATAAACCCTTTCCTTTCTCTGAATCGCAGTACCTGCGATTATTGAGGGCTCATTCCATCACTGCATACCTGGAGCACGATAAACAAGCCCACATTGCTGGCCGTTCGCAATCAAATGTTTCTCACCAACCTTTTCCAAAAACGGCGTTAAGCGCATGCACATATTTATTTTTACTAATTCACATGTAGCAATTGTTGAAGTAGATGCAAGCTAACTGGAGCGAACTAAGCACTGCTTGGGGTTGGGTTAACGCTCAGGATAATAATTAAAGTGCTGCCGTTCATGTGGAAAACGCTAGAACAACCTCCAGCATAGAAAGCGTTTTCCATCAGCAAAGCAAGGTAAAAACGGGCCCACAGAAGAACGTTTCTCTGTGCCACTTATGGGAAATCACGTCCTCGTGTGTCTGCAAGCGGGGGTAATGCATTTTCGGGGAACAAAGTCCGAGGTAGGCGCGTCGTAATGATATCGTGAAGGGTGTGTTATTTTTGTCGCCCCTGTCTCGGCTGCTGAAGAGGGGGATATTAAGTGTACAGTGTGAAAGATTAAGTGAAACAGGTAAAGCCTTGACGGGAAAGGTCATCAGAGCATGGCCTTGCGGCAACATGCGTTTTTAAACCGCATGGTGCTGAAAACCCGTTAGCAGCTTATACTGATGGCTTTGAACATTTTGGCATTATTTTGACACACTGAAAACTTCTGTGGCTGTAAGATACAGTCCCACATTTCTTATGTAACGACTTGCGTAGGACCCTCCGCACTACCCCCCTCTCGTGTTTGTTTTTTGGTCAATTGCTTGTTATGTAATAATCTCATAGATCAAAGCGCTGTGTTGTTTCGCAAATAAAACGAGTGTGGTAGTTTTCGATTGCTTTAGGCGCAGTGTACAGGAAAACGCTGTACTTAGTGATACTTTTAACCACGCAGGACGCCCGGTACTTTACTGTTGACGAAAGCGAATGTCGCCTCCTGAAGTTCACTTTTTTACTATTTTCAAGTGTTCAGCCACAAAAGCGGCTAAATCATAGGTGCAGCACAGCCAAACTGGTCAATAGTACAAAAAAATAAAACTGGAATCTAGAAGTGATGGACAACGAATGCAAATTTTTATATCAGAAAGGCCGGGCTCCAAAGCACTTGACAATGCCTTCCACTTCAGTACATCGCCTGGGTGGGATAAAATTTCGAGAAGTAATAAAAAAGAAACGGAAGGATCATTTTTGCAGAACTTAAAACAAGGACAGAAAGAAATGCAAAGGTGCATACTATAAAAAAGCCCTTTTCTACGAAAAGGACCAGCTCTAAGACCGTCAACGGGGCCCAAATGTGCTTTCCAAGAGCAAGATACGAAGGCGTCTCACCACAAGAACGGACGAGCTTACCAGCTCAGTTGACTGTTCAAATAAAAAAAAATATTCTAGGAATATATTGAAGTGACGATTGCGTTACCATCAGCAAGCCGTCCGACCCGTAACTACGCCGGGCTTGTGAGGGTTAGAAGGCTCTGCCGGACACTGCGCTCGACGGTCTCGAAGCAAGAGCTGCATCTTGGTTGTAGTCGTAGGATGACAATATTTGACCAATATGCCATCATATGCCGTCAACACATGCCGAATACCTGAGTTTTATTATAGCGGGAACGTAGGCCATTTCAGATGCCGTATAGCGGTACCCACTTCGCACGGGGATTTTAAAGGTTAAGAGGCCAGCCATGCTTTCTGAACGCTTTCGGTTTTGGCAACACAACTGCAGCCGAGTTTTTCGCTTTTATGAAGTAATGTGCGCAAGCTGATTGTTTAACAGTTTTGTATGGGTACGGTATACTCCCTACAAATAATTATAGCTATAAATTATGACAGAAGTGGTCACACTCTCGATGGTGAAACAATTTACGTCGTAAAAAATCCTAGGCAGGACAGCTGTTCTTGCCCTAGGTTCCGAGCGCATCCATCAGTCTAATCAAGTGTGTAGCACAGAGATCAGAATTGGTGTAAAGAAACCAAAAAATGACGCATCCAAACTACATGATGGCTGAGGAACCCCCCCCCCCCCTCTACTCATCCTCGCCCCCCCTTCTTGCATGCTTTATGGTAAACGTAAAACTAGAATCGCAGCTGTCGAAAAGGAAGGAGAGTTCACGTCGTTCCAGGACTAGCGCACGTGTCGTTGCTACGTAGGACCTAGCAGTACTCACCCAAGAAGTCGAGCGCATGCATCAGGACCCAGCATTTGCCGCAAAAGAAGGCGAGTGCAAGCGACAACCCCGCTTAGACAACAAGGACCATTACACACCCTCCCCCGTCAGCATGTGTAATTATTTACAACATGTGCGAGTGTCCTTGCCAAAATGAACGTCGTCATCATTAGTGTCATCCCATTTATAACTTATCGCTGGCTACAAGGCAAATTAGAGCGCGTAATTGTCATTGTATTTTATTATAATGCGGAGATCAGCATAAATATCCTAATCTTTCTCATCATGTTTGCTGGGGGAAGAATGGAGGTTACACCTTTTATCTAACAGCCATAATGACATCAGTAACTAATCAGACAATGAACATGTTAGTCCAATAATCAGGTTTCGTCAATAAATATCTATTATGGTATATTGTCTAGCTAGCGCAGGATTCTCGGCACGCGAATATGATTTTTGCTTAATTTTTACCTTTTTATTCCCCCTGTAAAACACTCAAAATTGCTTAAGCGGCCACTTCGTTGTTTGTCATCGTATATTTAACAACCCTTTGCGCTATTTATGAAATTGGAGGTAATATTTTGCTTCAAAAACGGGATGCAGTGACCAGGGGGAATGCTGGCGTTGCATTTTTTTAAAATGCCCCAACTGAGACCTTGATACAACCACAGATCAAAAACTTAAATGAGCCTAAAAAAATTCCTCCACAATAACGACAGCAAGGTTTTTGTCTAATGCAGATCCAGGCTGAATTAACCATGCTAATCTAAAAACTTAGTCACCTCGTGTAGAGAACGACGGTTAAAACGCGAAGGTATGTCCCATGCAACTTCTGTTGCAATAAAAGTCCAAAATCCGAACTGCGAGCGTGTCGCAATGGCGCAGTCGGATGGACGTCGGCTCCATAACAAGAGTTACCCAGCGTAGACATCGACCAAGGAGAACGTTTTTGTTTTCGTAAAACGCTTGTTAGTTTTTCCCTTGTCATAATCATCCTTTTGTGAAAGCCACTGAGTGAAGTTGGCTTTTCCGCAGTCCGTTTTTGTGAGACCTCTGACGGTATTAGTGAGTCGTACAAAGTTTCGCGTTAAAAGCGTATGAAACATGCATGATTCGTGTTATCGAGGAATTTGTCTTACGACCCGGTTATACATCACATACTGGAGTTTCGCATACGCCAAAAAGGACACGCTGAGCATTCTCTACTTCCACATAATATAAAAAGGCATACTGCCCACCGGCCGTGGGCGGTAGTTTCTAAAATGCGCGTTCCTCCGCTTGCTTAGTTCATTGATTGACGATCACCTGGCATTCACAGCGACTATATTATCGTCGCGCGTTATCTTATCCCAGTTTTCAGAGGGTCATATTTGATCTCGTAAAACGAACGAAGATGATACCCAACGTAGGTGCCCGATGGCGTATTCCCAAACCATATCCCTTAGAGGCCCAGGCCGACCAAACCCCCTTCAAACGGCGACGTCACAGCCTGACGTCACTTTCTCTTCGTGCGCGACTTCTTGCGACGGGGATTTTTTTTTTCGTTTTGGGCGGTGGCCGATAGTTTCGCTCCATGCGCGAGGCTGGGGCTACGGCACTGGGGAGCTGCCGCACATTTAGTAGAAGTTAAAGGCCCAACCACATGCAGCGTACTTTGGGCGTTTTCTCGCGTGGCGACGTTAGCTGACGCGCCAGCAACGCTGATGTCTACGCTTGCCAGATATCGGCGTCGAGGCCGCGCGAGAGAGCAGCGGAAAACTGGCAGCCGAAGTCGGGTTTCACGTACTTCTCGTGTTTTGGGGTCATTTCTTTCCTTAGAAGAAAATCAATTTCTTTTTAACTTGCTTTTATCGGCTGCCTTGAGACAAATTTCAAGCTATTTCAGCTCGAAAGCGCTCATTCATTTGTGACTTGTTTGGTTTTCATCGGGAACATCGGGTATTTGCGATAGCTTTTTTTTAGTTAAATAAGGGATCTCTGGCTACGTCGCTTGTAGTATTAGCATGATGGGGCTTGGGTGCAAGATTGGTGCGTGACAACCAAGCCTTATGAACGCCAGAATGCTAGCGGCGCATGCCATTCGATTCGTTGCTACCGTGGCTTGCGTAGGGAAGACCGAGGTTCTGCGATAGCCTTTTTTTACTCAAATAAAGGGGCTGGGGTTACATAGCTTCCAGTAATAGCATAACTGCCCTCGGATCCCAGATGGGTGCGTAAGAAACAAGCGTTACTACGGCTCAAATCTCTCAAACATGACCAAAGCAAATCACTCGACAATATTCGTTTGCAACCTCTGTTAGGGTACCAAATTCTTGGCGCTCGCGTCTTCTCCTAAAAACGGACATTGACATCACTCCAGACACCATTCGCTTCTTGCCATTTGAGGACGTTCATCGGGTGCCATATGGCGTTTTTCTGCCCCTAGGTTTGTTTAGCTTGTGGAAGTGCCGCAAGACTGATCGGCATGCTGAACCCCCTAGGCCGACCAAGTGCATTTTTCTGGAACTGGCGGCGTTGGTACGGAGCGTTTATGTTGCGCAGTGTGATTCCACCAGAGTGGCTGCATCTTTTGGATGCGTGCGTTTGCTTGCCTGAGCTTTGAATTGGTGCCGATCTTTGTTAGACTGACGTGCTTACCCTTTGCTGTCTGTTAGTGTTTATATTTTGTGTCAATTGTCTTGCTGACTTCTCTCTAAAATTTCTATGCATTAAAGAAAAAAAAAACTCCTGGCGAGGTCGAGTGGTTGCGTGCTTGTGTCCTGGCGTTTTGTTTTGAAAGTCCATGGTTCGAATCTTGCCAAAACCCCGTTTTTGTTTGCAATGAAGATTTCACCGGCTTTTTTTTTAAGGCAAACAAAGGGGGCCAGCGTGCCTTGCGTTTTACGTGCAAGTGACGTTCGACGATACCCTAAAAATCAAGGCCTCCCCGAAATTTGCTTTGCTCACACTTTGAATTCATGAAGCTGCAGTCGGTACATAACATCAACGTTAAATCATCTAGCAGATAACGTTGTGCTAAGTGCGTCTTAGTTCATCATCCTATCTTATTGTGTTGAGATTTTACGGTAATGACACAATAATAAAAACGGATCAACACGCTCGCTAATGTTAACAGCAGATGAGCGACCGACTACGCGCTGTGCTTTCGATCGACTGGGAGCAAACGTTCTGCGCTTCGGTACGGAAGAACGCCGAATGAATTGCAAGTTAACATAACTATTACTTTCATAACCCGAAAAGAGGCAAAAGATATTAACACTCTGTAGAATAGCAATAGGACACGAACGCAACCTGGAATTATTCCAAACCGAACATTTTAAGAACAAGCATCCTATGAGAAACATTGTAGTTGTAGCGCACCCCGGGCAGCAACTTCTGAATTAAAATAGGCGTTAAAATACCGCTTCCAAATGGGGCTGCAGGCTTCTCAAGTCTATGAAATAAGCCACAATCAAATATAAACTTCGCCGTCGAAGAAAAGAGGTTTAATCATCGTCAGCGGTTTTTGTGTCATGAACATCTATGAATACTTATGTGTGTATGAGGCTACATCGCTGATGCAAGTTTTCACTATTAACAGCTAACGCACATTTCATTTTTCTTTCGGTGCACATTCACTTCACTCTGCAAACAAATTGTTGTTAGAGACGGAGAAAACGCAAACGTAGTCCGAACAGCCTTAATTCTCTGTGGACGTATATACTGAACTGTCACCAGACGTTTACGAGAATGAAGTCGTTATTGCAATGTCTTGCCGTTAGTTATTAATGCCTCTACCACAATTTACTGCGATTCAAGTGAAGAATTATTTGTCAGTTTTTGTTTCCTTGTGTGGTAAGTACTGTGCTCATCGCGTATTTTAAGGGTATATACAACTTATGTACAGTTTGCACGGGACGGAGATGAACAGAAATTTTGTGCAGCCACCAAAAGGAAGCCCCCCGTTCAATCGTGAGCTCCTGTCCTCTTCGAGGGACAGTGCCTCGACTATACATTCGGCTTTCGAGTTGGGACATCGATTGCTCATGATTTGGCCACGAGAGTAGCGAAATAAGTCTCGAGTGGGAGCTCTGTAGGAACGAACAAAAGATTTCCCGGGGCAGGTGTGTCATTGAGTTGCATCCGCTGGTGTTCTTCACAAAGCAAAGCATGAACGGAAACCTGAGCCATGTGAGCGCCCAGCGAGAACAGTCGTCCCACTGTGCTATTGTCTTCGCGAACCACCGAAGACGCGACGATTCAATCAAGTATCCCCAGCCTGTTTCTAAACATGCTTTGTCGACGGTCCACCGAGCCAAGTAAGAAAGAATCTTGTGTATCAGTACAGGCCACGCGGTATAGGTGGCGCTCCAGGAAACCCAATTCGGATGAAACAAGCTTAGGGGGTGCGGACGTGAATCCTTGCGTTTTATCCAGTTTCTCCGAGCAACGGCCAAACTTTGGACAGGAGAGACATCCATTTCATCCCTATGCACATGGAAAGATATTGTTGCTGTCGCATGAACCAGTTCAACTAGCATTCTTCTGGTTAGTTCAGACAGCCTATCTGAAAGGCAGCGGACATCTTTTGTAAATTGTCATACCTGCGTGAGGGTGATGTAAAACCAAGAATGCAGTCACGCTGGGGTCAGGCGAAAACTGTTAAAAGTTACCACTTCCGCCTCTTCGCACTCGCTACCGTGTTGGCTTTTCAGGGAACGCGGGTCCCGTCTAGTACACCAAGTGGTGATGTTCCCGCAGGGGGACAATAAAGCGTTGTTCTTCAAGGCTTGTCTTTGTGTATATTTGAGGGCGCCCAACCTGTGCCTCCGGCACTGTGTCACCTTTGCAGTTTGAAAACAGAAAAAAAACACTTGTGGGAACAAAGGTGCCTGAAACCATTCCAGGTCGTAAAATCGTAAAAAGCGCGCACCGCCATGAAGAATTGTTTCTCGTTCGTCCACTGCTTCGGGACAGGAGAGGAACGTCGCAAAATCAGCGGGCCAGCGCTCGGCTCCTCTATTGGTTTATTTTGAACGCCAGCTGAACGATCGGTGCTCGTACTCTGCAAATCATGGGCGCGATGTGTTAAACTTCTTCGCAAGACAGTGAGCACCAGAATTGGCCGCAGATATCGAAACCAGCCAGCTTACGTGCTAGGGCACCTAAAAACTTCGTGGTCTAGGGCGTACCTGTGGAACGTCGATCACAAAGAAAGCCTTGCTGGAGTGTACTGAGTTCAACCGAACGCTAAGATAGTAACGATTTATAACTTCTTTTTGTAAATAAAGTTCTAAACCATTTTAAAGGGGCCCCTGCAACAATCTTTTCAACTTTTTTTGAAATCTTAAGCGTTTTTCGGAACGTAGACACCCAACACAAACAGTGCTTAAATTAGGGGGTCGCAAAGTGCCTCAGCCAAAAAATTACTGCTCTATGCCCATCAGATAACTTGGAAACTCGCTCACAAGATTTTTCTCCCTTTCATGGTCTTGACGTTCTTCTGCGGCCCGAATTACACCACGGAGGCCATGTAGCGGTTGTTGGCCAATTTTACTTCAGTTGCAGCAGTGAACGCCTTCCGATAGCAACTTTAAAATAAAGCATGAAAAAAAAGCAGAAACGGAAGGCGCTCCTGGTGCGATAAGCAAAAACACGCAGTGACACGCCATGCTGGCGATTACTGTAGCTTTCGCAGTCCTTCCAGACGCGAAATGTCAGTCATGATAAAAACTTCCATCCTTTGCTTCGCCCTAATTCAGTGGCTTCACAGAGTTGTAAGTTTTTTAAAACGTTTTCTTCCGCACAGCTGGAATTTGGATGCACGATTCCTTCACGCGTTTTAGATGAAACAAATTGGCGTCGGTTGCACTAATAGTGCAAGGCTGGAGAAGCAGCAGACCTGGCGGCCTTTCTACCTTCGCCGGAGACCCTGCTGCTGCACCTCACACGGATTTCTGAACTTTCCCCAGAAAGCTCTTCATGAGTGGCAGGCCGAGATCTCTTTGTCCGCTGTCCTTCACATCTCTCCCAAAGTGGACCGCGTAAGAACGCTGTACAACCTGCGAACTCCGCGTTTGTGGTTCCCCCATCAGGTGCGAACGCAGGCGAACTTGCCAGTAGAAAGTCACGCTAGAGATAACGACCATTAACGCTTGGCAGGGTGTTCTCGAAAGTCAAGCAGGCCGACGCGGGGCGCTCCCCACGAGCCACACGCTCAGGTGCACTCGGTATTTTTTCTGTGAGCTTCTGACGGGGCTCAAGCCTACACGAAAGCCTGCCCTTTGTCGGGCACTCGTCACGAGGGGCCGCTCACGTGCGCTAGCTCTGTTTTCTTGTTATTTTTTAGGAACGCTACCCAGCTGAAGAGCCGCGCTGTTCGGCAGTATTCTGTCGCCGCTCGGCCGCTCTTCGGTTCTGCCGCTGTTCTGCCTTTGTTCTTCCGGTAGACTGCACACCTTAAACAGCCGCGTTAATTAAAACGCGTTGCTACAGATCTGAGGGACGTTTTGTGAGTTATACTACGGGCATCGTTTCCGCACAACAGATGTTTGGAAGAGCCTGACGTGAAATAGCAAATTGTTTTACGGCGAAATTTAAAGCGGACGACACGCACTTGGGTATACGGTGTTATGGAGGGCTTGTTGGTACAGGCGTAGTTTCATAACAGTTCTAGGACAGAGCAAAGCCGAGGCGACACGAGACTGGGCGGTGACAGCGAGACGGCGCCCAGCCTAGTGTCACCTCCACATTGTTCTGTCCGAGAGCTGCTATCAAAATATTCAGATAACGTTTCTGTAACTGTTCTCTGCACTTTTCATCAGACTGCACAAATCTTCAAAAACGTCAAAAAAAACTCATGTTGCTCTTTAGGGATAGCTTCATCAAACCTTGCAAACGTACATTAATAGCCAACTTCCGCGAGCATGTACACAGCTAATCGGGAAGTGACATACCCTTGCCTTACGCCTTTTATATCTTGACGTATGCACTTCGTATCGCAAAAAATGTCATCTTTGTGAAGGCCACACAAGCAACAATGGATGGAAGAGTCCAGAAAAAATTCGTAGAAGAGCTCGTACATTTCACAAATATCGGGCACGGGTCACAGCATCTAGTTTTTTAGGTGGCTTCTACCTTCAAGTTTCGCCTGCTTTCAAACGTGAGGTGTTGAAAACGTGAGAGCCCACAGGGTAACCCACCCGTATAATTAAACAAAATCAAACATAAAAAAGTAAGCCGCCTAGATTGAAAAATCCCGCCATTCAGTGACGCTTTATATAGAATTGAGAAGCGACAGCAAATCACTGCTCCTGTTCCACAACTACGAGTGGTCGACCGAAGTATGCGGCGCCATGAGCGCCAGACTGTTGACGGCTCTGGATGACCCCGTACAAAAATATACACAATAGTTAAACTCGATACGGGCCGACTTCGACAGCGCGATGAAAATAAAGTCGGAATAATATTACAAAGAGCGGATGAAATTATCTTTGACTTACTTTGGGTGTTTCCGATTCGTCAAAGCTTATTTGTATTTCTATTAGGCTTTCTACCTTTTGCAATAACCGTATTCTTATCTTATAGCACGGCACGGTGGTGGATATTCTTCTTGCTTTGTAAAAACATTTTTTCATTGCTTTCTCAGAATGACATGAACACTGTATACGCAGACGGATGCTGCCCCTTTTTGCGCGCTTTTGTAGACTTTTATGGCTTGCTCGACAGGATTTCTAGCAATCTTTAATTTTAACAGTTTGAATGTGATTTCGCAAAAGCCACAGCAGGATCAATACGAATAATAACCGCAGTAAAGTAGCACATGAAAGATGTTGTTTTGAAGGCACAAGCTTTCAAGGGCACGAAGCAAATCGTCGAAGCCTTCGTTGATAATCCCCGACTTTATGTATTTTATGCCATATTCTTGAATCCGCAACATGATTAGCGTGAACCGTTTCTCGTTTGCCTCTTTTTTTGTAATACTCCATGAATTATCTGAGCCAGACGTTTTTATTCGTGGGCCTGCCTTCGGATTCCCACTTGTAAACAGTAGAAAAGAGTAATGTAAAATGCTTAAGCCATTTTTGTGTAGTTAGCGACAGAACCATTATCATCGTCACGAAGTGCACGAAGTTCACCCAACCCCTCTTTCCTGGTGTCCTTCTTCTGGACCGTTGTGCACCGTAAAAATGTGCTTTGAGTGGCAAAATGAGCTTTTATAGTTCAAATAAATCATGCCCTCTTAATTCTTAAGTTCACCATGGCGACTACCTCACGGTATTCGTAGGGGGGATCCTGCTATCTTTAAGCCAGAACGATTACTGCCAACTATACGGGGAATTATTTCAGCTTCCAACTTTACAACAAATGGTTAGCTCGTAGCGTGGGTAAGCTTTTCTTTTCGTTGTTCCTTTTTGGCCCAGTCAAATACTTTTCTAGGCGCTTCTTTGTAACAGGTATTTGTATACTTCTGTGTCTAACCGGTCGACATCTATTGTGCGCTGAAAACGCTTTGTGCAACAGTTCGTGACTACTGTTGTGCCAGAGCTCCGGGCCCCAAATTCGTTGCGCGGAGCAACACGCCAACAGCGGAGCCGATTCATGCCTCATCCAAACCGGACCAAACCGCCTGCGGCCGACGGACCAGACTTGGAGCGCCGCAGAATCGCTTCTCCTTTTGCGCCACGGCAGCTTGGCTGAATCCTGCTTCGGGTGAACGGCCGGAAACCAACAGGCCACACCGGCTTGGAGCCGGCGTCGCGAAGACGGCGTGGGCGTCGCCCTCCCTTTCTCTATAGGGCGGTTGGGCTGACGCAACCCCTTCGCCTTTGTTCGTCGGATGTCAAACTTCGGCCAGCGAAGGTCCTGACTTGAGCGATTTGAACTTCTAGGTGCCACAAAGGACTTCACGGGGTATAATACAAGCCCGGAGTCCCGTTTCGTCGGCATTCCTCGGCGGCATTCTCCAGCGACATTCTTCGGCGGCGCCGAGTGGAGAGGTGCTAACGCCTTTGTGCGAGCCATGTAACGCTGTTGTTAGCCTTGTGCATGCCGTATATAAATGCTGCTTCAACTTTTCGGCGGCTCGAGAACTTCTTCGCTCTGCTCGGTGCCGCGTCGATAGTGGGCGGAGCAAGCCAGCGACGCTATACCGGTGGCTGCGGGGAGCCGGCCCAGTCCCAACACTATATTCAGCCATTCTAAACTGTTTAGGGGCCCCACCTTTCAATAAATGTTTCCCCGTTTTTTTGTTCCCTGTCGTTTCAAATTTTTAGGCACTATAAAATTTTTAGTATACCCGGTCCCGTATCTCCTTAAAGCTATTCCTGAGCAAGCGGGATCTAGAAAGCTATTGTACAAACGGCTCAACGAAAATGGCTCAAAGAAACGGCTCAGTCCAAACAGCGCAAGCACTACTTGTAGTTTCATTCGCAAATGAAGGATTTTATGCAGCATGCAGATGGGAGATCTTTATTACGCAGCAAGCTGCCCGGAGATCTTGCCTTCTAAAATGTAATAATGTGGTCTTAACACATGACTTATTCTGGGTTTTACATCGCGAACTTTATCAACATTATCTCATTGCAGGAGAACTCATATTTTTATTATTTTAATTAAACATTCTCACCATTACAAAGCCGAAGTTTAGAAGTAATCGAAGCGTTGTAATGGGAAACCCTAGCTGGCTGTTTTCTTATGCTCAGAGAGTAAGATTTCCCCTGTGTTGTTGTGTCTCTAATCTCTATATAACAAGTATCAGTTTTCCGTATCAATTTGCCCCTCCTATTTTTGGTTACAGAATACCACCAGCTACTTTGTGTGTGTGCGCGCGTGGATGTGTGCGTGTGTGTGCGTGTGTGTGTGTGAGCGTGTGCGTGCGTGTGAGCGTGTATTCGTGTGTGTGCGTGTTTTTCTGTGTGCGTGTGTGAGTGTGCGTGAGTGTGTGCGTGTGTGTCTGAGTGTGTGTGTCTGCGTGTGTGTGAGTGTGTGTGTGTGCGTGTGTGTGTGCGCGCGTGTGGGAGAGAGAGAGAGTGTGTGTGTGTGTTGTCTGCGCGTGCGTGTGTCTGCGTGTGTGAGTTTGTGTGCATGCGTGTGCGCGGATGTGCGTGTGCCTGTGTGTGCATGTGTGCGTGAGTGCGAGTTTGCGTGTGTGCGTGTGTCTGAGTGTGTGTGTGTGTGCGTGTATGCGTGTGAATGTGTGTCTGTTTGTGAGTGTGTGAGGGTGTGTGTGCGGGTTTGCGTGAGTGTGTTTGCGTGTGCGTATATGTGTGTGAGAGTGTGCCTGTGTGTGTGAGTGTGTGTGTGCGCGTGTGTGTGTGTGCGTGAGTGTGTCAATGTGTGAGGGTGTGTGTGTATGTGCGAGTATATGTGTGCGTATGTGTGCGTGTGCCTGAGTGCGTGCGTGTGTGCGTGCGCGTGTGTGTGTTTGTATGTGCGCGCTTGTGTGCGTGATTGTGTGTGTGTGCGTGAGTGTCTGCGTGACTGTGTGTGCATTTGTGTGTGCGTGTGTGCGTGACTCTGTGCGTGAGTGTGTGTGCATGTGTGTGTGCGTGTGTGTGCGGTTTGTGTGTGTGTGTGCATGTGTGCGTGTTTGAGTGTGTGTGTGTGTGTGAGTGTGTGTGTGAGTGTCTGTGCGTGTGAGTGTGTGAGTGTGTGAGTGTGTGTGTGAATGTGAGTGCATGTGTGTGCGTGTGTCCGTGAGTGCGTGTGCGTGTGTGCGGGTGTGTGTTTGTGCGTGTGTGCGTGAGTGATTACGTTTGTGAGTTTTTGCGCATGTGTGTGTGCATGCGCGTGTGTGCTTGAGGGTGTGTGTGTGTTTGGGTGTGTGTGGGTGTGTGTGTGTTGGTGTGTGCATGTGCATGTGGGTGGGTGAGTGGGTGGTTGCGTGCGTGCGCGTGATCGTGCGTGTGCATATGTGTGTGGGTGCGTGAATGCCAGCGCGAGTACGTGCTTGCTTGTGGTGTGAGTGTGGGCATGTTCGCGTGCGTGAGTGCCGGTGCTCGTATGAGAAATGTTTAAATGGAGGAAAAAATTCTTATCTGTAGCCCAACCGTATCAGAGCCCGTGGTTTCAGTTATAAGAAATAATTATGTACTTCTTACTTTTCATTAAAACTACTTTCGCATGCTACCTACATACAAAATGCTCGAATTTATATGCGTCTCTCTTCACACTGTTGTCAGTCGCGGAGGTTACAGATGTGGTGTTTTTTTTAATTTCTCATTAAAATAACACGTCGCCACTTAGTGGAGGACTTGGAAACCACAACGCTAGTTTTCCAGATTCATTCTTGATTCATCTTCTTGCGGTGGCGAAATTTTCCGTTTCTCGACAGCGGCGCCTTAACTGCACGTATACATTCAGTCTAAACTGCGTCACTGTCAGGCGCTGAAACGTGGATGGGGCGGCGCAGTTCATGGTGATTCAATTACCAGCCCTGACTTGCGTGACAACCACGAGGTAAGCATTAACATTATCAAGCAGATGGCGCTAAAGAGCGTCCTGCCGCAACTTTCAGAAGGCAACCCTCTACCTAAACGAGTTTGCTGCTGAATCGCGAGGGAGCCAGATGGCTCTTCGTATTTTTTTACTTGTCTCGGTAGCACGAGTCCCTTTCGTCGTCATGGTTAGTAGACGAAGACATCGTCTGCACACAATTGAGAGTTTTTCCAGTGAGGATGAAAAATTTGTTAGAACTGTCGTATTTTTACTTCACACAGAGGATAGCAGTTGTAATGCCTAATATTACCACAACGTACGTTTTTTAGACACGAGTTGAAAGTAAGCCGCTCTTTTTTGTGGTTGAAGTTCTGTGAAACCCCCGTACATAGGAATTGTATATATGACTTCCAAAGTTCAAAAGTTGCTAATTTGTGGGCTGAGGGTATGGGGATGATTGCTGTTTTGTAGGTATTCTTTATCTATGCATCCTTTAGTTTTTTGTCGTCTTTAGGGAAGGTTATGTAATGAACCGTACACTGTAAACGATTTACATGTTGCACGCGTGGCCATATCACCACAATAACCATGTGTCTCGTAAGCTAGATTATCGGTGCTATAAATGCCGCCACCAGAGAGCTTTTAATGGCGAAAGGCACAGCTTTAGTATCTGCACTTTGTGTCCCTTTCTATATTCGCGTGTCCAAAATTTCTAGGAGGAGACCAAGCGCCACCCTTCTCTTAAAGGAATGGCGGCTGAGGCTACTAATGCTAGAACTCGTGTCACCACAATAACCAGTATCTTGTTAGCTAGCCGGTCGCCGTCCTCGGTTTCGGTGCTCCCGCTGACTCCAGTAGAGCGCTTGGGAACCCGACAGGCAGCTTTTTTTATGCCTGAGGCTTTCATGCACCCTTTCCTGCCTTTATGTCAAGGCCGTGGTGAAACAATGCAGTCGCTTTCAAAACCACTTTGTGTTAGTCGGTCATTTCCGGTGACGGAGGGCTGCCTCCTAAAGTTAGAGGACGTGACGGCCTAATCAGACTCGAACGTACGTCTCAAAAAGTTGCCGGTGCAAATCTAATTATGTAGAACACGGTCTGGTTATAGAGTTATAGAAGAGCAGAACACCAGCCCCAGAACGGCGGGCCGCCTCTATTCCGCATACGCACAACCAGTTCTCCCGCCTAAGCGAATGTACAGTTGTGCCGGTGGCCTGCCGTGTACTGTGCAAAAGACGCAATCTCCGCTCTGCTCTCACCCTCTATTGTGTCTCGCGAGCGCGAACGTTCCGCCACTGAGGTAGTTCAAGGTTTCTTTTCTATTTTTATTTTTCGCAGAACAGCAGAAAATTGCTAGAAACACAACTTTTATTACTGCCGCTACGTTTTTTGATGACCCTGTACCGACGAAACTTCGGCTTTTAACAACCACACACAGCGGTGGCGACACGCCCACGCTTTTCCTTTGTAGAATGCTACACCTCGCTTATGAATAGAGTAGCGCAAGCACCCTCTGCCAATTATTTAGGGTAAGAGACATTTCCGCCGCGCCGTTTGTGTCAGTTCACTTTGTGTGCGGACACCACTCTTGGCTGTGCCTTATTTGCCCGCTCTTACTTCTTACTCACGCATGGAAACCGCTGATATCGTTAAAATATACAGCCAAAAGGTCAGCAATTTTTTTCGCTAGGACGCAACGTCACACAAACAGCAACAAGCACCATCAGCGATTTTAACAGGCCGATTAGGAGCAGATTTAGTATAGAGATACACGCTGCACGTTTTCCTTTTCAGGCTCCCCCAAATATCCTCAGGTATGGAGAGCTAACTGGTCCAGAAGTGTAACATCTTAAATACCTGAGAGGGTAAACAAGGTAGGTGAAACCGTGGTAGGAAAGCTCTAAAGGACAGAAAGGGCAAGCCCACTTCAGAGAAGAATTTATACACCCTGTTGTAGGAGTTTTCCGCCCGCTCCAATAATTGACCAACTAAGCTCTCGACACCCAGTTCCCTGCAGCTGTAGAGCACATGACCACAGCTGCGCTCATTCTAGAGATACAGCAGATCGTGCTAATAAACACTTCGCCCAGACAGGCGGGCTCTGGAACTAGAACTTCTCAGTTTTTAACGGGCGAAGAGTCTCCGGTGTCTCTCACTTTTTACTTAGCTACACTATTAGAGGAGCTTCCGTTGACTAACTGGGATATCAGAAAACGTAGAAAGATTGGAAGAACAGTAGCAAGATTCGGGAAGTTTAGTAGCTGGCATATTTTATGCTACCGGGGGTACTGAACAGACAGAGCATAGGGTGGGTTTCCTAATCCACAGGGAAATGGCATGTTACCTAGAGGAGTTCTCCAGTATAAAACGAAAGAGTCGCGGTCGTCATCAAGCTAAACAGGTGTTGCAGGTTCAAGATAGTACACATGAATATACCGCCAGATAGCTGTGATAATAATGCTGTAGATAGTGTTTATATGGGCATCGAATCAGCAATGAACAAGGGAACAAAGCAGTTCACGATTGTGATTGGAGCGTTTAACACAGCATTAGGTGAGAAGCAAATATGAGTAAGGTCAGGGGGGAACGTTGGAATAGGCAGTCGCTCCAGTTGAGATGACACACTGGTTGGATTCGAGAAGAAATTACTAGAGGTAATCAACAGTATCGTTGACAAATAAGTCAACAGAAAACAGACATAATCGTCCAAGCGACACAAAAAATATTATAGTTCATTTTATTTCACTGACAACCCAGGTAATGTTTATGATGTGTAAGTGATAGACGAGATTCTAAACAGCAATTATACGATACTTAGGTGCAAAATGAGGCTGAATCTGTGATGTGAAACAAGGAAACTCGCGAAAGGTAAGGAACCCTGCTCACAGTCACTGAGAGCGAATACGCCGAAATATAAAATAACAGAACAAGCACAATCACCTTTTAAACGGATAGAACAAGGACAGTGCGGATACGCTAAGTGACAACCTAACAAGTGCAATCAAGGAGTCAGCAGCAGCTCTAAGAAAAAAAAAGAATATCCGAGGCAGCCTGGCAAAGGATTTCACAAAAGGAAGAAACTTATTGCGAAATGTAAGAACATGAAACTGTTTATTACGGTGGAACAAACTCCATCGTCGGAGCTTCCGAAGTTAACAGAAGTTAACGAACTACATCCGCGCGTACAATATGGATGTGAGAGAGGATACGCCGGAGGAGCGAAGGAGCCTGAAAATAAATAACAATAAAAACGAGAAACGAGCGAGTTTTTTGTATATACAGGGCTGTTTGCCTTCAGAGACGAGAATAGTTATATTACTCGCAACGTGAACTATGTAATAAAATTAACTGAACCTTTCTACACCAAACATCACGTAAATTACATTACTCTAGAAGAAACTTGTGAGTATATAAGTTTACTAGCGATGTCCCAGTAGTAACAGAAGAGAAATTGCAGAGTGCCCTAAAAAAATGAAAATAGGAAAAGGTGTTGAAGACTGCATAATGGTGGATTTTTTATAGTCGGCAGGATACATTTAAATACAAAAGATTGGTGACTTTTTTCAATTAATGAGAAGTTCCTATAGACTTGGAAATGCCAACACATTTCGGATTTACAAGAAAAGAGATAAAACAATCTTAAAATTGCATACCCATCAAACTACCCTCAGTTGTATACGAGATCTTTACCAAGGCGGTAGTGAACAGCATCAATCGCAGCATAGATCTGTTACAACACCGCACACGAAGCAGAGGCTACCCTGAATGGGAGTTTTTTTGGCTACAGTACGGCTTCAAAACTCCTCACCGCATGCAGCTTACTACTACATTCTGTTATATATGGCGAAGAGGACTACCACTTTACTCCAGTTACCACTGTTTTACTTCCCTCCAAAACGAAGCACCTGGATTTGAATACTACGCTGGTCCAGATGGGAGTATAAAAATACCCCACGCCTTCTCCTTCTCCCTTTTCCTGTTTCGTGGGAGCTCCAGCGTTAGAGAGAGAGAGATACACAGCACCATATATATCGAAACATGTGTGAACAAAAGATTTACAAAAGGTCAACATGAACAAAATAAAAGGTTCACAAAAGGGTAGAGAGAGAGAGTGTGTGTATGTTCCTGATGAGCCGGGCTGCGCATGTGCGAGGAGCATTAGGTTGGATTGGATTGGATTACATTGGATTTGGATTCGACTCGATTGAATTGCATTAAACTGGATTTGAATGGATTGAATTGAATTGGATTCTTATCACCAGCCTATCTACGTCCACTGCAGGGCAAAGACCTCTCCCATTGATCTCCAATTACCTCGGTCCTGCGCTAACTGCAACCATTTAATCCCCACAAACTTCTTGATCTCACCTGCCCATCTAACATTCTGCCGCCCCGTGCCACGCTTGCCTTCTCTAGGGATCCACTCTGTTATCCTTAATGACCAACGGTTATCTTGCCTTCGCATACATGCCTTGCCCGCGTCCATTTCTTCTTAATTTCAACTAATATGTCCTTAAAACGCCTTTGTTCCCTGTCCCACTCCGCTCTATACTTGTCCCTTAATGTTACACCTATCATCTTTCGATCCATTGCGCACTGAGTCGTCCTTAATTTAAGTTTAACCCTCTTAGTGAGCCTTCAAAATTTTGCCCGTAGGTGAGCACCGGTAAGATGCAGCTGTCATTCACTTTCTTCTTCAGGGTCAATGGTAGGCTGCCATTTATTAACTGAGAATGCCTGCCGAATGCACTCCACCACACACTCATCATCATCATCATCATCATCATGATCACCACCCTATATACGCCCACTGCATGGCAAAGGCCTCTCCCATTAATCTCCAATTACCCCAGTCCTGTGCTAACTGCGACCAATTTATCCCCGCAAACTTCTTGATCTCATCTGCCCGTCCAACTTTCTGCCGCCCCTGCAATGCTTGCCTTCTCTAGGTATCCACTCTGTTACCCTTAATGACTACCGGTTATCTTGCCTTCGCATTACATGCCCTGCCCACGGCCATTTCCTCTTCTTAATTTCTACAAATATGTCCTTAACAACATTTGTTCACTGACCCACTCCACTCTCTTCTTGTCCCTTAATGCTACACCGATCATCTTCCGCTCCATTGCCCGCTGAGTCGTTCTCAATTTAAATGGAACCCTCTTAGTGAGCCTCTACGTTTCTGCCATATAGGTGAGTACCGGTAAGAAGCCGCTGTCATGCTCTTTATTTTTCAAGGACTAGGGTAAGCTGCCATTATTTTCTAAGAATGTCTGCCGTATGTACTCCACCCCATTCTTATCCTTCGAATTATCTCTGGCTCATTGTTGGGATCCGGTGTCACAACTTGGCTTAAGTAGATATATTCCCTCATCACGTCCATGGCCTGGCAACTTATTTCAAACCGCTGGGCTGTCCCGAGGTTATTCATCTTTACTTTATTTTTCTGCATATAACTTTTCAGGAGCACGGTTCTACTCTGTCCTGTGCGCTAAGCTTGCTTTGCATGCTTACCTCATGCATGCTTTGCATGCATTGGAATGGAATAAATTGAATTGGAGAGGATTGAAGATCGTTTTAGCAGCAGTAACCACTCTTACGGGTGATTTAGGGTAAGAACGATCCTCAGTGCACCGCCCACTCGTCATGGTTCATTGAAACAACAGGGACGTGGTAGGGGAGAAAGAGAGTTAGAAGCTGTGGGCGGCTACTTATTCCAGTAGACCACGTGCCGCGGCTGCCATCCTCGCCCGACACCTCAGGGCCCCGTGGTCTTCGAGCTGGAAGCTCTGCAATGCGCACTCCCACTGCTCAAAGGTAGGGAATCTGGGTGGTGAGGTGTAGTGGGGCGCGTCTAGACGACATTAGCTTAGGCGTTAAGCTTATCGCATCGGGGGCACTTTAGTGGGTAGCTAGTAGGATATATGTGGTGGAGATGGACGTGATTGTAATAATTGTTAGTTTGGAGTCGGCGCCAAATGCGGGCGTCAGTTGTAGAAATGGAAGAGTTGGGGGGGGGGGTGATAGGTGCGTCGAGTTGCTTTGTAGTGGTAGGGGATGTCAGTGTAGGTTTGGGAGAGGGGCGTAACGGAGTTTGCAATGCAATACTAGCTGCGTTGTTGGCCTCTTTTGGGAGTGCCCGGTGAAGGATTGCTCAGGTGGTGGCGTGTGCCACCTTGTTCCCAGGGAGGGCAGTGCGGCTAGGTGTCCACACTACTTGGCTATGGGGGAGACTGGGGCATTGAGAAGGATGCCCAGGGTAAGAGCCGAGACTCGTCTGAGTGCAAAACGACGGCACGCAGCTTGTGAGTCAGACAGAATTGTTATTCTCTGGCTCATGGCTTGGGTCATTGTGAGGGCAATGGCGGCTTCTTCGGACTTAGTAGTAGAGGATGTGCAGACACATGAATTTTTTTTGTCGATATGAACTTGCGGCCACACGAACGGATGCGAGGTGCTTCCCGCCAACCGGAGCTTGTTGGGAACATCGTGAATACAATGTGGACTACTGTGCGAAAAACTGCGTCATCTCCACCGTGTCACCGATCTTTGAGAAGAAAGAGTACATCAGCGAACCAAGGCGAGGCCTAAATTCAGTGACCGCAAACGGAAAGTGGCTCGTTGAAAATAATTCCGTTGCCCCTTCGCGAGCAAATTTAAGGTAAGCATTTCGCGAATTTTATTGTAACCAAAATTTTGGCTGACCTGTGGCCATTGTACTGTCAAATAAACCCACTCTATTTCCCGCACCACTGTACCGGCGAACCTCCACAGGGAGAGGCGAGCGTTGTATGTGAGAGAGGGCTCAATGACCGGAACGTCATTAGGAAGGCCCAACGGTGTAAATGGATTGCGGATATTGCCAGTGTCAGCTGTAGTTTTTTTGTGTGCGGGTCGCAAGCAGAATGAAACGTCCACAGTGTGAACAGCGATCGACAAAGTAAGGTAGCAAGGCTCACTAGCAAGGTGTTTTTGGTACGCTGTATACCTGGCTCGTCATTTGCAGGAGAAGATGAAGTTCGGCCAGCGAGTGCTGCAGAGCGGATGTTCTTGACAAGTATGAGTGGTGCTAGCAGCGCCAGGTACTGGTGGAGAACGCCGCATGCAGCATTGGTTTCGGTGGGGACGACGAGGGTAGGGACCCGGCCGGGGGAGGTCGACAAAGGGAGCCCTCCATGCACTAGCGGGTTCAAATTGAACTGGCAGGTGCCATTTGCGTGCGAATCCTTGCAGGATGGACAGACGACTGTTTTGTTGTCGAGCGCTAGAAAGAACGTTCAGGGTACGCATCCCAAGGACGGGAATCTTTTTCGCAACATTCGGAAGAGAGAGAGATGGTGAAGTGCAGGGGATAAATCCCACGCCCGCTACCAAAACACTACAAAAAAGGGGAAGAGGGATATAGGAAATTATTTTGAGAAGTTCGTCGCAACCATACCTCGGCAAAACTGAGCACCGCTAACTGACGCTGTCATAGCAAAAAATATTTTTTCTCACGCACTCGCTCACATTCAGGCCACCAGTCGCCCTCACCCCTCGCACTCACTCGCACTCAGGCTCCCCAGTCACCATCAACACTCGCACTCACTCACATTAACCATTCGCCGTCACTACTCGCAGCACTCACTCGCGCTCGCGCTCACCACTCGACATCTCCCCTCGCACGCGAGTGTGTTGAGAAGACCCTCCATGAATCATGAAACCGAACAGTATTAGTGCATTACGTCGTCGGAAGGCCAGCCAAATCATAGTCCTAAATGAACACGCCACCAGAGAACTAATTCTAGGGTGCCTGATTGCAGGAGCTCAGTGAAGATAGTCTTCCGAAGCTAAAAGCAATTCAATCATTAACAACCATCACAGCGAGCGGCTCCTGCGGCGAATAGCCTTCCGCAAGTGCAAGCGCAATAGTGGCGCTCACCGTGGGTAAGCCCCGCACATGGCGCGAGTAGCGGGTGGTGAGCGGGGCTAACGGCGAGTGGCATTCTCATTTGCGAGGTGTGAGCTGTGCAACGCGCACTCCCACTGCTCAAGGGTAGGGGATCTGGGTGGTGGAGGGTTCGTTGGGCACGTTCAGAAGAGATTGCGAGTTTCACGTGCGCTCGCCCTTGCGAGTGCTGAGACAGGGCTCGCCGCGAGTGGCGTAAGCACTCGCGAGGGGTGCTTACGCCACTGCCTGCGTGTGGGGCTAGCGCTCACAGGCACTCACACTCGTCAGTCCAGAACGATGGCGAGGCATATTCATTATTTACTCATGAGTTGTGAGTGGAGGGGGGGAGGGGGGTTCGATGTGTGCTCATGGTAAGTGAGCCTGCCGACCTATGGCGACAAATGTTGCCTTTTCTTTCCTAAGAACAGTTCGTTTTGATCAGCTAGTAAGCGGAGGTGTCTCGAGCGAATTGACAACTTTGCATAGCTTTAACCCGAAAAATTTTGACTATAGTGAAACGTGATCAGGGTAAAAAGTTCCCCGTCATTACGATTATTTATTGTTTTTTCTTCGGCTCGGCTGTTTAACACCGGCCTGTATTTGTTGCTGTTGTTTTCCGCTGCTTCCGTGGCCTCGGGGCAACATGCCAGGAGGCTGCCGCAAAGACATTTGGGAAGCAAATGCAAGTGACAGTTCAACTATCACTGTCCGGCTTACTTTATTGTTTGTAAGTTGCTTACAGTTTTGTTTTTGTTGAGGAGAGTTGCAGTAGGCAGAAGGTCTTACGAGGATGATCCTTTTTTCTTGATGTACGTGTTGATTGAGCGTTGCTATAGTGTGTTGTTAATCACGTGTTCAGAAGAATTTATGTCAGAATGAAATCACTATGCAATAAATTGTCTGGGTGCAGAAAACAAACCTTTCACGTTTTGGCATTGATATGTTAATGACAAGAAATAGGAATTACGCACAATGAGGCTTCTCGACACTTTAAACGAAAAAAATACAGGCTATCAGCCAAAAAAAAACTCTCAAATGCAATCATAAATTACACCACAGCGCTCCCATAAAACAGCAGTAAAACAGAAAAAAATACCCTGAATACAGCTGAACAGTACTAGTACTCCGAATGCGCCTCCTCAAAACGCCTACATGGAGACAAAAAGCATTCCTAATGCACCCTCGGAAACGCTCATTTTGGTGGCAGTGAAACTCTACTCGTATCTAACACTAAATTAATTCCGGAAATACTGGATGCAAGGAGCTACTCCAACTGGGAGGACTTTAGTATGCTCCGACTTGGGATATATTTATTCCACAGGCCATTTACTCCCATTTCGGCTCATTTGTGTCCTTGTGCGGGAACAGGCTGTGTTTATAAAATGATACTCAACAACAGATTACATCCAGTTCATCATTCAAAAAGTAAAAAACTCCGCGGAGTATAATCAGTCTAGTCACATGACATTTGTTGACTTCGAGAAAGTGTTTTTCAGTAGGATGTCGATAGGGTTTCGTCCAGAGGAAACGATAACAAGTCGTAAAGTTCTGTCCAGGCGGGAGAAAGTGCTGGGGGTAACCATCCGTCCAGACGGAATCCAAATAAGACCTTAGCGTTGTTCAGACGGAACGAACGCTGAGAGTGTAGAGTTCTTCCAAACTGAATGAAAACCACCCAATTAGACGCCATTTCTCGTCTTGGTACTTCATGTTGAGACAACGCCGCCTGGTTGAGGCATCGCCTTTGCTCGCGGATGTTAATAGCCGCTGGTTCCATTCCCCGGGGTTTGCACTTTTATTTATTTATTTTGTTTTGGTGCCCGCGCCCAGGGTTTTGTAATAGCTGTACGTCACGCCCGCTTTACGATCCACGCAGCGAGGGCAGTCGGTCTTGATGTTTACTCAACCTGCCGAACCACTACCGCTCAATGAAGCCAAGGCAGACTTAGCCATCTGAAGAGTTGCGCCCGCTCATCTGTAATTATTGACAGTGAGTAAATATTATCAGTGACTCTGGCTAGTCAGTGAGCGGAAGCCGTTGTTATGGTTGAGTAAAAAATGAGGTTTGCAGACACCATTGTTTAGCTCAGGGATTCGGCAGAGCTCATGCAAAACAATATAGCCATCAAGAGGCGGGTGAAGGAGGAAGCGAAGGCCATTCATTGGATGTAGGTTGGGGATAAGAAAATGTCCGCGCAAGGAATGGAATCGGGCAACGAAGGACCTGCGAGGGAGAGGTCAATGGGAGAGGCCATCGTACGACAGCGGACCTAAGTTGGCTGCTGCTGCTGCTGATATTATTGCAACGACGACAACGACGACGAGGACGACGGTGGTGGTTATGATGACGATGATAATAATAATGATGATGATGACACTGAAGAATAGGTTGCACAGTGTCGGCCAATAATTCCATAATAATGGAGATTTTTGACTCCACCATACTGTGGAATAAATATAGATTTGATTTTTTTAGGATATTGGTACCATTATTTCCTGAAGCGGGAAGGAGTTCGTTCAAGAGTTTCTTACGAACTATGTCTTCTATAATTTTACGAACGGGTGTTCTGATGATTATCCGATTGCATCAAAAAGGCTACCTCCTTATCCATTAGTTGGAAGGTAGCGCCGGTCGGATGTACTGGGTTCCTTCAACCCGTATATTGCGTTATTCTTTCTTCAGTAAGTTTTGCGAACTCGCCTCAATTCAGCTCGTGCTTTTTATGCATGTCTTCTTTCTCTAACAAGTATGTAATATGAGAAGCTAAAATGGCATGTGTTACAGGGTATAAGCAAGCATGTTTGGTCATAGAATTGGAAATACGCATATATTTTGCGTAACTTCATCAACGTCAGAAGAAAGTTAACCAAAGGAGCATATGAGATTGTTTGTACATACTGGAATGAAAAAAAAAACGAGCAGCGGTGTGTTGTATGTTCTCTCTGTGTCGTCGTTCTTTTTGCGCTATGAATTCATCCAGATCGCCACACCAACTTGCCCAAGATTCTGTCGTAGAGCAGCGGGCCAGATGTTGCAATACAAAAACAACGATAAAATGAGCCTGGCTGAATGTTCAATCTTTGCCGGAATAAAACATCTGTAAACGTTTTTTTTTTGCGAGAACGGGCTACCTTTATGAACACCCTTATTTGAAAAATGGCCAGCTCTCCAAACAAAAAAGAACGCTTATTATGCAGTATGAATGTACTTCACAAAATTTCATGGGTCGCAGAAGACTGGGTCCGGTTCAGCAGGTGGCACTCAATGCTCGTATGCATTTCTTTCAATCTCAGTCAACCCATCGTCTAAGTGCACTGATTTTGCGTCTCCGCAGAAAGGGAGCCGAACTAATTAGTGTTTAGCAAAGAAATCTCTTTTTTTTGGACGTTTTAGGATGGAAATTCAAGCGTTGAAGGGGCCTCATGAAAAGCAGTATGTGTTTTTGTAATTAAGTGAGAGGTGCCCTCGGAGATGCGTTTTATCAAAACAAGAAGTCACGCTTAAAAAACCTTGGAAATTTTTTCTGCAGTGAGTGGTTCGCATTCACAGACTAGCCACTACGGATTCAAACGTTACAGCTGAGTAATAGAAAGTACAAAATATAGGTCACTGACCTAGTAAAAAGAAAAATGACGTTTCGAGCGTGCACGGTTCCATTGTTTACAATAACAGCAGTCATTCTAAGTCATCGCTTATAATAGCCCCCAGTAATCTTTTTAGAGATTTGGCCTAACGTGACTGAATGCAGCCGTAAATCATGTTGATTGTGGGCAGCGTTGTTAAAATAATAGAGGACTCCAGATTAAGGCGTCCCGATATGTCGTGTCTCCCGTCAGTACCTTGGCGTCAGCCTACTTTATCTCATGTGCAGCCTTTCGCACTTCTTCGGAAATATCATAGTAGAACGCGTTTCCTCTTCGTACATCGTAGTGGTGTTGCTTTTGCAGTTTCAAATGTTCCCGATTCCACAGTGTATACTGCTCGGCAGTCGGCGCAAGGAAACGGTCAGTGGTACCGGGTAATTTTAAACGCGGAAGATTGTATTTACATTACCCAACTCGCCGTGCCACTTGCTTGTAGACAAGTGCGAAAGTTGCAGCTTGTGCTTGCGGATAACTGGAGCGAGAAATGTCACTAATCTCTGGTACTAACAGAACTACGATGCGTTTTGGCTTCTCTGTGCTCTAGTTTGTCACACTTTCCTCCAAGGGAGGGTGCTCCGGGGACATGCTTTTCTGTGTTTTTCTCACAAATGAACCTGGGTAGCCGTCCTTCTGAGATATTTTTCAATTGTTTACAAGTATTTCTGGAGAGAAACTTCCTCGGAGCAGTTTCGTCTGACAGGATTAGATAACGCCTTGACCAGGGACCGCTTGTGACTGATAGGGTGTACACAAGTCTAGGTGCATTTTACAATGGTTTGGTTTGGGGTAAACCAAACACCTTAGAGCTGATGCCCTTTGAGTACCGATGACAGCTATCACTTGCGTACTCTATAACAATAAAAGCAAACAATGTTTTCTTGCCGCTGAGAGGCTGCACGATTGGGTGAACGTTTTTGACAGAAGATCTATATTGTCGTGTTTACTGGAAACCAGTTTATTATGGAAGGTACCTGGATAATTTATATAGGGTAAAACCAACACAGACAGAGTGATGAAGTTAGCTACTGCAGCGAATGAAAGTTTGGCATCCACCTGAATTCCGCCATACGGCTACAAAGGAAAGCTATAAAGCTTTCTCGGAAACTTCGCAGTTGAAGAAATATTTGTCCTGGTCCAGGTTTCGAACCCGGGACCACCGCTTAACCGGAGCAGTCGCTCTACCAGTTGAACTGAGCTAACCAGGAGGCTAGTCGTTTGTTGCGCGAGAGCAAATTTATCAACTCCTCGAAGTGAAGGTAGAGCGACTGCTCCCGTTAAGTGGTGGTCCCGGGTTCGAGTCCTGAACCAGGACGAAATTTTCTTCAACTGCGGAGTTTCTCAGAAATATGTATAGCTTTCCTTTGTAGCCGAGTGTCTGCATTCAGGTGGATGTCAAACTTTCCTTCGCACAATCATACTCCACCTTGGGGATTTCCCCTAAATTCGGTCGAATAAACGACCGCTTTCTATAACCAAAATCGCACAATGGGCTGTTGTAACCTCCATTATGTCTGTTTTATGAAAGTATCATCGTTCTCATTGTCCGAAATGCCAAAGTAGGCTACTCTCTATCAAAATGGTGTTCGTGTTGACGTTTTCCTTGGCGTCTGTAAAGCATAAAAAAATCTCAATATGAATAAGTACGCTTAGTGTCCTTTATTAATAAGCATTGAAGCAAAAAGACAAGAGTATATTTTTCAGGCCGAACAGCTTTTTTCGGTGCCTGTGCGTCTACCCGAACGAAGGCCAAGTGGGGCGCACCAAATAAACGACAAGTGAGAGCACGCCCGCAGAACGTACAGTTGATTAGCAGTCAACGTGCTTTTATGTGAGGGTGAGGCGACCTCCCATGACAGATGGGGGTTGCCTGTTACGTGTTCGAAAGTAGATATAGACGGCCAAGTTTTGACGACCAGCATTGTGTATCTACATAAACAAGCGTTTACCGTAGTGACTTCTGAATCCACGGTAAACTCAATTGAACATGCAAAAAAGAGATCCGGATGGTCAGGGCAGTGACAAGGTTTCGAGAATTTCGGCGATTCGCTCGGCTGAAAATACAAAGATAATAGTAATCCTCCGCATAAGAGAGAGGTATAGTTTTGAGTTTTGTTTGTGGGTGGAGTTCCCCCCTAAATACTTGTAAATCAAACGACACCTTGAACGTTCGCCACCTGGACAATTTATTTGCGTAATTCATTGAAATTGCCACTCCCTTCTAAACCTGGTCACACCACTCAAGGCGGAGCACGGGCACGTACATAATGCGCGAATAAAATTCGGTACAGGAACCTTCAAACATTTCTTTAACACTTTTAGGCAAAGTATACTCTGCATGACTCAGTGATGTGTTCAAACTTGTTTTTTAAGAGTCACAAACGCTTGAGAAACCACCAATGCTTAATAAGAACCACTTACCACACAAAATTGCAGAATTCTTTGTTTCCAAACTACTATCTTATACAACAGAACAAGGAAACAGTAATCATCTTAATCATCATCAGCCTGTCTACGCCTGCATGGCCAAGGCCTTTCCAATTACTCTCCAATTATCCCGGTCCTGTGCGAACTGAAACCAATTTATCCCCGCAGACTTCTTGACCTCATATGGCCACCTAACGTTCTTTCACCCCCTGCCACGCGTGCCTTCTCTAGGGATTCACTTTGTTATTCATAATGATCAACGGTTGTCTTGCCTTGGCATTAAATGCCCTGTCCACACCCATTCCTTTTCCTTAATTTCTACTAAAATGTCTTTAACACGTGCTTGGTTCCTGACCCACCCGCTCTCTTGTCCCATAACGTTACACCTGTCATCTTACGTTGCATTGCTCGCTGAGTCGTCCTCAATTTAAGTTGAAGCGTTTTAGCGAGCCTCGAAGTTTCTGCCCCGTAGGTGAGTAGCATTACGATGCACTTTTATGTTCAGAGACAATGGTAGGCTGCCATTCAGTATCTGAGAATTCCTGCCGAAGCAGTAGAAAATGTAGGCTATAAGAGCAGTTCTAGTACAGGGGGTGTAACACGGCTGCTTCCATTGGTGGCGCTGTACGTGCGCCACCGTTAACGTCCTTCACAAAACAAATTATCGCTGACAGGCTGACAAGAAAAATATTTATTTGATGCCGGCTACAAGAGAGAAGAAAACAAAGCCGCCGATTACTGCACTGAAAAGAACCATATATCGTACTCCGGGAGCCCAGCTTCGTATCGTTTGCTGCTTCTCGGCGAGTGCCGCTTCTCCGCATGAGAGCCGTGTGATAAATGATGCGAGAGGATCTACCGGCAGCGCCATGCACCGTTTTTGCTTGTCCATGCTGAGGGAGAAGCTGCGTGCAAACACTAATTTCGTACGTCCTGCGTGGACGACGGGTTCCAGGCCACTGCGTTTCTTTTGCTATGCAAAGGGATGCTGACCAGCAACTACGTGGGATTCTGACCAACGCAATAGACGCTTGTAACGTATTTATGCTGGATCTTACGCGGTATTCTGATAACAGTATGAGTTCTCCGACTAGCTAAACGAATAAATGAAGGAACTGCGCATCGCTGTCCTCGTCTCCAGGTTTTACTTATTAGTCGGCCTCGAACATTTACCATGCATGCCGAAACCTCCCCAAAAATATTCAACAACCATGCTTAAAGTCATTCGGGTGATGCTGGCGGTCACTGCGGACACTTTTTCGGGTACCATAGAAGTAAGCATGGTGCAATCAAAGTATGGCTGATACAACTGCAGCTCGCAACGTGTGTTTGTAATAAATTCAAATAACTCTATCATCTATAGTATGCTGTCTAGGCACACCAGCAACGTCCATAGAGTATGTGGTCCTCAACGTACAATAAACACTGCAGCGTTTTCTATGACATCTCCGAAAGCGCGGAACAAGCGTCAGTTGCAATTTTCTTGTGTGCTGTGGTAGAAGTGGCTGATTTTAACATTGTTTGCGGCGGAATTGGTTCTTCGGTAATGAAGAGTTATATCTTTTTCCTTTATATATATTTCGTCTTGAAAAGTAGAGGTATGAGAGGAGATTGCATTCTGTATCTTTCGCAACACCCACTTTAACACGGTATTATGACAACAATGAAACTCGGCGCAATGATGTAGAGCAGTTTTCCTGGCCGAAGGTATCCAGTTTTGAGGGGACAATTCTTTAATGCTACAGATACAGCCCTTTTCTGTACAACACTCGCGTTAAAGGTTTTTGGGCTGGAAGCCGTTTTTTTCCGAAATACGGAGGTAAGCCTCGCGGAATACCCCTAAAGGAAACACGTGAACTGGATGCGTATAGGGACTAAGCACAGAAAAATGGGGTCGGGCGTAGCCTACCTTGTAGCTTTGAGTCCATGGGCTCAGTTTATTGTCGCATTTACGCACTGAAGTTCAGTCATTTCTCCTTATCCCTGCTTTATCATTTCTCTCCTGTCTGTCACGATGTTTCCAGTGATTTCATTCCATATAAGGAGAAAGCAATCGCGCCAGACCTTCCTTTTTCATCCTGAGTTTCAGATTGATATTCATTTGTCATAACATTCTTATTTACGCTTCGCAGTTTATGTTCCAATCACGAATTTCTTGATACGTAGGTGGTGCTCAACACAGCGTAGAGGGTTGCCATCCTTGACTACGTTTTGCGTTGTTAACCTGACTTGTCCTCTAGTGCCCCGTACCTGAGTTCACCTGTAAATAGAACATTGCCTCTCTGTAAATGTCAAGGGTATAAACACTCCAGTGCGCTCCGGAAGTTCGCTAAGGGCGATTGATTATTTAAGTGCCAGCATGGTTGATTTCAGAACTGTGGTGTTGGGGCTGAGGACCAAACCCTTTCTTGCAGAATGGCACAGAAGCAATGGATGTGATAGGTCAGATATTTCCAGCGGATATAGCAGCAGAAGAGAGCGGTTTTCCTTAATTGGTGCTTGACCTTCTTTGCAAGCAGGCGCTTGGGTGTCCAGGCGGGAAGCGGGACGTCTCGAGGGTCCTGATTGAGAACAAAACTACATCAACCGCAGGAGTCACGCGTCTGTACCGCGATGTATCTGCTTGCGAACATCGCTGTTCTGGCTTGACCCCAGTGCTTTGCGCCTACAGCGCGCTGTGAAAGGTATAAAGGGCGATTGCGTATAAAAATTATGGCAATCAGCCGGAATAGGTGGTGTGTTGCTCTGAGTTAATGCAAATAACAAACTTTGCTTCTTTTATGGGGGTGCGTATTGAAGTAAAACTGCTAAATAAAGTGAGTGAGGGAGTGAAGTGATAAAGTGAGTTTATGAATGAGTGAGCGAGAGATTCAGTGTGTTTGTGAGCAAGTTAGCTTGTGATTGATTGATTGATTGAGTGAGTGAGTGAGTGAGTGAGTGAGTGAGTGAGTGAGTGAGTGAGTGAGTGAGTGAGTGAGTGAGTGAGTGAGTGAGTGAGTGAGTGAGTGAGTGAGTGAGTGAGTGAGTGAGTGAGTGAGTGAGTGAGTGAGTGAGTGAGTGAGTGAGTGGTGGGTGGGTTTGGGTGGAATGACGGAGGGAGTGAGTCGCCGTTAGATAACCGACCGATGTAGTATTGGGATACGTGTCGACAATACGAAAAGCAGCGCAAACGCTCACGGGTTCGTCATTTGCTTCCGTCAGTTACGGTTCGAGAGCCATTTTGTCCTCCGTCCGCCGGTGTCTAGACGTGCGTGTGCGTGCTGTTCATCAGTTTCCACCGAAAGAAAACGCTCATGCATCGGGCATTCAACAAATAACAACGATGGAACCTACCAGATATTGTGCGGACTTCTTTCAAAGGTAAACACCCCGTGTCAGATAAACAACCGGCACACACGCACGTGGAAGCAGCCGACGGATGGGAGACTAGAAGGGCTCTATAGCAGTAAGTAGTTGGAGCAAGCGACGTACCGTGAGCCTTTGCACTTCAACCGCTGACCTATTTCCTTCACGAGTAGAACCTTTTAAAACGACTCGCGGCCAATCCACCAGTGGAGCGGCACATCGGTGCAGTGTGAACATGAGACAGGAGTGGAGGGAACTGCATAGAATGACTCCTATTTGTGTATGTATGTGCATGGCCTAAGTGATGAGAAACAGCGTGGCGACGGCGACGATCGCGGAATCTTTGCTTGTGTCCATGTATGACGGCGAGTGGTTGGCTTGGTGTTGTGAGCCTTACTATTCATGTCGGCGCGTTCGGCGCAGAGCATTACCACGCTGGCTAACTAGAAGTGTTTGCAATTAACTTCGCACTTGTTTCGTTGTTTCCGTATTGTCATTTCATTTTTTTGTGTGGCTGAGCTTTTCCCTCTCAAGTTTTTAAGTCCAGCGTATGTCACACCCCTAAGGATAAAAAAAATACTCCGGGTGCCTAAGTGATTTGAATGCAACGTGGTGAAATACGACGTGTTTAAATTAGCGTGAGCCTGTTAACAGAGCTGTAGTATTCCCATTGCCATCCCTATGAGTGGCTATTCAAGAAACGTTCGTGGTTATTTTTCCTAGCGGTTAAGTGTAATTTGCAAATCTGCCGTGAGCATTCAACGGCAGCTGTGATCGTTAATGACCAATCTCCCTCCGTGTGTTTCTGACCAATTCCAACACAATACGAAACTATGTACTGACGAGCTAGGATCGTGCATTACGCTAACTAGTACAACACGGGAGGTATCAGAGAAGTCGCATATATCAATGCAAACTGTCCTTCTATCTACCCAGATACTGTGTTTCATAATAATGAAGTGCTGGCCAAATTGTAGAAGCTGACAAATGTCTGAATACTTCATAGTGAAGCAAAAAAAAACGATGTTCCCCACTGTGCTGCTTTTCCAATCCGACGTTCAACACCATCGTCCACACCTTCTTCTTAAGATAAAGCGTACGATGTGAACTGTGTGTGCCGACATCTCGTGGAGGAAGCCGCAGCTCTTTTTTAAAGCAAAGCTTTATACCTCTACAAGCCAACGATTCCTTCTTTGCGTGCGGGACCAGAAACTCCGAACTCGGATGAAGAAGGCAGATTGGTTTTCACTCCTGGAGCGCACTGTAGATGGCGCGGCGACAAGGCGCTATTACCCAGCATTCAATGCGCGCAGTTGCCTGCTCGCACCGGAGGGCGCGTTGGAGGGACGGCTTTGTCATCGGCGTTAGCGACGGTTGTTTTTTGGCCGGTTCTGCTGTGCTTCGCGTCCATTGCGCGCTTCGCTCGCGCGCCTTCATTGCACTTATCGATAACACGTCCTGGGTAGCCCGGACCCGACGGCATTAAGGGTTAGCACGGAAACGAGACGTTAAGGATTGATTTGCAGGGCGGGAAAACAAAATGTAGAGATCACATACAGGCTCTGGCCGCCAGAGAAATTCCATCTTTTGAGCACTGCTTGCCACGAATGGAACGCCGTTTTCTAAATTGGTGACTACCAGCTCGGTTGTGTTTCAACAAGTATTACAAAAAGCGAAATGAGCAACTGGATCTGATAAATAGCGATTATAACAGTTCCCTCAGCTTCCTCGCCATTCTAAAACCTAAATAAAGTAGCTAGTTTAAATCGGCATATATGGGAATCACTAAGGTCACGTACCGAATGTTTAGGTGTCTGCGCTTGTGTCGCGTGGTGGTGTAGCCCCTAGCTAACACATTAGGAATGCTAAGCTCCGCTGTATCACCCTTCGAAAGACTCTCCTCTCCGTTTTCTACCGACGCACGGCCGTGCTACAGCGGCGGCGTAGTCCGCCGCTCTAACCCAGCCGTAGCTGATGCTCCTGCGTTCAGGACG
This sequence comes from Haemaphysalis longicornis, assembly GCA_013339765.2. Classification (NCBI taxonomy): domain Eukaryota; kingdom Metazoa; phylum Arthropoda; class Arachnida; order Ixodida; family Ixodidae; genus Haemaphysalis; species Haemaphysalis longicornis. Next base: position 33,899,373 of record CM023458.1, read on the forward strand.
CCGCCCCGGCGAATTCCAGAAAGCGGCTGGCAGAATATCTGGTGGCGCCCTTTGTAGAGCCCCGTGCGTGAATGCAAGTGAAGTCGCATAAGCAATTGTTGTGGGTGTTGTCTAAAGCTTTGCTTTCCAAGCAGCTTCACAGCGTAGATTGGAGCCAATTTTTGGGGGGATTCGCCCCTCTACTAGAAGGCTGCTGAAATATGGTGCTATTGTTTGTAGAAATCTTGTCCACCACGCCGATGTCCACTCTTCGCGGTTGTTATTGTTATTCCGAAAAAATTTGTCCAATGCAGCGCGCGGCAATAACGCAGAGTTAACCGGTAGGAAGTTACACCGACTGGCTCCACGTAGGAGAATGCCGTGTGCACAAGTGAAGACAAGTTAGAACACAAATGAAGCATTTGTGTCACTTTATGATGTTCGATAACAAGTGAAACTGAGTTGATGAATTTTGAACAAATGTACGAAACCTCGACGCAATTCGCACTGCGCTTAGCCTTTCCTTGACGTCAGTCGATCCCGCAAGATTCGTTAGAAGCAAGGGGTAGACGTTTTTTTTTTCCTTTGTTTTTTCTTAGGCAGTGTACAAGTCTAACTGCTGACCAGGACTAAAGGAGAAAAATCTCATAACGAGGTCCCGGCCCCCTTAACACGTAAATACACGAATACAGTTAATACAATAAATGGATAAATAAATACAGTAATTATATACAGTATTACAATAAATAAATACAATAAATCACAGCATATTGCAGAAAGTTTTGTCAATAATTCTTGGCCGCGGCTACGGACATGGCGTGCCATGAACCATATCGATATTGTGTGAAGCTGGGAATTCAATCGGCGGCGTGTACAACGCGCTCTTAGATCGTTCAATGGTGTGCCACTCTTTTTAAGAACCGCAATTCGGCACGTATTTTTTTATTTGCTGCCTCTCGGCAGCTCTTTCGGCACCTCTCTCCATTTTTGCACCCGTTTCTTTGCCTCCAAAGACCTTCTTGAAACACAGAGGTCTAATGCATCAGTTTTTAAAAACTGCTACATGCAATATACATACGAGGGGTACTTTGTATATCCGCGTTCCGCCGTTCGCTGAGGTCTTTAAAAACAAAGGTTCACCAGCTGGGCCTCGTTGTTTGCTTCTAAAACACAAAATAACAAAAAGGTAGTACGGTTTCGGATGAGGAGATACTGAACCTAACTGAGAGAAAGAGGAATACCCCAAAAGTATACCCCATGAGACACATTTGTGTATTTCAAGCCCAGCTACCATACTTAGATTTATTTGTTCACGTGACTGGGACGTATCAACAGACCAATTGAAATTCACCCACATATGTGATAATAGCTGAAGCAAGGTCACCTAACATGATATAATATTCGTTAGTAAGACCAATAGGGTTGCCAGTTATTCCCTCGCGCGTTTCTTCAAAGCTGTCCTAATTTCATTCAAAGCTGTCCCATCTCATGCTCGGGGCTGTGTCCCTCCCTCCCTTGTCACCCGTCCGCACGCTACTAAGCATACGCGTCACTTCAGCCAGGTCAGCGTTTGGGCTGACGTCAGCGCAGTCTATTATAAAAAGAAATAGTTAGGCGGTTCCCAATTTTGTTCCCACGACTGTCTGGCCGCAACAGGAGGTACGTGGCGCTCTTCCCGCTGCGCTACAAACCGAGACGGAAGCATGTGCAACGAACGCGCCCTATGTCGTTCACTCATTCAAACTACGCCAAGAATCTACTGATACAACGAAGGCACGCGAAGCTGAACGTCAACGTGAACGACGAACTGAAAACTAATGGGAATTTCAGTCGACCCCATGGCTGCTTCGCATACTACTCAGGATTCCCGCACGGGAAGATGGTTAATTTTTTTTAAAGAGTCCTGAGCTTAAGCATGGCCTGACAGTATTAGTACTACATGCACGAAAATGAAAATAAACGTTAAAACAAGGTAATTCATCTAGGATTCTTATGAATCTATTGAATTATATTCAAGATGTTACAAAAGGAAGTTTGGATGGGTGTGACGTGCGGCTCAGTATTAGGGGAAAAATCTTTCAAAGTAGGGTGATGCAACACTACGAAATTGCCGTTACGATGCAGCATTGCCTTGGTGAAAGATTAATGACTAATAAAGGGTCACTGATCGTTTGATTTATGTGAGGCCTAATATTTTCTCCTGTTACTGAGAATAAGGAATTAGTTCGCCCCACACGAGGTCACCTTCTGGCGGAGAGCAGACAAGCATGCTGTCGTCTTCGAATTGCCGTGCCTCATTTCTGAGAAATGGCGTTCAAAGCAAGGCTAATCCTGTCACTGCCATAAAAATGGGCTGCTTGCTTTGAGGCGAACAGGCCAGTGTAACACTTCTGCGTAGATGTCGCGAAATTTTCTGCATCTTCTGAGCACGCACGGGATGCAGTAAGTCACTTACTCTGTCCGCCTTCTGACGGTGTAATCTCAAGCGCTTAGAAAACCTGTTACCCTTTTAGTATACTAGTGCTGCATACTCGCATGGACACCGAGCAAAGCCCTAAGACACCAGGGATGTTTCAGGGACTGAGGAAAACTGTTCTTTGTGTAGCCCTACAACGTAAACTTCTGGTAACCGCGAGAGTAGGCACAGATCCTGCATAGGCACAATTTTTGTCGACGTTACATGAACGCTACTAAAAATATATACAACGCCCCGAATAAATGTGCGTTTACTCACATGTTTTTATTACGTTTCTTGTTGAGTAGCTATTATTATACCAGGATAACTTTAGCTATTTTGTTGAGATGCTGCCTTGACGAGAGCAATCGGTGTTGACTGCGGCGATATATAGTCTGAAGTCAACACCTATTGCTCTCAGCTCTGGTTGCGCTAAAATTTGAGAGAAATTCGTGTGGCTGTTTATTTCAAAGCGCACGCAAGCGCCAGTTTTTTTGGTAGGAAATAAGTTTGTTGTCTCCCGGAGGGTATTTGTCATCAGGTCAGAATTTTCGTGGTTACTTTCATACGCTAGGGCCGCAATTTTGCTTTCGGAGCATTTAGGCGTCGGAAATCCGACGTCGCTTAAGTTTACTGGATACCGCTACAGCATGTAATCGAATGTGCCGAATTAGGTTTAAAAATGCTTATCCCGATTAGCCGAAGTTCTTTATTTAACGAAACCATTGGCGACTCTTCTCAACTTTGTTAAATAGAGTATGGACTATATATTTTTAAGTGTTCATACATACATGCATACTTACATCATAGATACATACATACATACACACATAAATACATATATGCATACATGCATACATACATACATACATACATACATACATACATACATACATACATACATACATACATACATACATACATACATACATACATACATACATAATACAGACATACATACATACATACATACATACATACATACATACATACATACATACATACATACATACATACATATTTCAGAGAATACCAAAGACAGTCGTGAAATAAGATAGTTTAACGCATCGATTTTTTCATCAAACTGAGTAAACTGCAGGGCCACTCCTCGCCCAAGTTTATTTTAATTCTAATCTCTTCGGATAAGTTCATGCCAGCATCCAATTTCCTGAACAAAACCAATGAATGCAGAACATAAATCCAGCATAATCCGCGCTCACTTTCAGAACAAAACTGAACAATCTTAACTCTCATTACACTAGTTCCCAGCTACTGCCACTCCAATTGGCGCGGTTATGACCGGTGTACTGTAACCGAAGGAACGTAAAACTCAGTGATGCTAGTTTATCTAATATTTGTTTTTTATTTTGTAGTTTGAACAGCCTGATAACGAAATACTGCAAACTTGGCCACTTATTTCTCGTCACTCGTTTTCTTTTGTTCATTTGCTTATGGGCATGTGTTAAGCTCAAATAACACTTTAACGCATTCTGGTTCACTGCTATACGCGAAGATTGGGACACAGAACACTGGAGTAATGATGTATCTAATTTGTCGTATTTGTCTTCTTAGTCCGTAAGCAATTTCTGAAAAATTCATGTTTACTCAATTATCCCTACTTAAAGGCAGATTTGGAAATGCTAACACAACGCACTTCCCGGCGATCGGCAGCGGTTCATGTTCTGCATATCCCCACAGCACTAGTCCAATTCACTCCTTACGGAGACTGAAATTCTTCCGATAAACACTTAAACTCTTTCGTTCACTAAGGGAAGCATTGTGAACGCTAATATCATCGCGAGCAGGGCTTGCGAGAGGACGATTTAGTGCAATTTCTTTGTCGTTGCAGCGTCACCTTTAGTTTCTGCTTCTATTCTTCAGCCACTTCAAAGGGTCTCTGCAAGACTTCCGATAAACGCTTACGCTCCCTTCTTTGGGTCTACAAGCATTGTCAAAGCTGCAGTTTTCAACAGCACGTAGCGGCACTGCGTGATTTCCTCGTTGCAGTGAAACTATCGGCCTTGCGTTTCTGCTTTGCTTGCTGGCTTTTTTTCTAGAGGCTATTGAATGCGTTCATTGGTGCAACACAAAGAAAACGGCCAGTAGTAGCTACATTGCTGTAATGACGTAATCGAGCGCCTAAAGAATGCCAAGACTGGGGAAGGAAGAAAATTCTTGAACAAGTTTCCAAGTTTTCTGATATGTATAGAGCAGTAATTTTTGGCTGAGCTGCTCGTTACACCCTATTCTACGTGCTCGTTGCGTTTGCTGACTACGTTCTACAAGCATGTAAGATTTAGAATGAAGTGAAACAAGTGTTTTTTGGTGCCGTGAATATTGAATGCCTTCATTACTGGGTTTGAAAGGAAGACGGGCAACATCGCTACATTGATCTAATGAAGTAATTTGAGCGCTCAAAGAATGCCTAGGCAGGGAAAGAAGAAAAACTGTTACGAGCAACTTTCAAGTTTATCTGATTGGCGTATACGAGCAATTTACTGGCTGCGGTACTTTGTGACCCCCTATTCTAAGAACTGAATACGTTTGTTAACTATGTTCCGAAAGCATTTAATATGGACAAGAACGTTCACAAAGGAACCTTTATTTTATAGAAATTAACAAACTTTGGGGGTAGTTCCTTCTGATGACGGCGTTTTATGCTGTTGGTTATTCCAGCGCATAAACCAGGTCGCGTTCACTCTGCGCGTAATTTCACGCTTCTTGTCTCTGAAACAAAGGGATGAGCAAGCAACAAAGGAGAAAGTTACGCTTCCACGCTCGCGTGCTCGCGATCATTAATAAATACAATCTAAGCAAGGCCAGCATTCCGTAGCGCACCGAGCGCTCGCCAAGGTGGCTTAGACCAGATCCCCCTAGATGGGGTTTTCTCCGTCGGGAGTTGCCGCGCAGCTAATGAAACCTGTCGCGTGTCAAGTTCGGGCGGGAACTTCCACATAGTTTCCGCACGCTATATCAGTGCGGTGTTCGAGCAGCAATAAACGGGTGTCGCCGTCGGGCAGAGTAAAGCAAAGAAAAATATCCGCTCCACAATATCCAAGCCACCTGAACTGAATAAACATTTCCCGGCATACATTATTTTATTACTTGGCCGCCAAACTGTGCCTTCATTTTTATCTCCCGAGATAAGCAGATAGTACAGAGAAAAACTGCATTCCTTCAACTCAATGACCTTCGGACCGCAGATCTCCTGGATTTTGGTTTCACCGGAATTCTTCGTTTGGACAATATATGTAATATTGCTTTTGTGGCAAGAATAATAGTAGTAGTTCCAGTAGGCATGTTTGGAAAGGTTCTTTTATAAATCTTGCTGGTCCAACTACGTTTTTGAAATGAATTTCCTTGCGGGTGAAATTAACATCAACGATGAGATCACATAATGTTGTACCAGTTATGCTGCCAGTTCTGACTCCTATACATTATTATGCATATCCGTTTACCTGCCTCGTTTGAGAACATACCAAATTGTTCGACACGATCTATTGATGAATGACCTATGACTGCTTGGTTATGACGGTCTAAGGCAAGGTGTACTACCTGGGGATCTTAAAAGTGCCGCTAAATCTCGACAAACGGGCGTTTTTTCTCTTTTTTCGTCCCTCAGAAACGCAGCCGCTGACACGGAATCGAACCTGCGTCCTTAGGCTCAGCAGCCCACAATTTAGACACTGAGCCACCACAGCGGGTGGCAAGGCTTTACTAATGCGGGCATTGCAATGTTGATTAAGTGAGAAAATTGCTAAAAGTAACTCTGTGCCTTATGAGTCGTGTAAAAATATCGCTCAGAAATCAGCACATTTCTGTGACCTTGTTTTTCTTGGTTTTATTTCCGATAACCCTTTTTTGTGTCGCTGTATCGGTTCAACTTTACATCCCAATGAGATAACAATTTGGCGCTGTCAGTAAGATTTTAGCCGTGGTGATCGAACTAAACAGAAAAGAAAAAAAAAGAGGCGGAAAACAATCAACTTTCAAATCGCATCGCTCGTGCACTCTCTGTATATTTTTTTCCTTCTGTGCGCTTAAGGTGTGCTTCTTTTATGACGACATTATAGGTAAAGAGAATCCCGTAGTGAAGGATTGCCCTGTTGAATTTTATGCGTGTTTTGATAAGCCCCAGAAGACAAATATCAGCTAAACTGTACTTCATAACGTCTGCGCCTCCTGTGGTTAACTTGATGCGGCCTTCTCTTGAGCCTAGTATGACGAACAGTTAATGAAATATTCGCCATGCTCCCCCTAGCACGAATATTTGCAGTTCGTGCAGCGAATAGGTGCACTCAAACCATATAAAAACCGACAGCCCTTAATGGTCTGTGGAGCAGGATAGGAGGCGTCATGTTTCTGTAAAAAACAGCTCCAAAAATGTGTTCTACAACGCGCTAAAACAAACCAGTGTCCATGTTTGGCCCCTTCTGAAGCTTCTGAAGCTTTCTACAGGAGGTGACCTTCCACACGAGGTACTTTAGCTGTCGAGTTTCAACAGACATTCATCCACGCCAAAACACAGCTAACGGAGACAGCGGAAAACCGGCAAACTGAATAGACAAACAGATAAATTCGAAATCGTCGCCAGGGCTCCAATAAAACAGCGGCTGAAATAAGCAGCAGTGCCGCGCCTAGGACACAGATCGAAGGCATTTGAAAGCAGTTGGGTGTATCGCAATGCAGAGTCTGAAAAGCAAAGTTTAGAAAGCCCTTTAACAACGTGACGCCAGGTTCAGACTGTTGTCGCAACTGCCGTAATTTTCTTATGTAATGACTTCACTTCACGTCTGAACCAACTGAACTAGATGAAACGCCGTTTTGTTACGTCCATAGCTCACGATATGGTTGTACCCTCGGTATTGTGAGCGTAGCATAAAACGGACGCACGGCGTCTCAGGAGTTTGACTGGACTTTCGATCATAAGGATTAAAAACCCAAGAGAGAGAGAGAGAGGAGAGAAGCCAAGTGACATCAAGACAAGTGCAGTCCAACTCGGAAGCAGGCTCGTCCTGCGTCTGGAAGGTGCGACGATTCGAAGCAGTGATGTCTAGATAATTGAGGGCTCAGCCTGGGGCCCTCCATCAGCTGCCGTCGTCGAGTCCACGCTGTTTCCGACACCAAGACGGCGCTGAAGCGAAGCGGGGCCTGTTTTCTGCACCAGCTCGGCGAAGTCTCTGGACGCCTGAAATCCACGAAACTGTAGAGGAACCATTCCGCCATTATGTCGTCGAGGCCCGTGCAGAGTATCGGAACGTATTCCGATGTTACGACGACGTGCCCGCATTCGCCGCAGATGGGAGGTGCCCCGGTGGGCCGTGGCCGTGCTTCGACGTGGCTGGAACCAGCCATGGCTGCCCCAAGATAGCGAATGTCCGCCGTGAGGGCACGAGATGTGGGTGCTGTGCGCTCTCAATATATCCAACACACACGCCAGTGCCAAAATGACGCACTCTGAGGAAAGCGCAGAGCTCAGGCTCCAAGGACTTAGAGGCACCAGGAAGACGACGGACTACACATAACGGGCTAACAACCGAAGGAAAGTGGTTTGGTGCCTTCCCAATTGTTCTGGTTCTCTCCAATCTTGCACCTTAGAGTATAAGTGCAGCCTCGATTGACACCTCGGTGTGGCTTGATTTATCTCGCACGTAGCAGACGAGCGCGCATTGAACATCGGCGTGAAGCACAGATCAAGCGATAACAGGCGGCAGGGATGCCGGTGTTGAGGGTGAGGCAGCTTCAACGTAGCCGTGGTAAACACCGGACGGACGTCACTTTGACACGAGAAGGCCACGCGTCGTACGTACTTCCCAACGGCATGCAGCAAAAAAGCAGCGACGGCGTGAACACGAAAGGGAACGAAACAAAATACAAAATCGACACATCGTACAATGACATAGGTGAGCAGGAAAGAGGACGAAATAAAATACCAAAACGACGCAACATACAATGACATACGTGAGGAGGAAAGAGAATAAAGACAATACCAATACCAAGCATCGTACAATGACATAGGTGAGCAGGAAAGAGAACGAAATAAAATACCAGAACAACGAAACGTACAATGACTTACGTGAGCAGGAAAGAGAACGAAAGAAAATACCAAACGACGCACCGTACAATGACAGACTAACAAACCATTCATTTAGGTAGTAGCACACGTGTAAACATCGACCGCACGTTCTCTCATCGCTGGCTGACCATGTGTACATTGTGCACAGGCGTGTTTTCTTAGATTAGCCACGGTGCAATGGCAGTCTGGACCGCAGCCGCAATAGGATGCCAAACCTCATTCGTACGCAAAGTAGCGCAGGCCTTTCTGCGACCGCGCCACGAGGTGAAAAAAAGAGTGGTGCTACTAGCTACACTTACCCTAGAGAGAGCCGCAAGTAGCTCTGCTGGAAACCCGTCGCGGCGGCTCAGTGACTAAGGCGTTGTGTTGCTGAGCACGAGGTCGTGGGTTCAATTCCCGTTTGCAGCGGAATCTTTTCTGATGGAGGAGAAAACCAAAAGCACCCATGTGTACGATATTTCGGAGCGCGTTAAAGATCTCTAGGTGTTCAAAATTAATCCGGAGCCCTCCACTACAGCACGCCTCATCGCCTGGGTTGCGTTGGCGCGTTAAACACCCACAATCAATCAATCAACTCTGCTGAAAGAATGCGGGAGAGACTATCGAAGCATTATTTACAATGCCTCTGCCAAATTGAGGCAATGGCAGTTAGAGATTTGGATAACTCGGCGTCTCACTCCTCCACTCATGCATGCATACCTTAAAATTAAGCTGTCTAATGATGGAGCGCCAGAAGGTTTTTGGTGAGCCGAGAAACAACAACCAAAAAGAGGCCCTACATAGTACATCGGATGAGAGCGCAGCTTACGCTGTGCTGTGGATAGCCCATAAAAAATTGTTTTTTTTTCCTTTAGGTCGCTGTATATTTGGAGAGGGCACTTCATTAAACGACGAAAGGGTATCTAGAACAAAATGCTGCGTTTCTCGCATAATTAAGGGGATAGGCACATAGAGAGGACAAAGCAACTAAACGGCCAACTTTTTCTCCTGGCTGAACCACGTGATCACGCTCTGAGAACAACGCATCTTCTTTTTTTAGTAAGGAAGTGTTGGGGGGGGGGGGCTGCACTAAACGCTTCATCTAGGATAATATTTAAAATTTTCCTACATAGACACGTGAACCACTACAACCTACCATATGGCAATATTATTGTATACGTAGTAGGCTACACGCATAATAATTTTTGGTTTCCTACCGAATACGGAGGATAGTAATGGTGTTCGAACTGTGCTTTTAAATCTGTTCGTGGAGCAAAACATATATTTTTTTTTAATTTGCGATGGAGCACGCCTAAAGTAATTAGGTGACGAAATCTTCGGACAGCTAGAGGTTTGTTCTAGCGGACAAGCACGGGACTGTCTTTTGTTTGTCCTAAAACGGCACATATTGACAGCAGCTGGAAATTCCACAATTACAGCTTCGACCCGCACAACGCATTTTTGAAAAGTACATAAAACTGTGTAAAGTGACAGATGCGTTAGCAAGAAATGCGTATAAAACGATGTGAAACTTCTTGAACATAATTTGAGATTTTCTATGTGATGTAGATGCCAAGACAAGAATTAAAGCCGTTTTCTGTAACCACGTATACTCTTTCAGTGTACAACGATGTATTGAAAGCAGAGGGAACTTATGCATTGTTTACCACTTCCCTGTGAACTATTTATAACAAGCAAATGAAGGTGGCTGAAGTATTACACTCATCTTCACGGCCAATTCCAGTGTAATTTTTTCACGTTACCTACATTACGTTCAGAGGGTCAGTTCTATTCACACTAGCCCTACCGCAAGCGTGTGGCTCGGGAGTACGAGTGCGAATTATTGTCGAAGTGACTTCCATTTTCGCGTACTCTAAGGTGGAAACCACGTCAAGTACCACCTCACTGTAAAACCCAATTTGCGAGTTTTTGATAAGAGTTCGGTAAAAGCCTTTAAAAATGTTATGCCTGCTAAAAAGACATCGCAAAATTCTTCGAAGTCCTAAATTAAAATACGAGGAAGCTCTCGGGCTTCAGACGGCTTTATTAGTGGTTTATATCACTTGGGGCCACCTCCACCTCACGTGGCTACCTCAGCCACTGGTGTGGTTCAGTTAAGTTCAGTTTATTGCAACTGATAACAAAGGTACAGTGCATGATGATTGATAATACAGAAAGAGGTCCTAAAGTGTGCACTGCGGTGGGACCTCTTGTAAATGAACAGTAAAATAATACGTAGAAGCAATCGCAACAGAAGGAACTTAGAGAAGAATTATTGAGAAGAGTACTGCAACATTAAACAAAACTAACACAGAATAATTTATTTCACAAAAGAGCGCACATGTTTCACATATACAATAAAGTGCCAAGACAAAAGGGGCAAAAGACGAGTAGTGAGGACAGAGAAAAAAGAAAACTAGGCAGAAACAGAAGAAAAAAAGACCTGCGAACTAAACAACTGAAAGTTGGGGGTATTCGTGGATAAATTTATCAATTGATTGTTTGTAAGATGGGAGACGTAAGGTATTTTTATTATTAAAAGGCAAGTCGTTCCATAATTTAATGGCGGCAAATCAAACTCTGTTTACCATAGTTGTTCTGACCTTTGGAAGTATGAACTTATGTTGTAATGCAAACCGAGTTATTTTATGACTAGTCAAATCAGTTCTACCAATTATAGAAAGCACACTCTTATCAGCAACAAGTCTATGGACGGTCATTCCAAGATTATATAAAATACGTTCATCGAGCGGGAGGAGATCCAGATGTTCATATAAGGAAGTGACATGCGAGTTGAAAGAGCTAAACGTCATGATTCGAATGGCTTGGTTTTGAATGCGCTTCAAAGGAACAAAATGAATATCGTAAGTTAAGCCTCAGGATGAAATGCAATAGTTTATATGGCTGTAAATAAACGCATAGTAAAGCGTAGGCAGGCGGAAATAATTTCTTGCCTTAATTAATACTCTGATTCCGCAAGCCATCTTCTTTTTTAAAAAGATTACGCAGTTAATAAATTTTAAGGAGCTGTCCAGTTCAACCCCCAAAAATGAGCAATAATCAGTCGGTGGAATGGCATCAGAGTTAATGTAAACAGGAGCAATATATGTAAGAGTCTTCAAACGAGTTGAAAATACCACAAAAAAAATAAGTTTTGGAAGGATTGATTAATAAACCATTGCTCTGCAACCATTCGCCAATGTTACTAATATCAACGTTGAGGTTAGTAGTAAGAACATCAATAGATGAGTGTGACGCGTAGATGGTGCTATCATCAGCGTAGAGTGGGCAATTCGGCAATTTTAGGCAGGTGGGAAGGTCATTTATGTATAATAAAAATACAGAGGGCCGAGAATAGAACCTCGCGGAATGGCAATATTTGTGGTTTTAGTGTCTGATAGTGTACCAGATATCTTAATAATTTGTTCACGATTAAATAAGAAACTTCTTAAACGTTGCAGCGGCGGCCCGTTAACACCGTATAAGGAGAGTTTCGAAAACAAGATTTTATGATTAATGGTGTCAAATGCTTTGGTGAAATCGATGAAAATGCCCCCCACAAACTTGCCCTGGTCAATTTCGGGTTTAATATAATCTGTAAGAGCTATCATGACAAGGTTAGTAGATAAGCCACACCTAAAACCGAATTACCTAGATGGTAGCCCATCAAATTTATTTACATATGATGAGAGGCGTTTTTTTATAATTTTTTTCAATGCCCTTCCTGAAAAATGGTAAGATATAAATCGGGCGGTAGTTATTCATTATTGCCTTATCGCGTTTTTGGAAAACAGGAATTATCAAGCTTTTTTTTTCAGTTCACGGGGAAATACTCCCGATTTGAAAATCAGGTTACCTACATAGATGAAGATATCACTTACGGCGTCTACGTTCTCTTTTATGCAAGTGGCCTGAATTTTATCGTGTCTGGGGCTGGTATTTTAAGATTAACAAATGTTGCGCGGACTTCGATGGCTGTTGTCGGATACAAGAAGAACGAATGCGAAGCGCGTGCAATTTATTTGACTATGGGTGTTGATGGTGATAAGGAAGAAGTTTCAGAAAAGAAAGTGCTGAAAGCATTTGCGATATCGGAGGGATTAGAACACGTTCTAGAACCATGGCGTATTTCGGTGATCTCAATGTTGCACTGGCTGTTAAGAAAAGACTTTAATATACGCCACTGCTTAGCGGTGTTGTTACCAGTCTGCAAAATTTTGTTTTCGTAGAAGTTTCTCTTGGCCTTTTTCAGCAAGTTTGTTAGAAGGCTCGAATACTTTTTGTAGCGGGCTTTCAACTGAAGGTTGTGTGGCTGCCTTTTTGTTTTGCGTAATGGATTATCTTTTTTTCTTAAACTTCCTAACAATCCTTGTGTAAGCCAAGGGTTCGCAGGAGAAAAGTTATTTTTTCTCTGCAACGTACAAGTGGTGCAAGATGCTATGAGCTCAGTGATAATATTAGAAAATTTGCTGTAAGCTACTTGAGCATCCCTAGAGCCAATAACTTGAGACCAATCGGCGTTGTTAATGTGGTGAGTGAATTGTTGCCTGTTGAAAACGGATTTAAGGAATTGAGTGTTTTGGGCAAATATTTTACTATCAAAAAGAAGAGCTACATGGTAATGATCCGTAATACTACAACGAACAATGAAAGCTCCCGGTGGGGACAGAACATTGCTAAGGGCATGATCTATTGCCGAGCCATTGTTATCGCTCACACAACGCGTAGGTAAATGAATGAGGAATTCAAACCCATGGGCCTAAAAACAACTGCTATATTCCATAAATTGTGACGACGCAAAATCTAAAAGGGTAATGTTAATATCTTCTAGTATAACAATGTTTTTGTTTTCACGAGTGATCAAATGCAGTAGACCATCAAGAGCGGCACAAAAGTCGGCTACAGAGGTACTAGGCGATCTATACTACCAAAGATTATGTTTTTCCCGTCAGTTTCGAAGGCTGAGTGATCAACTTCCACCCAACAGATTCGCAATTAGCAATGTTTAGTGAAAGATCTAATCTACGAATATCGGAGATGTCTTTTTTTACAAAAATCGCAGACCCGCCATAGGTAGACGCGGCACGATGGAAAAACTCAGCAGAATAAGAGGGAAACGTGTAAAGGTTTCTATCAGTGTCAGCTAGCCAAGTTTCGGAAATACATATGATTGAAAACGGCTGAGTAAGGGAAGATATGAGGGCGTCGAATATATTTTAATGCTTTCTCAGGCTTCAGGCGTCGAAATGTATGACAGAATGATGAAAATCAGATGCTAGGGTTCGAAGTTCTGTACTGCTAATGTACGACAATGCTCAATGAACGAGATAGCTTAGGCCTGCATTGCTGTATATTTGTGTTAAAAAAATAGGCGGCAGTGTTATAAACATTCACGTAAACTCAAGGAGGGCAATTCGGAGTAAGGAATAGCGCAAGGCTATAAAATGTGCCATCGTGCAAACACTTGCAAGTGTACCCTCATGGGTTTGTGGTATCATCGCTCTTGGCACTCGCTTCGTTGTCGTTTTCGGAGTACTTTACACCTACAAACTTTTTATTCTTTAACAATTTCACCGCAAATGTTAGTTACTGTTCTCGCGAATTACACTTCAAACATAATATATACATATAAGAGGGGCCAGTGAATGTATCGATCACGATATCAAGATGGGGAAAGTGAATGCTGAATGCTGAATGCTGAGTTGGCTGAATGCCGAAAACATAATTGGGGCACTGGAAAAGCACCTAGCTTTTTCCATTTACCCCAAAGACACCTGTGCCTTGCAGGAAAGCTTATAGCAGCACGCTGAGAAGTCCAGTGCGATACACAAGGAACCTAACTGTGACTAAGAAGCTACAAAAACTTATTTGGCATGTGTTTTAGCCCTACATTTTCGCTTTCAACATGTCCGGTATTCTAGTTTCCAGGTTTATTGAATCCGTTTTTGAGAGTTTTACAGATTCAAAATCTTCGAAAACTTATTCGAAAATTTTGAGTAGTGGTATTCGATCAGAACCGAAACAAATATCGCCCTATTCGATTCAATATTCGACATTTCGAATACTCGCACACCACCAATGAATGCGTATGTTCAGCTTAGTGCCACTTTGATCCCTTGCATGTTTGTTCCAAGCCGACCATAGCTTACGACTATAATTGTAAGCATTTTCGCACATTGAAGCGGTGCAACATTGTCATGATTTTACACAATCCTTTCACAGATGTCAGAAGTCTGAGTTTCGCATTTCTTCCAATATCCAGAATACTCAAGGTTCAATGCCGAACAAAATTACTAGAAGTCTTTAAAATTCACACGCTCTCACGGACGTTTTATTTGAAATCTCTCATCATATGTATCCACCACACTACATGAGTTGAATTTCGTGAAGAATTGTGTCATAAGTGTATCTTTCTCTTCAATAGCTCGTTCTCCGCAATCAGATGTAAAAAGGGCTTAATCCCAATCTATAAAACGAAGGGCTTTGGCGAGTACCACATTTATATTTCTTCCAAAGAATTTGGTCGAACAACGATTTCTGAGTGCATGGTACATTTTATTTTGTGCCTTTAAAACGCACGGGGAGACATTTTCAGAACATTTATTCGACATGCATGTGCCTTACGTACTCGGATGACCACGAGCTAGCTAACCACGAGCTAAAACATATTACAAAAGCTTCCGGTAAAATATGTATCTAAATATCTCAACGGGAAGTCGTTCGAAGGAAAAAAAAACACGCATTTTATTATGAAAACAAGGCAATAAAGCAATTTCTTTTAAATTGCGTTCTGAAGATCTACCTTATTTGGCAGTATGATCGTCGGGTGTCAATGTTTGCACACAAGAAGGTTTGCCAGAAGCATAGCGTTTTGCTTTTTTATGCGGTAATTTTATGCTTCTTTGAGGCACACGCTGCGAAAGGTGTTTCTTTTCTTAAAACAATGTACAATGGATTTTGTGACCTGCTTCCCCATATTCTCGCTTTTTATGAAATTGGTACCACCGATTTTTCAATATAGCTTCCTACATTAAATCAGTTCCTTACGATTTTAAAGGGGAAGCCTTAGAGTACCCCTGCAATGCTTCTTCACAAGTAGTTTTCTCTTCCTACATCAGTTCTTTGTGTCGTTCAGATGAAGGAGCAAAAGGAATTATCAGGATTGTTACGAAAATAAGAAAGTTATTCAATATTTACGTCTACAAATACAAGCAAATGCAGCACTGCGTATGTAACGGCCAAAGCATCCAGATATGACGACGCACCGCGGCGACCCGACGCATTCTGCGATTGGTGAGCTTGCCATAATTTTTATATCATTTTACCGACCAGAGGAGCCTTAATATCGATTTAGTTCGTATTCTTTTGCCTAAGCAAAAGATACAACGGCACTGCGTATAGTAACAAGGGAATACACTACTGCCCGCCTCGAGCGCTCGTGTGCCTTTCAAGCCATGTACGATGAGCTGGTTTCTATGCTCTTAGCATCGCTCGACGTCCGGCGTATGCGCGCTTCGCTAAAATGCAAGAGGAATCGTCTGTCGGCGTTCTATGTGAAGATGTCTATGCTCGGCGGATATCTGCGTCGACGCCAGAAGGGGCGTAGTCGGTGAGAATCTCCAAATGGACGGCAGATTCCGTGGTTTCAGTCCGGCTCGAGCTTCGCGACGTTCGGGGACGTGCTTTTGCACTGAGAAGCCCAATTCGGTCTGCCGAAAAGCAACCACACCTCTTTTCGTCTTTTCGTTTCAGTAGCAATCGGCTGCCATGAGACAAATTCAACGAAGGTATTTTTGCTCGAAAAATGTTACCAAAGGCAGATCCTTCGCCTGCGTCGGGAGTTTTGTGACAGTGCGATACCTTTTTGAGTTGAACGACGGCGCCATGACATAATGTCCTGTAGTATTAGCACGATTGGGCTCATCTGCAAGATCGTTTCATTATGACCAAACTTGTCCCGGCGAGAATGTCTAAAAAACGTCGAAAACTACACACACATAGCTAGTGTTTAATGGCCAGGCATTTTATGCCAAGTTCTCACTCCTTCACCGTAACTAAAATGACGAGTGGTTAACGCGTCGTACAGTGATTTTGAAGTTCGGTAGTTCGACCCTGCGAAAGCCTCGATTTTCTTTTTTTTGTGAGCACCTTAAGTTTTTTTAAACAGCCAGTATATGCGACTGTTTCTCGCCCTTCTGTTAATACACAACTTCACGTCAAGCCTCAGTAGCAAGGCAGCGCGCACACTTCACACTTTTAATCACTCTAGGCAAGGCAAGTTTTGTTATGAACAGCCTCGGTGTTAACCAAAAATAGCTTGAAGAATATAATATGGTTCAGGAAAGTAAGCATAGCAATGCACATCAACGCAGCGACGGGCAGGCAACTTCGGTGATCTCCGCTTTCTACTCGTCGGCAGTGTATCTGCGTGGGCGGAGCGGTTGTCGCTGTGACGCCGTCAAGAAGCGCGGAAAGGAGCTTCCCACAACAGGCAACACTGGCCTTAAAACTTCCAGAAAATGCGTTTTTCGCTGCCCTCATAGGTCCCGCCATGCGTCGTCTTCGGGGAGAGCAGCACGCAAGCAGCAGTCGCCCGGTTTATGAGAGAAAGGGCAACCTTCTATTTGCTTGTATTTTTAAATTTAAAAATGGAATAACTCTCAGTTCTGCATGGGTCTTGACAATTCTTTTTGCGTCTAGCTCTGAATGACACGAAGTACAGACGTAAAGCCTGAAAAGTACCTTAAAGGAAAGCGATGCAGGGGTCCTTAAATGCCACTTTTAGCAATAAGCCGCATTCCGGAGTCTCTTGCAGAAAACAGCTCATTGGGTGACGACGTTCTGTGTACTGTACCAGGCGTCTTAGTGCCTGCTGTGTTGGTATCTGTTGTGGTGGTACCTCCTGTGTTTTTCATTCTACCTACGCGCTGTTGCTGTGCGTGTGGGAAGCGTCTCTGCACTCATCCGCATCTTTCATTTCGAGCAACACGCAGACAGCTCAGAGCCACGCAAAAGAAAGTGTGGTGGCAATCCACGGCGCAAGGTTTTGGGAAAAAACCAGGCCATCTAAACTTACGCGAAACCTGGGGAGGGGCAAAGCATGCAGTGTATTTAAAAATTGTAAGTCTCTCTTTTTTGCGATACCACGCGCTGATATGCGCGACATCCCATTTACGAAGACGGAGGAGAAGTGAAATTCGAAGTCGAAAACTGCAAATTTTAAAGTTAGAACCAGTAGGGAGCGAAATAGAAGCAATTAAGTAAGCGCGAACGGAAAACAAGTGTAGGTGTGCTCTTTTAGTACAAGTTTTCGACCACGTAGATGAAACACTTTATCACGAGGCGTTGGAAAAACATTGCCCCGTGTCTTCTTAGTAGGCATTGTGTTCTAGACCGAGGAGCTGGAAAACGAGTGTCCCGGGGTTTTAGTGACTTCAGAGAATACGATGGCATGAGTCGCCGAAAGCCCGAGCCACTAAGGCGTTCCGCGCTTGAAAGCCGTCGTCTTGTGTCACCGCTATAATAAAAAAACGCCCCTTGATGAGGCGTTCTCTGGTGCAATCTTAAACTCGACAATAGCCAGAGGTGATCGTCATCACCAGACTACTGCAAATTAGGGAGGAAGAACAAACAGCCAAGTTCACTATTGCCTTCCAGCCTCCCGTTTCATAGCGACATAAACGACCAGTGGTGCAACTCACAGAAGAAAGATTAAAGTCATTTCCAAGCGCAAAGGCAGATTGTTCATGCAAAGCGTCTGCAGCGACCGCATTGCATAGCCTTTCAAAAATGCGAGGCTAAACAATGAATGTGAGGCGTTCTGCTAGACATTCACACATTAGCCATCAACACACCTAAAAATAACCTGGGTGTCATTGCATTTTTTACTTCCCCTTCTGTTACTTGAATAGAAAACACGCAAACTATTGGGGGTTAATTTAAGCCGTGTAAAGAAGATGACTCGCTTTAACCTCATAAGCGACGCTGCCACCCCGTGCAAGGTTCGTTTCTACTTTTTTTTTGAGAACGAGACATTTAGGGACATCTTGAAGTGTAGTGGAAGTTTCAACTGGTGTATTCAGAATGTTATCGCTGACTCGACGTTAAAAAGCATTATGCGACCATGGAGTTGACTGATGTTAATATTGCTTGAGAATATTATTGCTATTTCTGCATATGAAATAGCCGGCTGCAGAGACTACAATAACTCAAAAAGCTTCTTACATCTGCTGAAAGCTAAATTCACTTTTGGTTATATTTTTTTCAACGAGCAAGATGGGAATTCAGATAGCTTCAGGCGTCACGGTTTAAGAGAATGGGAAACCATGCGTTGGAATTGCTAAATGGTGTGCACTGTCTCCGATTATGCTAGCGGTTATTCGCAGGGTACTTTGAAGTACTTTCGAGTGCGATAACCCACGTTTTTAGTCATTTCAGAAACTCAGGCTTCAACTACGCGCGAACGGCGTACGTAAAGCTTGGACATGGCTTAGCATGCCTGGAATCACAGGAACAATTGGCGCGGTTTTGAACGGTAATGCAGCAACACCCAGGCAGTGCGGCTTACCCTCAGGACCATGAGGATGGAAAATTCCGGCGTAATGAGTTTCCGCGTGGCACTAATTGGGAATCACTGTGCGAGAGCTCCTATAGATGACCTCTATTGCATTCCCGACTAATGTCGGCGGTATGCACCCTTTGTAACCGAGGGAGTTCGGAAGTTGTCCAGACGAGTGCTCCGGTTTTCAGAGTCGTGTGGTTCCGACGGCTTGACCTCAGTTACCTTCTCAAAAAGTGGGTAGTTTCTGTATTACTGTCAAATTACCCTGACACTATATGTGTGAGTATCATTATCATGTTGTCATTATCACATACCATAAAAATAAACTCAACACGGCTAATAACGAAAACAAATACACATGATGAGTTTTTTAGGGAATAGGTCAGTGCGTCATATCTAGTATTCTGGCATAATCCTTCATCAGTATATCTATTACACGTCCCTTGGGAACTCTGAAAAAACGCATGCTCACGAACCATTTTGCTGCGTAAATCATGCAAAAGCAGTTTACTCATATCGTTCAAGTAGCTCTGCACGTCTGCATTTTTCCTTATTCAGATTTAACTGCCACAGACGGCAAAAAATTCACCATCCACGCCACACATTACTCCAATACATGCTACACAGAGTAAGCCCTTGAAAGGATCCTTATCCACAAAGATTTGCCGCGCTTGTGAATTTCCGTCTCTATTGGCATTTGGGGGAATGTAAGCGAAAAAAATAAAGAAAGAAAATAATAATATTAAAATAGAAAAAATAACATTGGTGACTAAATCAATTACAGTGTTCGCGTAAATTCGTTGTCTTAGACTAAGAAAATATATTTGGTATACGCCAAATATTCCAAGACGCTCGCACCTTTTGATCGCGGCCGACCAGCGCGGCTCTGGAGCATTGTCACTTAGAACATATATTCACCACAACGGCTCTGTTTTTTCAACGATATACACTAATGGCGTACTCAGAAATGCTGATATATTCTTGTATAATGCTCAATCTATGGACCCACATGTCTGAGTTGTGGGTATACGAAATCAGTGTGACATGTTATGTGAAGTGTCTGCGATATTAAACGCGTAAACCAATATCTTCAGCGGGGATGATGATGACACAGAATTTTCATTAAAGCTACGTCCTCTTGTTGCAAGTCATGATGCCGATAGCGTTTCGTCGGTGTTATTCAATCTCGGTAGATGGTATAAATTCATGGTTTAGACGTTCTCGTTTAGAGTGAAGAATCGGGTCACCTTGCCTTTGGAATTTGGTACCATCCTCGGGGTCCGTTACCTACATGGTCCCTACTACGACGAGACAAAAGAAGTAACAGTCTTAAATGAAAAAAAAAAGAATCTTTTTGGCTTCGATAGCCCGCTCGTACTGCAAAGTTAAATGTGTTGCTTCGGCGGACACACCTCCTTGAAAAAAAATAGGCACACGCGCGATTGACTCGCACCATCAAACTTCTTCTGCTTCAAAGACTTGTGCAGGAACTCTCCTTCGCGGCAAGGTATCTGAATGGAAGGGCATTGTAAAATCTTTGGATGTTTAGTAGCGCCTTTTACTATTCTTGTGAAACATCCCAGTATAAGCCCAGTAACCGGAACAGACTTCAGTGTAATACGGAGATGCCGCCAGGCTCCTCTCGTCGTTTGTTGGTGCAGTCACCGGAGACCCAGTGCGCTATATATTGCGTAGAGAGGCTGGCGGAAGTTAATTTGACCGCCCAAAGATTTTAAGAAGACAACATTACTTTCGCATTCCCAGCACATATGATGTGCGAAGGTGTGCTGTCAGGTGTTTTGTTTCATACTCCATAAATACATAGGTATGCTTGAATTAACCTTATACTGAAGAATACAAAGATACATTCTAACTAATTCATGGTGCTACGCGAGAATTACACAGGGCGAAAATAAAAAAACCACTAAACACATGTCAGCGCCTGTTTTTTTTTTTACAAAGGCCTTCCCTATTTGCAGAAATTCCCACTAGTTTATTAATACACATGCGGAACTTTCCGCTGAAATTCCATTTAACTAGAAAATGTGCTATTCAATTACAAGGATGAATTAGCAGTGTCGTTTATTAATTAAGGTTGATCTTCGCATATATACGTAAAGCGAAAAATGGGTGCTGATAGATACAATTGCTCGCCTGATGCTAGCAGCTCCTGTATGTTTCTCGAGCTATGCAAAGCTTCTCATATTGATGAATATTGTTTTACGGAGGCTCGCGGCGTCCCGAACAGTTTGGTGTCTTTGAAGCTGCTCGTATGGCTAAAGTAAACCGGTTCTTTTCAGCCGGGCATGGGTGTCATAGCCATAAAAGATTGGAAGCAACTCGATTGTATCCGACTCTGCGTGAAATTTTGTATTATATTTTCGTTGGAGTATTTTAGCTATTAAAAAATGTACAGACACTGAGAGGCGCGATCAGAAGCAAATTTTCAAACTTTCAAGAAACGAACTTTCTTATCGCTAATGAACTTTTATCACGTTTAGATAGCATCCCGCGTACAAAGTAACCGCTTTTGTTTTATGGTTCCCTTTTATAAACGCTGCTTAAAGATAAATTACAATAGTTCTTTTGATAGAGCCAGTAGGGGTATGAAATTTGACCTGCGGAATATGAAGCAGAGTCCACAGGCCCGAGGAATCGGTTCAAAGGGTTGTGGGCTCAGTGTAGTCGAACTGTGCGAAGCTCGATTAATTGAAAGAATTTAGCACGCTGAAGAAATAAAACATTATAAGAAGAAGAAAACGAAAATTCTATGAACAGAAGTGGCGACAGTAATCGCGCCGAATAATCATGCTTTCACACAAACTAAGACAATGAAAGCTTGCAAGATGGAGCCAGAACGACATTTTCTGACTACGTCTCACACACAAAAAAAACATTTTTAGTGGGTTGTGGAGAGCTGTGTAATGCACTAATCTCTAAAATCTCCCGTGAATTTATTTCGGATGCAGAGATGATGAATACTCGTGTGAATGGGATGAACATCCTCCAAAATTGAAAAAAAGGGGTTTAAACAAGAGGTCCAAAATTGAAATTGAGAGGTTTAAATAGTTTCTGAATTTTAATTATTTTTCCCGTCTGCCGTGAGCGAAACGGAGAAGCAGAAGTTCAACGCTTCGACATTTCCTTTTTGCATTGTGTCGGGCGGTTCGAGATTAAGCTACTATGGTGTTTTTGTTGTAACCGCTGTCACTATTTTAGCGCTGGGGGAACATTTATGTGGCGCACGTGGGTTCTAAGTATGCGACCCCGTCACGCCACTCATGCTTTTCGGATACATCTTAAAATCATTGCCCGCATATCTTGTCGTTCCACTGAAAATAATGACGAAAGGGGGTAGCGATTGGCCTTTACTGCACGTAACCCTTCATAGGACTTCCTAAAGTGCTTTTTATTACTTTATTGATGTACCATCGGTACGCCTTCCTCCATCCCAACTCACGCCTTTCTAACCTTTGCATTTCCCCTCCACCTGTTGTTATGTGCATTCAAATCCTGCTCTTCCAATTACCCTCCCCTCCTCTCCTCAAATTCCAACCCTCACCACTTTTCTATCCTTGCATGCAAACATCATCTCTGCGCTCTCCGTGTGGCCGATCTCCTGTGACGTCATTATTAACCTCCCTATCTTCTTCCTGAAATTTTTTCTGTAGCCCATTTCTTTCCCCCTGATGTTTTCACTTCCCCGCACTTCATTGCTGCTCCACTCACTGTTACTTTTCCCTCATACTGCTCCATCACTCTTCCTTTTTTCCTCTTCGTACCTCCTTCTCGTCAACGTCCTTCTCCTTCTCGTCTCCTTCTCCTAAATCTAATCTCCTTCCAGGGCCCCCACCACCGTCTACTCTGTATCTTCACCATTGCCTGCTATATTGCACTTTCGTAGTTTAAATTCACTCATTTTTAGTGTGCCTAACTTTTTCCTTATACGCTCTGCTCCCAGCGTGATTTTGCTACTTTTCCCCTCCCTACCTTTTTACTCCTATCACGCCTCCTTTATCAGCGGCGCCGCTTAACCTTGAGTTCTATCTATGAGTGTCGTTACTCAAAACTCGTCGCAATAAGTGGAGAGGAAGAATATGGTAGACCGAGAATTGTGACGGAAAGTGGCGAGGAGTCGATCGCCGACCGGCAGGTGTGTGGATTGCGAACCCCATAGAACGGGCGCTTCTCGTAGTCGGAATTGAACCTTTGTAAATAGCATTGCGAAACCGGAATCTATTTGATTTAGCTGTCAGCGCATTTGGGGCGCTCGACATTTCACTTGGGTTGATAGCGCGGGCGTTGGCTTTGGATTTCCGTTGATCTGAAGTAAACCGATGTTCGGGCGCGTATCGGAGATTGGCAGCGCCTAGTGATGAGCTAAACTCTGATGTGCAGGTGTTATCCTAGTAAAGGAAAACGGCGAGCGCCCGGCCGCATCAGTGTCCAATCAAATGATAGATTAGCAGACCTAAGAAAAAACAATTTAAAGCTAGTCAAGACCACGAGCTCCGTTGTTTCCCCAAACTCGACCTCTCAATGGCGAAGGTGGCCCAATTTATTTCCTTCTCTCCACTCCACGCCGCTGCGCTTCTTTCTGCTCTTTCTCCACCTGCTACACAAAACTATCCCTCTCTGCTGGCCATCCTCTAAACAAGTACCCATTCTCTTTGTCTGTTCTCTGTCCCTCCTATACTTCAAGTGCAATCCTACTCCATCGTTGTACAATTTTTCTATGATATTTTCAAACCGGCACATACTCGAAAACGGAAATGCGCCAGCCTGACACACCCATTAGCATCGAGAAAACATGTGGTTCTGCAGCAATTGCTTTATAGTAGCTAAATGTGCAGCCGAAATGTTGGCGGTGACGTGTAAATCGGGGACGTGGTTATGCGCCGCCCTGTTACTAGGAAAGCAACAACTTCACGTGGTGCCTTGAGGAATTAACTTCCTGTCATAATGGCAGCCCTGTATTGTGGGCAATGTTGTCGCAAGTGGTGTGGCGTAACCGCAAAGCAATCTCAAAAACACCGTACA
Organism: Haemaphysalis longicornis; assembly: GCA_013339765.2. Lineage (NCBI taxonomy): Eukaryota > Metazoa > Arthropoda > Arachnida > Ixodida > Ixodidae > Haemaphysalis > Haemaphysalis longicornis. The sequence continues at coordinate 33,923,463 of CM023458.1, forward strand.
GCACACCTATCCTTTCGCACCTTCTAAAACGGGTAGACATGCACGGTTGTCCCACGTCTCACTTATTTGTTTCCCTTTGCTTTGTTCGCGTTTTCTTGGTACATGCAGGTGTCTTCACATAAAATTGTAAACGCGAAGATGGGCTGCCATCAGCTCAGCACACGGCAAAATAGGGACGCACATAATCAATTGATGAGGCGCAAACTCCAAGGGCGCCGGAACATTGTATTAATATTTTAGGAATGCTAAATTCACCCCCTGCCATAAAAAGCAGCAAACATGAACCTTAGTTGTAAGTCCGCAAGAAAAGTCAACTAAACAATTTGTTTGTCTGCTTTAAAATGTTTTAGGTTTCAAAAGCGTTTCACTTTTCGGCAAACAGTCGTGCAAGTTCGCGTGCGATAGAAATCGCGATCGATTGCAATATCTTTTACGCTTGTTCCCTACTAATTGCACAGCCCTGCTTTGCGTGTGACATACGCCAAAAAAAGCACACTCGTAAACCACAGTTCAACTATAAGCGCTTTATAAATGGCTTCACTTTGGCGCTTTTCAAATGCCTACACGTGGGCGCTGGGTAAAGCGTTAAAGTTTCCACTGGAGCGCTACTGCTTTTGGGGGATTCAACAGTGCCTGCCGGAGTGCGTAACTGCTTACTTGCGACCTTGCGTTCTCAAATATTTATACTTTCTTCCATTGGGGTTAACAACGCTGAGGCTGTCTGGATGCCAGATCATTTAGTTCAGGCGGCTCGACAGCACCTAAATAACCTAAATGGCATTGGCGCGATAACGCTCCCTACAGGACTATTCTTGTCGGAGAAAGCATAAGTAGGTCACTTTTCTCTGAGATGGAGGCGGCTAAAGTGGTGTCCGAGTGAAAATTGGTAGTGTCTTCATTATCTACGTATTTGAACACGTAGCCAAGAAAAACCTTGCCAGAAATATGTGCCCTCCTGATGATGTGAAACATAGTAAAATGCACCGCCATCTAGGCAGTGGTCTGCCTGTGTTTTGGTATATGGTACCCAATATTCTCGAAAGAATACGGCCTTCTCGCCAACCGTCCAAGGTTTTCGGAGCCAATGTATTATGTCGCACTCAGTCACCCTGGGGCTTCCTCTTGAACTGCAATTAAAGGTTTACCCAGCAATAATCATTTATTGAATACCTGAAGCAAAACTATTGCAGGCAGTGACTAATGAAGACAGAACCGAAACATTCAAATCATTTAAGTTTCATCTATTGTTCTTCATCTACATTTTAAAAAGCTTACCCTTTTAGTTGTTCCGAACAAATGGCACTTTCCTTATGGATGGCAAAACCTTTAAAAATGTCTGCCGCCATGTAACACTTTACATATATATATATATATATATATATATATATATATATATATATATATATATTTCTGACGAAGGCAAGTCTCTTTGCTGAAACGTTGGCAACAATCGTGGTTTATACCTTGCTTGAAGTTTTCTTTTCTTGTTAGTTTACCTTATGTCATTGGGCAAGAGACACCAATTTTTTACCTGTCCAACATGCAGCACTAGAGGTCGCTATGTTTAAGAGCTGCAACTACTTCGAGGGGACTGACAATGTGGCGTGCGGCGTCATCGCAGTATGCGTATTTACTGGCTGCTGTAGAAAACATCAGTTTAAGCAGACCACGGAAATATACTCTAGGAAATGCATGTAGCAATGCAATGCAAGTTTTAGCCCTCCGTGATTAAGAGGGAAAACAGTGATAAAAGCAATAACGTTCAACATCTCGTAATTACCTAATCACTTGTTTTAGGCAACCTAACAAGACGAGTGACGGCATTTTTGAAGTCACCGAGTCCAAATAAAACTCTGCATTAGTGCACATGTCTCACTCTTAGGGATGACTCGTATCAATGGTGAGGATAATTAGCATTCGTTTACACAAGTGCTTGATTTCTCTTTTCACCTCTATGTTGTGTTCTAGACGGCATCACTTCAAGAAACTGAAGTTTCCGATGATTTTTGAATATTTTGTTAGACGCAGCTAAATCTTGTTGTCAAGAAAGTTTCTATAAAACAGAACCATGAAACCAAATTGTGTGCAACTGGGTGCAAGAAAAACATCAAATGCGTCCCGTTCAAGCTTATTCTTACCTTGTTATAATGTTCTCTTTTCGAATCCTCCAGGCATCTTTTCTTTGCCTCAGCTATTGTCTCATCAAGCTCTTAAGTGTTAGTAGATAACGCCTCATGAGTATTCCACCGACACTATAAAAAGCTTTTTGCTTTTTGCAAGAGCCGTGTTCCCATGGGACATCCATGTCTCTCATTCTGAAGATTCAGACCGTTATCGGGGCAGTGAAACAATATTTTGACGCACCATGCTTTAGGCACCTCTTTTCAGAACATACAAATATCTCTGCATGTAGAAAATACCCTCAATGTTTTACTTGCTCTCATCTAGTGGAACTTTCGTGGCTATCGCCAGGAGGTAGCGCTGGCAACACAAGGTGATGATTTTTACGTGGATGAATTCATTTGCTATTGCGAAAACCAAGCATGCACGAATTGTTTTTATAAAGGAACTCTGCAAATGAATCTGCTGCCTTATACAAAAGGCAATAGAAGAAATATAAAGGCGATGAAAATGAGAGAACACACTGCGTTCCTTGGGGCGGTGTCTTCTGCAATTTTCTCTGGACGCCATGCAAGACAGTAAAAAGAGGTAGCGTATCCATCATTACATTTCAAAAATTGTCTCGGTATTTTTTTTTCTAGCAAAGATGAAAGTATTGTTTGGAGCTATTCAACAAACACTCGTAACACGAGCAATGTATTGCAATAAAAAGCGGAACAGAAGCTCCTTGCTATGTATCAGAATAAAATCCACTAATTCAACAAAGAAAAACAAATGTACCGTTTTTATGTGGAAGCAAACGCCTCGGTGCAGTGTATCTGTATCATATCTATCATTGTCGCAGAAGATTTAGAGCCGAAAATACACCACTGCAGATTTAAGACCGTTTTCGCCATGAGTATGAGAGCTAAAAGTAAAATAGGCCTTGTCCTTTCCTGCTGCTGGGTGAAAGAGGAGTATTGTTGCGATGACTGCTCCACGTGACTTAAAATATTGGTCGTTTTTCTTCCGCAATTCAAGGTGGGCATTTCTCTTCTGCATAGAATTTACAATATCACCAAATTTTTTCAGAGAAATAGTACAAAAACTTTTTCAGAGAAACCACTTGACAAAAAATTCCGCAAATTTATTTCTACCATTATTTTCCAGACAAAACTTCAAAAATACGCCATTGCCGCACGCATACAATGATGAAATAAAATAAAAAAAGGGTGGAAATTTTTCCGCAGGTTTGTTGCGATCAAGGTATAATAAGTTCAAGCATTTGCTGTATATTTCAAGTTTCCGAATTATGTTATTTTAAAGACGTTAAAAAAACCTCTTCTACCTTCCTACAAACGTAGATACTCACATAAAACCTTTGGGAGTTTCGTCCTGCCATTAAAAGTTAAAGGCGGCATTATTCCCGCTAAACTCAACAGGGCCTAATATACCATAGTATGCAGATGCGGGGGAGTGTTTTCAATTTGGCGAAAGGTAGGAGTTCGGTCCTTTAAGAGAGGAAATTGATCGACCGTTCTTCGCCCACCCTATGCTAATGTTGTGGTCTCTCCTCCAAGCCAAGCTCCTCTTTCGGTCGGTCATATCAAAGGGCTCCACGTGACTCCAGTACTTTTTTTCTCAGTACATTTCATGTTTCGGCATTACAAAAAAACATGTTTTAAGAGCGACAGTAGCTCAGTAAACACGAAATCGGAGGCTGTGGCAGGATTAGGAAACGCGAGCAGCAACGATGACACGAGCTCGCCAAAACATGTTTCCACATCACGGAAAAAAACAATCTGTCTCGTTGAGGAACGCGAGGACTGAGTTTGGAAGGAGTAAACATGTGGTGAGTTTTGAAAACACTTCTCGACGAAAGTGTAGCAGCTCTTGTGCAGGTTTGTGGGTGCGTTAGGTGATAAAGATCAATATAATAACGCACAACACCATCAATACCCCTTGTCGTAGAAAAGGTATCGTGCTCTAAGTAAAAACTAAACTCTAAGTAAAAACTAAAAGCTAAGTAAAAACTAAATTATTTGAATAACACAACTTCATTTCTTCAAAAGAATCCCATTGATATGTCTAAAATCTATTTTTAAACACTTAGGGTTTGGCTTCCAGCTGCTGCGTGTGGCCGTTTTATTTATATTTATCTAGGCACGCGGTTTCCAGTTAAAATTACCGTAGCCGCGGACACATCCTAGCGACCTTCGAGTCATTTTTTTTCTTTTATATTGCACTTTCTTCTCTAAAGTTTTGTAAACATGTTTTGTCGCCAAGCCTCCTACCATATCTCTCAAGGCTTCTGGGACATTCCTATTACCCTTTCTACTATATTTTATACAATGGGGGCATTATTTCTGTCAATAAATCAGAATTTGGAAGCTGCATGCGTTTGCCATGTCTTAGAGCGAAGCACGTTCGGACCTCGCTTTGTATGTGACTTGTCCATTTGCGTCCCTGTGCACAGTGTTGCGCATACGCGAGGAGCATGAGATTGGATTCGATTGGATTTAAATTGGATTGGATTAAATAAATTGTATGGGATTGTAGTGGATTAGAATTTTATATACTTAACACATGCATTATCACTCACTTGCATGCGGGAGTGGGCAACGCTACAGTTCATTTGCGGTAAGAACGATCCTCAGTGATTCAGCCACTCTTCATGATTCACTTCGTGGAGATGCACGAAATTTTTTTTTTCACGTCACCTACTCCTTGTTACCTGACTAATTCAGGGTAGCTTTCAGGTGTTTGTCAGGTCATTGTCATTTCGTTTCCTGCTTGCTGCGGTACGACCATGTATCGAGCGACGATTTTTGTATCTTACGCGCGACTGATTCGTCGCTGGTTTGCTAGGATAGCACCCTGTCAGTAATACAAACAAATGTGTGTCTTCATGCTCTGCGTGTATGTTACTCCTGTACTTCACGGAAAATAGGAATTTGATTTCTTGATTGGCTTCGCTTTTGATGCGGTTTCCAAAGACTATGATGCTGTGCTCTCTAAAGTGACGTGTTTTTTCTCGCGTTTTATCGATGTTTGTCTAATATCTCCACGCGGTACTGAATGTCCAATTAGTATTTTTTTAGTATTGCTTTTGAAAGCGCTACCACTGGCTTGCCTCAGCAAGCAGAATACCAACATAACTTATGCATGTGGGAGTGTAAGCCGGCCTAGCAGTTACCAAACATTACAGAGAAGCAATGACCTCAGAAAAAATGTAATACCCCATAGTAGAAAAAAAAATGCTGAATCGCGAGTCTTTACGCGATTCAAATGCAAGGTCCGCGATCCAATCAGTTAAAGTCCGTATCTTCGACAGCCGCGAGGGACTAGTACAGATTCTTGGGCAAGTTGGTGTGACGATTTTGAGGAATTCATAGCGCAAAGAACGAGGACAAGAAAGAGGAGACACTGTGTACACGTTTTCTTGAGGCTTCGAGGTTTTTCTTTGCTTCGAGGTAGCGCTGGGTTGTGTGTCCTCTTTTTGTCCTCGGTCTTTGTGCTATGAATTTGTCAAAAAGCCCCGAGGGAACGGAATGTGATGCGTTGATTCTGCATTTACTAGTTGACGAATAGTTTATCTGAATGTTCTGATTCGGCTGTTACATAGTTATCATTTAGTTGGCCTTCCAATTGGTTAAGGCTCCGGAGAGCACAAGACGAACGAGCCATCTGTGCGCCTGTTAGAGAATGATTTCATTATCATCATCGGTTAACCTGTTGGTGCTTACCTGTCTTCGTCTACCACACTGAAACCTGATAAGAATATAAAGACATTCCATTGCTTATGCGGTGTGTGATTGATGTGTCATTTGTGGAAACCCGTTCTTCAAGGTTGGCTATCGTGCAGTGCGGTTTTTCTAGGAGCGCCAGAAATGAGGCGTAGAAAGCTGCGATTTATTAGGATTTATCAAAACCAGTTACTGGGGGCATACATCAGCGGACGTGGAACCAAAACAGCCGTGAGCTCAAGTGCAGCGGGACCTTGTATTGAAGCCGCAATCTCTAAAGTCGTATAGGTGTCGTCATCAGCATATAGGTCCTGTGGAAATTATGCACACTCTCTGAGGAAGTAGGTACCAATATGTACCACCCCAGTCGTCTTCCTGCGGATTTTTTCTGCTGTGCGAAGACCGTGTTCAGTAAAGATGTAACGTAACAACTTAATATTGCACTAATATAACGTTAATATTGCAGCCAAATCCCAACTGCTTTTATAAAAGAGGTTGATTAGAGAGGAACGCTCTGAGTACGAAGAAGTCCGTGCTCTGGAAATGTAAATGCTAATTCCGCTACTGGTCTTACCAAACAAGGTCTGGTTATTTCTTTGTCGTTCTAATGCTCAGGCGTTAGGAATTTTTTGCTGAATATAATCTGTTTTTTCCGTATCTACATGCGTGCACATGTCTCACTCTTAGGGATAACTCGTATCAATGGTGAGGATAATTAGCATTCCTTCCCACCTTTGCCTGATTTCTCCTTTCACCTCTATGTCGTGTGCTACACCACATCACTGCAAGAAAGTGAACCTTATAATGATTTTTGGATATTTTGTTAGATGCACATAATTCTTGTTGTCAAGAAAGTTTTCATAAAACAAAACCATGAAACCAAATGGTGTGCAACAAGGTGCGAGAAAAACACCAAGTACGTTCCGTTCAAGCTTATTCCTAATTTGTTATAATGTTCTCTTCGCGTATCGTTCAGCCTTCTTTTCTCTGTCTCAGCCATTGCCTCCTCGAGCTCTGGGGTATTTGTAGATAACACCTCATGAGAATTCCACTGACACATTTGAAAGCTTTTTCCAAGAGCCTTGTTCCCATGGGGCATCCATGTCGCTCATTCTGAAGATTCACGCCGTTATCGGGGCAGTAAAACACTGTTTTGAAGTCCAAGCTTTCGGCGCCTCTTTTCATAACATACAAAAAATTGTTCATTTAGAAAATCGCCCTATGTTTTACTTGCTCTTGATTTCTACGCGTACCTGAGATTTAATAAAATTTCATCTGATATTCTATAAGCAACGATATGCACAACTACATGCGGGCTGAACATCCAATCTTCAAGCGTCCCACGTCAAACCTATATTAGTCACGACAAGAAAAGGTAACAAAATTGCCACGGATCGTTGAAGCGCAGAGTGAAAATGCCTTTTTCACAAGATAGGAATGATCCGAATTGTTTGGCATGAGTTCTTTGATGCGCAGTTCATATCATCAGAAGAGGCCGTAAATACGAAACGCAAACAGATGCGAAATCCTAATTTCAAAAACAAATGTCTTTGGTCACTCACGTTTAATGTCATCGTGTTCACGTTGAAAGAAAAAGAAATACAGGCACTACCTTTTTGGAGCCTCACTTAGACGCACATAGCTCTTTAGAAAAAATCCATGATTTAAAATAAGCACCTTCGAAGCGGTTGCGCACACATCGTGTTTCTGTGTTTCTGACAGCGGTGTAATCTTTTGAACTTCCTAAAAAAAAGTCCCAACTGAGAGGCTAAAACTACAAATATGTTGCTTATTTGGTTAATTTTTGGATATTCACTAGTGCCCTCAATTAGATCGAATACCGTGAAGGATCAAATGAAATCAAATCAAATATCTGGACCACAAAAAAGTCACACTTAGCCGAAATGAGAACTGTTGAAACTTGTCTTGGTTGTTACAAAACTTAAGAAGCCGCAGCGTTTCGCACAGGAGAAGAGGTGGCACAAAATGCCTACCTTGTGTCTCCTGCTTTTCCTGTGCCTTCTGACTATGTTGCTTTCTTTCACTGTTGAAATGACATCTGACCTAAATGTCATGACGTGTGTCATTACATGGTTCTATTACCATCTGCAGCATTTGCAACAGTCGTGATAATTCTTAATCTAGGAGAGACAACGTTTTTCGGAAATACGGTAACGCTCCGGATTACGTACTTCTGTTACCGGATGCGGCTTTTGTTCCAATCTTAATTTTCCCCCACTGTCTGGGGGTAAGCAAAGTAGCGCAAGAATTAAATAAGTTGGATTCCGCATATTACCGTGATGACTTCCAGAAAGACAGCTTGAGAGTGCACTTCATAGCCTAAGAGAGATGCATGCTACTGCATGAGGACAAGCCTGCTATATATGTAAAAATCAAAACACAATAAAATATTGCAATACACCAGACAAATGAACTTTGATGTCGATTTCGGATGTCACTCTGATGATTGTAAGAAAAGCTTTCCGCATTCCAAGAAATCATAGCCTGCCGTGATTAAACAAAAAAAAACAAATGTTTTGTACACCGGCTGACCCCATTTTGGCCTGAGTATACGCTTTGTAATTCATACAGAAAGTATACTTTGATTCACCGGGGACTGTGTTACTACAAACTTTAAGGCAGGAGCATTGGAACTTCCCTTTTGTGATTTCTGTTACGCTGTTATTAAAGCATATCGACATTCAGGGAGCCACATTTTTATGGTATCTAGCAAGCTGAAAAAATATTACCCGACACGCTGTTGGTTAATCGTCATGGCCTTATTTCTTTTTTAGGGTGTCTTTTTCAGCGATTCGGATGACGTGTGAAGAAATGTTTTATGAGCTGCTGGGTTGAGCCCGCAAACACCATTTGTTTTCTAATACTGGCAATTTGTACCCTGTTATCATTTTCAGCTGACAAGGTCAAATGGGGTGACCTCCCTATTTTAAATATATTTGTCACTTACGATTTTTATGATATTAGGCAGTGTGAGGATATATTGCTAAAGAAATGTGCAAATCTTCCCTTCGAGACAAAACTTCTTCTACACTTCTGATATTTTTTCGAATAAAGCAGAAGTGGAATTAGATGATGGGCTATTGAAATGCTTAGAAGAGCTAAAATCAGACATTGCACTTTTTGGGACTAGAAAAAAAAATTTTGGGGGCATTTTGCAGGTGACTTATCATCGCCGGTATATGAAATGTATTATAGGTGGGTCCCTGATTTTTTGAATGTTTTTCCTACATGTTCGTCTATTTAACTAAAAAGTCAACAACAATTTTTCAGGCTTGAAATAATTGTAGATATTATACAGGAGGGGATCCGTATTGAAGTTTTTCCCTGTCGTCCAGTACTATCACAGGTTCAACTTCGTGTTTCTGTATCAGATACCCTGCTAGCCAGCGTGTGGTTGAATTGCTGGGTCACACTAAACCTTTGTCTGAAGGATCTGTGCCGTCGAATGCCAACTTCACTGAAAATTTCGACCCTTGAAACTGATATGCCTGTATAGTCTGGCGAAATAACAGCGAGATATAAAAAATAGCCGCTGAAATACTCACGTGCACGGTGCAAACCACCAGCAAAACTTAGGAGATTTTGAAACTGAAAATACCCGGAGCGTGGCCATTACGGCCAGGCTGAACTGACGTTGCATCTGGCGAGTAAAGGGTCGGAGGGTCCAGCAGCTGGCCGGCTTATTGGAGCAAACCCTCGTGCAAGAGCTTTGCACGGACGACAGCCCTCGGATAAGCGTTCCCTGCGGCACCTGAAGAGTTCTGCTGGATCAGAGAGTTTCTTAGTAAATATACTAGAGAAGAAAAAATGGCCGCGTATCTGCTCCTTTTGTTGGAAATGTCGCCTAAATAGATATTCAGCTGGCGCCCTTGACAAGTAAATGCCTTCCTTCGCTTCCGCGCTCGTCTTTTATTCTGTTCCTCTTCCGTCGCGCTCCTACCAAGGTAAACACGCTAGAGGTTTGATCAAGTCAATTTAAATATACCGCGTTCCACTGCTCCTAGTCGGGTGTCTGGATGCCAGCGCTGCCGTTCGGGGAAGACGCGCATGAATTTAGGAGCCCTACTACAACGTTTATAGAACCAAATCGCCGTACTCCACAAGCGTTTCAAGCGAAGCGTGAAATCCCATCTAGTGGAACCTTTCGCGGCTATTGCCGTTTGATTTCTTAAATGCCGTCAGGAGGTATCGCTTGCAACACCAGGGGACAATTTTCTGCCGCTGATGCATTCATTTGCTATTTCAAAAACCAAGGATGCATGGATTTTTTATTGAAGGAACTCTGTAAATATGCACATGTATTGATTTGCTGCCTTATAAACAAGGCAATGGGAGAAGAATAAAGGCGACGAAAATGAGGGAGCGCACTACCTTCCTTTGGGCTGTGTCTTCTGCAAGGTTTGAGCATTCAAAGCGCAAACGACACGAGCACGAAGAAACAAGACGAGACAATGCGCATTGTCTCATCTTCTTTCTTCGTCCACGTGTCGTTTGCGCTTTGAATATTCAAGTATGATATACAACTCACCCAAGCCTTCAGCTTGTTCTAAAATGTACTGTGGAAGTCACGCAAGGTTGTAAAGAGAGGTAGCGTGTCCAGCATAGTGTTTCCAAAAAATATCTCGGATTTTTTTTCCAATACAGATGAAAAATATTGTTTGATGCTATTCAAGACAAACTCGTAAAACGAGCAACGTATCGCAATATAAATCGGAATAGAAGCTCCTAGCAATGTATAGGAGTTAAATGCACACATTCAAGAAAGAAAAAAAAATGTACCTTTCCAATTTAGAAGGGAACATCTGGGTACACTCTATGTGTACAATATCGAACATTGTCAAAGAAGAAGTAGAACTGAAAATACACCACGGGAAACATAAGATCGTTTTCGTCAAGAGTTTTATATTTCGAAAGGGAAATAAGTCTTGTCGTTTTCCGCTGCTCCGTGAAAGAGGACTGTTGTTGTGATGACTGCTCCACGTGACTTCAGATATTGGTCGTTTTCTTCCCCACTCTATGGTGGGCATTTCTCTTCTGCATTGGATTTACAATATCACCGCCCTTTTTCAGACAAAATGTACAAAAGCTCTTTTGGAGAAACAACTTATTGACAGAAAACTCTTCAAAATATTTCTACAAATATTGTCAATACAACGCATCAAAAATACTCCACTGCCGCACGGATACAATTATCACATCTTATAAAAAAGGTGTACATTTTTCCACAGCTCCGTTGCGAACAAAGACTAATGACTTCAAGCATTTGCTTTATATTTCAAGTTTCAGAATTATTTTATCCTAAACGTGATCACAAAAAACCATCTTTTACCCTCAACAAAGGGGATACTTATATAAAAAACTTCGGGAGTTTCGTCCTGCCATTTAAAGTTCAAGGTGGCATTAATCCCGCTAAATGCGACAGGACCTAATATGCCATGGTATGCAGATGCGGGGGAGTGTTTTCAATTTGCCGAAAGGTAGGAGTTCGGTCCTTTAGGAGAGGAAATTGATCGACCGTTCTTCGCCCACCTTATGGTAATGTTGTGGTCTCCTCTCCAAGCCGAGCTCCTCTTTCGGTCGGTGATATCAAAGAGCTCCAGGTGGCTCCATGCATTTATTTTGCTCTTTTGACTCCACTGAATGCATTTGATGTTAAGGCATAAAAAACACACATTTGCTTTTCAGAGCGACAGTACCTCAGTAAACACGAAATCGGAGGCTCTGGCAGGATTAGGAAACGCGAGCAGCCTACGATGACACGAGCTAAGCCAAAACATGCTTCCACATCACGGAACGAAAACAACCTGTCTCGTTGAGGGACTGGAGACTGAGGTTGGAAGGAGTAAACATGTGGTGAGTTTTGAAAACACTTCTCGGCGAAAGGGTTAGCAGCTTTCTATTGTTAGGCTCGTTAAGGTGATAAAGTGCCAAAATGAAGGCTCGACACCATCACTATGCATAGTCGTAATCAAAGTACTCTGCTCTCAAACTAACTATGCCTGGCTAATTTAAGGAAAAAACTTATTTTAGAACTCAATTTTCATTCATTTAAACGAATCCTGTTGATATGACTAGTAGCATAGTTTTAAACATTAATGGTTTGCCTTGCAACTACTGCCTATAGTCCTTTTCATTTATCTTATATATAAGCATGCGGTTTCCGGTGAAACGTACCGTAGCCACAGACGAATCCTAGCGACCTTCGAGTTATTTTTTTTCTTTCAAATTGCACTTTGTCCTGTATTGTGTTTGTAAACATGTGTTGTCGCCAAGCCTCGCAGCATAATCTCGGGGATGCAGGGACATTCCTACTATCATGTATATTATGTTAGGTACGAAGGCCCTTAGGACCACTCAATGTCCGTAATCCGTGCGTTTTTGGGCGTGCGCGTGCGTGCTGCGAATGCGCGAGGATCACTGGATTGGGTTGGATTTTTATTGGATTTGATTGGATTGAAGTGGAATAGATTACATTCATTTGTAATAAATTAAATTGTTTTGGATTGGATTGGAAATCGTTGGAGCACCAGTAAGCGCTCTCACGGGTGATTTACGCTAAGAACGATTCCAAGTGCTTCGCCCACTTGTCATGGTTCACTTTGTGAAGATGCGTGAACTTTGTCATAAAATGGGGGCATTTAATCTGTCAATCGATCAGAATTTGGAACGTGTGTGCGTTGGCCATGGTTTTTCACGTCGCCTACTCTTCGTTACCTCCCTACATCAGGGCGGCTTTCTAGTGTTTGTCAGGTCATTGCCATTTGATTTCCTGCTTGCTGCCGTACGACCATGTATCGAGGGACGACTTTTCTTTATTACGCGCCACTGATTCTTCGCCGGTTTGTTAGAATAGCGCCCCGTCAGTAATACAATCGAACGTGTGTCTTCATGCTCCGCATGTTTGCTTCTCCTGTACTTCAAGTACAACAGGAATTAGATTTAATGATTGGCTTCGCTTTTGATGCGGTTTCAAAAGAATTCCATGCTGTGCTCGCTAGAGTGACGTGTCATTTTCTTGGATTTTAAGTACGGTACAAAAGGGAAAATTAGTGTTTTTTGAGTATGGTTTTTGAAAGCGCTACTCTGGCTTGCCTCAGCAAGCAGTATACCAACATTACGTATGCATGTGGCAGTGTAGGCTAGCCTAGCATTTACCAAACATTACAGAGAAGCAAGGACCTCAGAAAAAATGTAATACCCCATACTAGAAAAAAAATTGCTGAATCGCGAATCTTTATGGGATACAAATGAAAGCTCAACAATCCAATCAGTCAAAGCCCGTATCTTCGGCAGCCCCGATGGACTAGTACGGATTCTTGGGCAAGTTGGTCTGGCGATTTCGACGAATTCATAGCGCAAAGAACGAGGACAAGAAAGAGGGTTTTTTTGAGGCTTCGCGGTTTTTCTTGGCTTCGAGGTAGCGCTGTGTGGTTTGTCCTCTTTCTTGTCCTCGTTTTTTGCACTATGAATTCGTCAAAAAGCAGCGAGGAAACCGAATGTCATGTGTTGATTCTGTATTTACTAGTCCGCGATTTATTTATCTGAATGTTCTGATTGGGCTAACACATAGTTATCATTTAGTTTGCCTTCCAATTGGTTAAGGGTGCGGCGAGCTCTAGAGAGAACGAGCTATCTGTGCGCCTGTTAGAGAATAATTTCGTTATCATCATCGGTCAACCTGCTGGTGCTTAATTGCCATCGTCTATCACACTTAAACGTGATATGCATATAAAGACATTCTATTGTTTATACGGTGTGTGATTGATATGCCATTTGTGGAAACCCATTGTTCAAGGTTGGCTATCGTGCAGTTCGGTTTTTCCAGAAAAACCGGAAATGAGGTGTAGAAAGCTTTGATTTATTAGGATTTAAGAGAATCAGTCAGTTGGGGCATACATCTGTGAAAGTGAAACCCAAACAGCCATGAGCTCAAGTGCAGCGGGACCTTGTATTCAAGCTGCAATGTGTAAAGTTGTACAGCTGTCGTCCTCAGCATAGCATAGTCGTGTAGAAATTATTCTGACTCTAAGAGGAACTGGACACCAATATGTACCACCGCGTTCGTCTTACTGCAGACTTTGTCTGCTGTGCGAAGACCGTGTTCAGTAAAGATGTAACAACATCTCATTGCACTAATATAACCTTAATAATGACGCCAAATCACAACTGTTTTTTATAAAAGAGGATGATTAGAGAGGAACGCTCCGAGTACGGGGCAAAGAATAAGTCCGTGCTCTGGAAATGGAAATACAAATTCCGCTACAGTTCTGAACCCCACAAAGTCTGGTCATTTCTATGTCGTTCTAATGCTAAGGCGTTCGGGCTTTTTTTGCTGAATATAGTCTGTTTGTGTCCGTATACTGCAGCGAAAACAACAGTTCGTCGCTTCCATAATCTCTTTTGGTCGGATGGTATTTTACCAGACAAAAAGTTTCAGATCGCAGCTGCCAGACCGAGCTTTTTCCGTCCGTCCCACCCAAAAACCTCGAAGGCTCAAGAAAAAAATGTGCCTATGGAGGTACTGGCAATCGAACCCGGGACCTTTACGCCGCGAAACCGGCAACCTAACCTTCAGATGTCTAATACGCATTGCGTAAATATTCCCACTACTGAACACCGCCAATACTTCAGCTGAGTTCCTCCTTTGCAATAAAATTATCATAATTGGACAACCTTCTTCTTTTATACTGTTTTATTGTGCTAGTACGGTTAACAAAAATCTAACAGAACCCCGTTTATACCTTTTTCACCGGACCGGGAAAACAAAACGCAACAACCAGGAAACCACAGCAATGAGGAAACCTTCGAAAATGAACAAAAACAATGTTGCTTTGACATGCAACCATGCATATCTCTGCAACTTTGGTTTTGAATTTAAAAAGTTTGAGAATGTAGGATTGCTGCTTTTTGCTAACGCTGGAAAACACCAAGCGTGACAATGGAAGGTCATTAGCTGTATCTACTTTTTTCCGCGCTGGCTGCTTGTGTACTGCGTTTAGTACGTCAAGCTTTTGCTGAATCGAAAGCGCCTCCCGTTTTCGCAACGCTATCAAGGCACGACAACGATCGCGGTTGGAAGTTCAACTGTGTTCTCAAAGCATGAAGCACACGCTGCCGACGAGAGCGCGTGCTATTCTTGCAGTGGGGCTTTTATGGCAAACATGCACTTCCGCCATTCCGAAGTGAAATTTCTATTGATAGCGCCGTGATGATGGTGACGGCACACAGTAACAAAGGGCCATCTACTGGTGGCCAATCGCACCGGCGTGCGGCTTCATGCAGGCAGTGCCATAGCCAATCACGGCCAAGGGTCGTCAAACGTCAAAATGGCGGTCCGTGCATGTTGCCCGGGTGGTTTTGGAGTGTCAGATTGTGACGAATGATCCGAGAACGTACTGTAAGCCACGACGTAACAGTGAGGAGTTTAATAAACAGGACTTTATGTGAGCTGCGCCGGGACTAGACAAAAACATTGTAGTAGCCGCGAAAACGCAGCACTGAGGAACGTGAGAGCGCGGTTCTGCTGTATATTTTTGAATGTGAAGCCTCACGTTGTCTATCACGATTATACAGCCATACAGTGCTGATGTGCACTGAATGAACCCTAACTTCAAATTATTTGCAGTGGTTTCAGGTAGAGTATATTTCTTTTAAATGCAGAGCATTTCTTTAACTCACGATGTCATCCATTCTTGGCGTCCGTAGTTGTCCGCATCGCTCGCCTCGACATGCCCGGCTCAGACGTTTCGCTATCGGCGCGATCAACATTCGATAGCGCGCCCAGGCACGTTTCAAGGACACTCTCTCCCCTCTCTCGGACTCAACGTGCACCGAAGCTGCCAATTTTACTGCTGACGAGCGCTCTCTCGTCAGCAGTTGCCACAAGTGCAACAACATTAACGTAACGCAAACTACTTAACGTCGTGCGCCCCCGGAAATGCTCTGCATTTGATCGTGCCCCTCGCGAGGGGGATGTTTCACTGCGTCGCCATGCGAGCAGTTTGCCACGCTTTAGTTTTAGTTCCGTATCTCCCCGCAGCGGCCGTGGAGAGAAGACGGCCGGCCGCGACTCTCGCCACCGCGGCGCTGAGGTTGCGAGTTGCGCTAGGAAAGCGAGCGTCGTCTGCTAGCGGGGAGCGGAACGCGTTCCCCTCGGCATCTCCGGTCTTCGCCACTTCTGGCTGCGCACTGCAAAAGAAATACCTTTTTTTTTGTGCACACACTTTCACACATGCAGAAACGGAAAGATTAGCTGAGGCCATCCAGACCTGTTCATGGCGTTCTAAAACAGTATATAAAAATGGTCAACTTTCACCGTCTTTTTTCTCTGCTCAGCACCTCATCGGCCTTACTTATCTTTCGTCTCGTCTCCCTTGTTTGAAGCAATGCGTGTAGGCGGGCCTGACAAGCGGCAGACAGGTTAGTCCTTTTATTTGGCTTAATCCTTCAGAGGCCGTCAAAAGGGCAATAAGTATGCCACTATTGTTGCAATTCATGGGCGCAACAAGTAGGGTAGTTTCTTGGGCGGTTCTGTTCTGCATGGTCTCAGGAGTTTGCAGCCCCGTACTACCCTCAGAAAACGTTTCTTGGCAGTTGCGCTAAGCTGGATGACCTGGGGCTTTAATGTTTAAGAATAAGTGAACATTTCATTTTTCCGTTCAGCGTTTTCACAACACGAAAAACGCGAATATGTAGCATTTTATGTACTGTGTCTTTCAGCATAAAATACAAGAGCATATAACATGTGTATGAAGACTAAACTTGCAACCATATTGAACGTTTTATTTTCCCAAAATCCACTCTAAGAACAGGCGGCCTTTTATACTGCTTTATGGGGAAAATAAAACAACGCCGGAAGTGTCATTGTGCAATGCAGCAACAACGTCTCTTTTTGGGTTCCCAATATGAATTGGTTTTGATAATAGAGCACCAGCAATTAGTATAGATACGTTGTAAAACCAACCCCTCAGCAACCCCCACTTAATGTTGATTTTGATATTTGCATGACGTGGAGTTCTACTGCTGTTCAGTACGTATACTTGACATCAATATTTTCACGATGACAAAGACGACGCAGTTGTCTTCAAAGAAATGTTTATGGGAGCGAACTTGTGCTCCCCTAACAACTCAAAAAATACACAGGCGGCGAAGCAGCACTCAGCTGAGTGACGTACGCAAGCGAGTGTCGTCGAATAGAATGCCACGTCGTCTGCTTTGCAGGCGACGAGTGTTTCTCTTTCGGCGCGAGTGTTTCTCGAACCGTCAATTTACATGTAGAACATTGTAGACCAAAGAAGATTATTCGAGGCTAGTGACGTTAAGGCGAAACGCTCTCTGTATCACAATGAGATAACCCGTGTGGCAACAAAATAAACAATGAAACTTGCGCTTCGCTCGGGACGCAGATAACAGGCCGGGATTAGCCGGGCAGTAAAAACAAAGCATAAACAAACAATCCCGTTGCCTAGTTCGCGGCAATATTTATTTCAAAGTGGAACGTCACATCTTTATAGCAGTTGTTTGCCTTAAAAGACGTACCCAAAAGAGCAGTCACTGTTGGCAAACGTGCCTTCTTTCGCTTATTTTCCTCTCCAGTGTGCAAGTAGAAAAACCGTGACCGATTTACGAAGGTACTAAACCAATCTTGGTGTTCGCGAATATGTATATCTATCTTTATCTCTGACTTTCACGAAACAGACGTAAGAATGTGTCCTTCTCCTAGACATTTAAACCGGAAATAAATATTGAAGCTAGCCCCCAAAGCTCTATGGGCGAGTAACTGCAGAGTTGTTAGCTGTAAACCACATGAAGAAACGTGTGTATCGTGACTTCCAGGAGAGCCTACTTTTACTCTCCTATTTGCAAATACTGGCTACCATTACCATTCGGAAGGCTGTCTTGGTGGATGGGCTATCAGAAATAGTGAAATGGAATTACTACGCCACAAAGCCACCCATTCGACAGCCGTGTGGCTTAATAAGAAATAGGCAGACGGGGCAAAACAAAGCTTGTTCCAAAAAACGTATACACAGCGAATATCAGTTACAAAAATCGTCGACGTATTGCTACCTTTGAATAAATACCGGCAAATCAGTCAGGTGCATTTCTGGAAAGGCTAGTCTTAACGCTCAAGCAATCCGTGGGCAAACTTTTAATTAATCAGACGCTGTCTCACCCTGTTTTTTTTTTTTTGCAATGAAGTTCGACAAGGAAAGCATTTTACGGCTACAAAAAATTAAAAAAGAGCGCAGTGAACGAGGACAGATAAACACAGTAGACTGGGCGAGCGCTCAGTACCAACTTGTTTATTTCGAAACCCTGCTCAGCATTTAAACGTCCGTACATCAGAGGCACGCCGGCCACGTTACCACCCGAAGAGCAAGCCACATGTGCTGCTACCTATTATGGCATAAAAGGTGAAACTCGCTCGCCCGCAAACACACCTATGTCTGACTGACAAAATGTGTGCCCCCCTTTCTTATATGAAACACCTCCTAAAGTTCGCGTGCCGCCGTGTCTCTGCCGCAGCCTAGCACCTTCAACTCAGAAAATGAAGGCACACACCCACACACTACGCAATGAGCAGGAAGATGCGGACGTCGATCACTTGTGAGCAACAGCTCATGCTCACGGGCCCGGTCGTCGACACACCGGCCTGTTTGACCAATATAGGACTTGCCACAGTCCAGTGGCAACTAATAAACAACAGGTACCGCACAAATCCACAGAGCGCCTAGCGTGCTCCTTACCACAAGCCGCACCCTTTATGAAGATGCAAAAAAAGGGTGTGGCTTGTGGTAGGAATAGTAAGTAGCACACCAAAACGCACTGCAGAAAAGACAGTTTATTGATTGTAGGGTTTAACGCACGGATGCAATGCAGGCGATGAGGCACGCCGTAGTGGACGGCTCCGGATTAATTTTGACCACCTGGGGATCCTCAACGTGCGCCGAAATCTCATACACGAGGCTGTTTTTGTCCAGAATAGACTAATTTTCTCTGAGGATGATAGTGGTGCGTGAAGTGAAAGATGGCTGAAACGCAGAGCTTCCTCTGGCCTAAGCCAATGTCTTCCACGTCCGAAGTCAAAGTCCAAACAACCAAATCGGTACGCCCCTAATAAAGGCAGTGCAGTAAAGCCAACACTCAGTGGCTTTCCCCGAGGACATATTACGCAATTCCCCTCTCCTCCCCCCCCCCCCGAATCCCTCCCCCAAAAAAAGAAATCATGTAGTTGGAATGGAAAGCGGGTACCTCCCATTGTAAAGCCGACGTCTATCCGATTGTGCCATCCGGCACTTCGAAACAGTATAAATTTTGGCTTTGACTCAGGTTGCATGAACGAAAGCTTCGCGTTTTGACTATATTTCTTTTAAGTAAGCGGTTTTGGTTTTTCTCTTGTGCAAACACCAGCGCGCTGCTCTGGCGCACACCACAGAGGTAAAGCCCGCCTCCCGAAACGTTGGTCTTTGACTCCAAGCGAATGCCATGTTCTAATGACAACCGCACATACACTTCACTACATAACTCCATAAATTCATCTATACATATGATTTTGCCCTTCAAAGATGGCGCAGTACCACCGCAGTGAACGTGCCGTAAATTAAATCAAGTTGAATAGCTGATATCCCCCCTCGGGGGTTTGTAAGTATTGGAGCTTTACTCAAGCAATTTATTCTCGTACCATAGTTTGCATCCTTCCTTTGAATAGCAGATGACTACAGCACACATCCATAATATCTGATGTAGATGATGATTAAAATTATGAAAAACTTTGTTTTCTTCTCAATTCAGAGACTTTCTGCGGACGGCCATAAGGACATTTTTGTTTCTGTTTGGTTGCCTGCAAAATATCATGCCTCTGCTGGCTGGTCGCTTTTGTTTTCCTCTAGCGCATTCTCTGTTTAGCAAGTCACACCCCCGCTTCTTCTACATGGCGCCCACAAAGTACGAAACGACCAAAGTACATCTTGAACCAAAACGTAAGGCACCGTGAAAGATGCAAATTTTGCTCGCGTTCACATTACAGGCATTGTGATGATTTCGGGAATGTAAAGTACACCGGAAGGTTTCAAGATGTGATAACAGGAGGCCGCGGTTTGTCACACTACAGTATGTTCAAAGAGCCCCATTCCCCTCTTCCCATAATATTTGAAGCTATTTGATGCGCGCTTGAAAATTTTAAAATAAAGGGGAATTTCAATTTATGTTCAAAGAATGTAAATGAAGTGGAAGCATAATCGGAGGCATAAAAACAGTGATGGTGAAATTTCCACCATGCCCTCACGTCTTGTGTCGTGTGGTCAGGCCACTATGCCGTAAATACATACGTCACACAGCCGGGTGAGGATTACAACTATTTTCAGTCCACGGCTTACCCTCCCTTTTAAGCTTCGGTGAGAGTACGTCTATATCATTTATCATTGTATGGCGTTCTGCAAGAGTCAGTTTACGCGCATGTTTTGATACGAAGACTTGCTGCCTCGAACCGTGAGAACTTTGCATGGCATCTAGTCGGGACATTCATAATAAAATCGTAGACGATAGAATGGTCAATTACCCTAAAATCATCATTAAATAATTGTTACAAGATGCGAGGAAAATACGCTTTATATATTCTTGAACGTGTATAAGTTGCTGATGGGGTTATTTTAGCAGAAAACACCCTTTCGAAAAACTTTACATTCTACCTTAAAAATAAAATAAAAACTTTTGAAAGTTGTCCCGGCAAAAACAGACGCATGGAACGAAAAAAAAAAAACATTCGTAGTCGTTTTATTATCGTTGTGCCTGGTTAGTTAGTGTGCGTGCTGGGGTAAATTCATGCATGTTACTTTTAATTCTTGCCCTGCTCCTCCCAGTTTTACGGAAGGAAGCAGACGCCGCGCGTATTCCCTCTTTGTTTTTTAGACATATTCACAAATAGTGTTTGCTTCGAACATTTAGGGATTAAAATACTGGTGAAGCTATTACTTATGCATTCTCAATGACGGTTTTTTGAGTTTCGCTTAAAAGCGTCTCAGCAGTCCTCACTCGCAAAGTACACATGATTATCAATACTAATATTCTATAATAGTATTATATTATTATAATATTATAGTACTCCTATTATAGCTGCCTGGTTAATCCAAAAGTTTTTTCTATCTTGTTTCAATATTTATTGGTAATTCTTGTTTGGTAGTGTGCCTTGTTTTGCATTTTTGTTGCCTTTTTCTGCTTAAAATGTGTAGCAATAACTATAATTGTTAGAAATATCCCAGGCATAATGGGAATATTATCTGGCGTTGCCTCAACTAAGAAACAAGAATTACTTTGGCTTGGCTTACAATGTTATCTCTTCGCAAAGTTTTTGTCTAAGCCTTACTACATTTTTAAATTTCTCGCACAATACCATTCGTAAAGCCTTTTATTTTGATGATTCACTACATTTCTAAGTAATGCGTTTCTATCTTCCCATTTATTGGGTCTCACGTCAACACAACCTTTTCAACGTACACCTTAATGTTATGTCAGCCTAGGGCTTAGATCTGCAAGCCACTTGATAGCTTAGGCGAACCCGCTTGATGTAGGATTCTGATGAACTTTTAACAAATGCTATTATATTGTATTGCATTATTATTATTGGTAATATTATTAGACGCAGCAGTAGTGTTAGTAGTAGTAGTAGTAGTAGTAATAGTAGTACTAGTAGTAGTAGTATATTATATTATCTTAGAGGTATTGTTGCCTGTTGTGATATCATCGCTATCATGACCGAAAAGCTTCCAACTGTGCCCCTCCATAAGGGGTCACCCACGCATCCTCTGTGCGTACAGGGCTCCTACTGCGCAGACCTGCGTTCAAACCCCAAGAAAACTTCATTTTATTGCTCTTTACTCTGCACAGTGGCGGCCATTCTCTGGAGTGTACGCCAGCAGCAAGAGCTACTAAAACAATAACAGGCAAATGCTTTTCATGAAATGGGGACCTTACGGCTTTAGCTGTAAACCCGCGCTGCGAAATGTTGCAGAAAGTGCCCATGAGTGTCCGCGGTTATGTTTTCACTTAGGAGTGCAGCTGGTTTTGGGAAAATGCGTTAAAACCTATAGGTTTGGAATTAGGTTCTCTCTATACTTGTATTTTACGGCGAAAACTCGGCCGATCAGCTTCTACAGCTCCGATAACCATACCGGACACGTGCGCGTGGTAATTCACCGCAGCTTGCTCCGACATATCGATCTCGCCCTGCTTCGCCTTAAGTGCTGCGGTCATGATCTCGTGCAAGAAAGGGAAAAAGCGAAAGTAAATGAGAGAGGGCTGCGAAAATAAATGCATATACTATGCCAGTTCTTTCTGCAGTTCACCATAAGTGGCCGTTTTGTGGTCTTTTCAAAATGCAGTAGCCCACAGCGAGACGCCTGGCTGCCATAGAAGTTATTAGTGCTACAGGCACGCAAAGCCTTTGCAGACAAGAACACTAAAGACCGCATTACAATCCTACTCTACACGTTACATCAACAACTGACCTTGATTGATTGTTCGATTGATTTTGTAGTTTTGCGCGACGAATCTTTACCTTTGTTTGTTGCTTATATAAGATATTATGCTACACCATCACCTTCCCCCCCCATTTGTAGGCAAAGTGCATATTTGGTTGGATAAGGTCCCTACTAGAAGAGCCATTTGTTATTACCCTACTCATAAATATTTCTGCGAATGAAGGTGACATACAGCTCAATTCAGCAGTACTGCTACAAAGAAAAGCTGTACAGCTTCGTGAGAAACGTCGCAGTTGAAAAATTCGTCCTAGTCCAGCATTCCTTTTGTAGCCGCACGGCTGTATTGAGGTGGATGTCAAGTTTCCTTCGCCGAAACTCACAACACCTTGAGGATTTCCCCTAAATCTGCTGGCGAAACATTTATGAGGTTCTTTTTTTTGTAAAACCATGCAATATGCAAAAAAGAGAAAAATTAATTACAGGGCATAAGAGATGCTCAATTGTTCGGCAATGAAAATAAGAAGTCGTACTGCATTGCAATATACACTCTGCCATAGGAACCGGTTAAGAAAAAAAAACGAACTGGTTAAAAGTTCTGGATTGATTATGGCGTTGAATGAGTGAACGCTACTGAAGAGATGGAGCTTGCCGCAGTGGAGGGCTACGGATTAATTTTGACCGCCTCGCGATCTCTAACGCGCGCTGAAATATCGAACACATAGGTGTTTTTGCTGTTGGCATTCATCAGAAAAGGGTTGCAAATTCTTGGATTTTACAGTAATTATCTCGGTGGGAGTCGTAGCCAACCACCAAAAAAATTGAGTAAATCTTGTGCAGGAGCTTCTTTCGTATTTCGATCTGATTTTCTGAACTTAGGTTTGTATGACACATTTACACCCCGGACGCAAAATTATACTTCCACCTTTCTGCATCATAACGATGCATGTTCGAGCGCGATACAAACTTTGGTTACATTTATGATTTCACTGAGCTGGAATGCTCCTAAATCTTTACTAACAGTAATAATAACATATACAGTTGTACGAATTATTAAGGACACTACGTCCTCCTTCGGGGATGTCAATTCATAGGCGCGAATTCCTTTGCCTGCGTCACGTTGGCTTGTGGGTTTGTGCTCTTGCCGCTTGAGGTGCTTCACTTCGTGTCCTACCTTAGCGCCTTGGGATGGCTTCCACCTGTCTTCTAGGCGTTGTGTCGGTGCTCTTTACAGCGACTGCGTAAAGAAAGATTTAAAGACGATGATCAATTTCTCTACCTGCCTGCCCTTTTGTTCTGCTGGGCTCTTTTACACCCTTTACTAATTTTCGGTCTAGTGGCGTGGGCGGTCGGCTTTTGCCTGCTGCTTAGCTAGGACTATAGAACGGCAAACCTTTTTGAACCTCAGAGGCAGAAAGCCTCGTGTTACAGACACCGAAGGCCCACATTTTTGCTCAAAAAAAATTACACCCATCTCCCCTAAGGGAACCATGAATAGGATGCGGAGCGTCATGGGGGTTCCGTTTGCGTTTCCGTTATGTTTGTTAGCCAAATTAGTTGAAATGTAGTGAACCCCGTAACGCTCATATATCCTACTCATGGTTCCCTTCGGGGAGATGGGTGTAATTTTCCTTATTGTATGCGTATATACCCGAGTGAGACGAGGTTGAAGTGGTATCTAAAGGTCTTTATTTAGGTTTGCACGTTTTCTTACTTTGAGTATGACGGCCTTATGGTCGCTAAAATGCACAGTCACGGAATCTCGTAGCAGCGGTTGTATGCAGCCGTCGCCGTTGCAGTTTGTAAAGACGAGATCGATACACGTTTCGAGGATTGTAGTTGGGTGTAATTGCTGTTAGTGTTTGCGCTGATGCTTTCACTTAATTGCGCCAGCACACTCACTGATGGGGCTGTTGCTTCCATCCTACTTCATCTGAAGAATCACGGAGTCAAGCGCAAGCACAACCGGAGTTGTTGTTGTTGTTGTTGTTGTGGTTCCTCTTTATGGCACGTACCCACGTGGTGGATCGGCAGAGAAACGGTGGTGTGCGGACGCCGGACCACCGCCGATACAGTGGGACATACCCCCGAGTATAAGACGTGGGGGATTGGCCAAGAAACAGTGGTGTGCGGATGCCGGACCACCGCCGACGCCGCGGGACATACCCCCGAGCATAAGACGCTACGCATCTAAAAAGCACTGTTTTAGCAACGCCCTATTCGGGGAGAACTTGCGGGACTTCGAAGCGCCATCTGTCATAACAGCGTAAAATACCGCAGGCCATACGCTTCCTCAATATCAAAGCCATAGTGCAAGGCTCCGGATTAGTTTGACCACCTGGGGAATTTTTAACGTGCGTCAAAATCTTAAACACACTGGCGTTTTAGATGCGACGCTGAGAGCATCTCGTGTCGGTGGCCCTGTCCTTCCTGCGTGCGTCCATCGTCGTCGTCGGCGTCCACACAGCTGCGTCTCTCCTCCACTCTCCCCCTCCCCTCTCCGATAGCGAACACTCTCTCGCGAGGGGCATTGAATTGGATTCGATTGGCTTGGCTTGGCTTGGCTTGGCTTGTCTTGGTGAATTGGATTGGATTGGATTTGGATTGGATTGGATTATAGTGGATTGTGTCGGATTGTGTTGTGCCATAGCCGCGGCAGACGCACTGGCGCCGGTGCGTGCCCAGGTGAGAGCGAACACTCTCTCTACCCCCTTCAGGGTCGCATCACACCAGGGTTCCCGCGAGGGGAGGTGGGTATAATTTTTTTGCTTTACGCCTCCATCAGAAAAGCGGCCGCCGCAGCCGGCAATTGAACCCGTGTCTCTGGGCTCAGCAGCACAACACCTTAGCCACTGAGCCACCGTGGCGGGTGACATCTAGAGGAATGTTGTGAAAGTAAAACGACCCAGACAACACACAAATGTCTCCGTTTATTCCAACATCTAAACACACTGTCTATATCTTTGTTTGCCACACCTTCACGGCAAACGCGGTTGCTGTTGGTAATTTCCCGGAAACCTTCAGCCACGCCGAGATGAAGCATTGCGTTTAAAATGCAGGCATTCATAAGAAATACCAGAAGATGTGCATTTGTTGTTATTGTAGTAGTAATCTTTGCGCTCACGTAGACGAAATACGGCTTATTCATGAAAATGCAAGGATTGGCAGGGTATCAACCTAAAAAAAACAATTCACCATGCAACAAATATATAAAGCAAGTGGGCGTGCATCTAAACGCATTTTCCCAAATCTCCAATACGCGTGAGGGGAGGGATAATGTCGCATCGGTTAGGATCTTGCCGTGGTAAGTGTTTGTGCTGTCAGGTCACTTTTCAACGCTGAATGATAAACTGAAGCAATAAACGAAGAAGCCGCAGCACCCCTCTTTCCGCGGCATAGGCTGCAGCACTATCTTTGAGCGCCGAACAAGGAAATCGTCTGCATCATGTACCCAAGCGAACCGAACACGTCGACAGGCGCGGAAACAAAAGCCCCAACCCCAATAAAAAAAGAAGCTACAACTGCGGGATGTTGTTATATTAGGCGGCATCTGATAGCCCGGTCTCCTGTTGTGGAAGGGACGAGGGAGTCAGATCACTTGATGCACGTCCCGCACTTACGTATGTCGTAAGCGGCGGACATAATTTCCTCTGCGAGGTGTGCAGCGACGTCGCCGTTAAAACCGATAGACGCATCGCTCCCACCGCCTGTAGTACTCGACGCAAACAAGAAAAGACAATAAAAAGGCAGACGGAGAGATATAATCGAAATTGCTTCACCACTTACGGTATTGCAGAAGAACAGCCCTTAAATTTTATTTCTGGTGAGAAGTTCTCATTTATATACGTTTTATTGCAAAAGGTCCCGAAGAACATTTGTTGAGGAGGAAATGACAATGAAAATGTATTGCGAGTGTAACAAAGAAAGTCGCGTATATCGCACTCATTTCTCCACGCCTAGACGCCTCTTCACTGCTTTTAAGCTGCTTTCGTTCTTTACAGCATATTTTGTGTATTTATCGAACAGGGGTGCTTAAGAGAGAAATGGAAGCAAAAGTGGTCGAGAACGAGCAAAATTGTAATTAGAAAAATAGTCCACCTGCATGTGCAGCATAAAATGCAGCTGAACCGGTTTAATGAAAACTGCGTTTACGTGGCTTGCTGGTTTATTTCGTTTAGTATGGCAGGCTTACCCTCTTTTTTATTGCACCGGTTGGCTTTTAGTAAGCAAAAACATGTTTCTGTACACTGAAGAAAATGTCAAGTGAACTGTAATCTTATTGCTGCGTATGTTTTGCGGACTGTGTCAGGGTACTGCGCTCATTTTCAGGATCTTTGAGCATTAGGATTAGGCTGCAGCGCTTCGTGGTCCTTTCCATCTTAGGGGCAAAAAATCAATTATTCGGGGGTTACATTACGATGAACACACTGGAGTAACATTTTTATAACCCCACGAAGCGAGGATTGTGAGGATAATTCACCATGAACCAAGAGAAAATTTCCAAAAACAATTCGAGGATGTTTTTGTCGAATTGAGCCACAGTTTGTACTAACACCAGTATGCTTGGATGGGTGTGAAATACCTACAGAAATGTGCTGTCTTAAGCGTTTATTATTTTGCTACCATATTTTTGCATCGGTTCCTGCGCGACTGTGTGGTGTAATGTGAACACAAATACTAGAACTAACTTCACAGTCACATAATGGGCTCCCGGACTGTGCACTGTTAGCGGTAATCTTCTGGCCTTAGTATGTAACATCAGCAAATCCTATAGCCGTGTCTATTTGATACGAAATTGAAGAACTCCGCAAGATTATTTTATACCAAATATTCAATATACGTACAGCAATGCTGCAAATGATAGTCTAATATATAAAAATGCCTTGCTATGGCAAGTGTCAATGATAAATTAGAACGATATAAAACGTCGCCGTTTTATTGCAGTTCGCTGAGAGTGTGATGGTGGTTTTGTGGGAGAACGTTGCGCAAAGAGAACTGCCGAGCGGAAGAGGGAAAATGACGACTGAAAGGTGGAAGCTCTCACAGCCTCTAAATAAATACACAGCTAATACTGGAGTCTATCAATATCTATTTCCGACAGTCCTGGCTTCGCGGAGGTGACAAACGACATTGGTAAAGATCAGTTTTCTATTGCACTTCAGTGTCATTTCAACGGCGCTTGTATTGGGATGTGTATATGCTGGTCTGGCATTTTCTAGGAGTTTTAAACGAAAAAAACTTGTTCACACCTGTTGAAGTATGAATTGTCCGGCCACACTTAGAACGATGCATCATTTATCCTTATCTTCCCTAAAAATACGTATTATGGTAATTTCTGTCTGGTTATTTTAAATTCAATTGGTGGATTTCGGAATAAACACAGTCTAGTACCTACCCTCTTCGGTGAAAATAATGGGCACCACGAAAGTGAAATTTTTATTAAGCACTATGCGGTTCTTGGCATTCCTTATATAGGGCAACATGGTCGGATGTTTTTCTGACAGATGATCTGCGGTTATGCGGCCCTTTATAATTATTTACCGTTCGTGCTGAGGAGCAGCGCTTTTCTTTGTTCACTTAGTACTCTTCTCTCTGAAGAAGGTTATTTTGTAGGCGTCTGGTGGAGACGGGCTCCCGCAGGTAATGAAAATACCGGCCTTTCTTCCAGTCCTTAAGGACATTCAGCCAAGCGTACATGAAAGTTATCCGCACGAGCCTGAAGCAAATAACATCTATTTCTAAGCCACTTTATGCAACTTTGGTATCCTTTGAAACGTTGACCGAAGATGCTCAACGGCGAACCACGCCGACTTCAGGATATTTCTAGTGGCGAGAGGCTGGGCAAGCCCATTTCTTTGTTGACAGCCGCTTTCTGCTCCGATACTTATAAAGGTTACTTGAATACCACGCCGAATGGAGGCTCAGAGGAGATAAACTTGTTTTGCAGCATTCCAACCAATAAATGTTGAGTTCGCGCGGGAGAAGGTTTACTATTTTTTCTTCACCTATGGCGTAATGTTACGCCCACGATGTTACAAACAACGCCAATGGGTTTGCAGTGCACACTTTACACAAACTACCCTCAGGGAACTAAGTACATTTTATATTTCGCGTACTAACTGGAATCGGCGAACGTTTGAAGGAAAATACCGGCCTTGCCTATACAGTGTCATATTTATTGGAAAAGCATACAACTTCCTTGTAAGGAGTATTTTGTTTTTATTCTTAATGAGCATTGTGTAGTACTGCACTAATAAATCATTTTGTTGTTTTTCCTCATCAAATACGACGTTTCTCTCCGGTAAATTTATTGCACATATTTCTGAGGCTACCGCCTCATCGGTTCTACGCAATTCTGCAGTGGTGGAGATCTTCCGCCTTTACACGTGATTATGTTGCTATTTCTATATGTACTATATGCGATACAACCTATAGGCATTATATGCGATACACTTAGCACGTTCTCAACATTCCAGTTATCGAATTAGAACTGTTCCCTTTTAGTAAGGCGCCCATCCTAACCCTTGACATGTTTCGCGAAACAAAGGCCTCAGCAGAGCTTTTGCCTCTCGTTAACACTTCTCAGGCAACCAACATCTGCGCGCAAGAAACAGTGGGAAGACAATAAATACCCGATGTTTGGGCCAATGAAACCTTTAATAATCGCTGCTAGTTATCGCAGGTTGTTCTAACTCCAAGAACAGCAAGAATCAGCTCTATTGCCATTAAGAGTTCTTAATAATCTATATTCTCATAGTAATCTGAATGGCGCCCTTCGGGCAACTTAGAGATAATTATGACAGCCCTACGTTCTTGAGTGCCCCAGTTAAATAGGTACTTACACTGATCTCGTTTGGTGCCAACAGCTCTGTGCAGCTATTGTAACGAAGACGAGCCTGTTGCACCCGATCTATAGACATGTCGACGTTTTTCGCGTCTGAGACGTCACATCTTGGAGGAGCCGCTTTGCAGTTTGGGGATACCACTATCACTGCCGGCTCTACTAATATTTGCGGCTTCCGAAATGAAGTTCTGCCGCCTGGATTTATCCTCTGGCCTCCAGCGCTTCACTGCGAATTCGTTTAGTTTCACCCTATGATTGCTATTGGTCACTCTCGCCTTGATTTTTCAGTTTTTTTCTGTCGTTTATGGAACCAAAACTCCAACCGGTCTAAGTTATCTAAGCGTCTCGTAATTAAAAAAGAATTTTATTTATATTCGCCCTCCTCGTTTGATTGGCCGATCCCCTGATTGGGTATATGCCGTATCTAAAGGCACAACAACAAGAACAACAACAATTTCAATAAGGAATGCGCAGCGTGTGTATATTTCTCCAATTCGAAAATAAATCAGGAACATGCAGAAAAATTTTGAAAAGCGTCAAAAAATGGTGGAGTGGACAGCATAAAATTTACGAACATTTTAAATTGCATAAATGGCGATGGTCTTCTCATCTGATCCCTATTGTGCCATGGTGACACTCTGACTGGGTGCACTTGGTATATGACAACACATAGGTATTGAGGAGTATGTATGTTGTTCCCTTCACACCTTTCAAACAAAGGTTTCTCTACGAGGGTGATTGTCAGGCTCCAGAAGGTGGGAAAAAAGCAGTGTACTTGTAAGGAGCATATTGAAGAAACCCACCATTTTAGCCCCTACCGCTTGTGGACAGGCCATGAGCTATTTAAAAAGTGCCCTCAATACTTCACAACTGCACAGGGAGCGACCAAGATATTAGTTTTTGTAAACGAAGACAACTGGAATTACGCTCACGTTGGGGATCACGTGGGAAGGTGAACTTGAGAATTTTCTACTAGCAGCATTCTTGCTGTTAGTCATTCAGTTGGCTGCGATGCATATGGACATTTTTTGAGTGGTGTTGCGCTTATAAAAGTGCAAGTAGCGACGCCGCGGGTATCACTTAGTATGCTGGTTCTGAAAAAGTACTTACAGTGATTTTGAAAGGAATGCGTTTACAAAAATATTTCGTTGTTCACATGCTGCAATACTTTCCAATATTGCTTTCCTAAACCATAGCTGGCGGTCTATGGATAAACCAAGGAGGCTATAAGATCATGTTCTCGCTTTCAAGTTTCGGCCAGACAGTGTACCGTACGCAGTACCCGAAGTCGAGGCCCACACCCTATATTGATTCTAATGTGTTACTTTCCCGTCCGTCTAGCCGTCTGGCGATCGGTTCGAAGACATTTGGTGCTGACATCTGTCGCTCTGATCAATTATTCAAGCAGCAGTTTGGGGCTCCAGCATTCTCTGGAATAATGCAAGCATGTACAACGGTTTAATGGGGAATCTCGTTCAAATATTTCGAAAGGCTTTTAACTTCATGCGGTAAATTTCTGCGTGTTAACCCATAGATAAAAATACCCGAGAGGACACCCAAGAAAACCAATGCGAAGTCATTAGGTACAAATACACATTGGGAACATTTGGGTCTGCAAGGCAAACAAACCCTGATCATCATCACGAATGCTAGACAACGATGTAAACCCAAGGCCGATTTGCTCGTTAGCCCTATGGTTTGCAACTGGGTTATTGCGTTCTTTGCTTGTTCACTTCGTTTCACGGTAGCGTAACTTAAGGCTTTGAGTTAATTTTCCACGACGTATCAAGGACTGTACGGGTGAAGGCGATGCCGTTAACTATCAGCCGCACCAGGATGCTCGACGTGACTCCCAAAAGCTGGTGGTTTTTGACGCCTCATCGCGTTGGTGGTTTTTGACGCGTTGGTAGTTTTTGTAACTACCAACTAATTACCGATAGTTGGTAACTCAGCAAAATTTTTCAACTAGTTTTATAGCAGACACAACATGACCGTCGGTTTAGTAGGTCTATAAGCCTATTGCACTGGGCTTTCCAACGCCCAAAGCCGCTATTTGTTCGGCTGCGCCGAATCCATATGTTCAATTGCATTCTGGCACGCGGACCACGCGCTTCGCGGTGCGAAACGTGATTTGTAGTGTGATGTTGGCAAGAACGTTCGTGTGGACGGTTTCTTTTTCTGCGGTATTCTTGGGTTTGCGAATGCTTTGTCACAAGTAGTAGTTGGCATTATTTTCGCTTCGAAATATCGGACTGCGCTGTTAGCGCTCCATAGGGAGGACACAGAACAAAGCAAGCGTGTTGCTTTTTTTCGACAAATTCGAAAAAAAGTTATGTATGTTGGGGCTAATAAGTACCTAATATGTTGCATCTGTTTATTGTCCGGTGGGAACTGCGGGCGTCGAAGTTTTCCCCACGCATCTCGACACATGCTTAAAACTATACGCAATGGTCTGTACGCCACTGTCAGCGCCTGTCTACGCTTAGACAAGCGCGGATAACATGGTCCGCTTTGCACTCTCTTGAGCTGATTTCTTTTGAGAAGCGTCAAATGACTACGGAGAGAGTTTAAAAAAATTTATCCTCCAAAGAGTGCGACGATATTTTATGTGATGGTGCTGTGTGAGACGAGGCGCTGGCCTTACCGTGCCACCCAGTCTTTCTGCGTGCTTCTTGGGGAGTATGAGAGGCGGTTAAGTGCTCTAACTACACTGTTCTGGTGCGTTCAATGCATGACTGTCCTCAACCTAAGCTACAAAAGAAGGTGAAAAATCACGCAGAGGTTCTGGGTGAAAACGATCGAGAGCTATGGTTGAGGTAAAATTAGAGGCGGCGAAGTCGACAAAGATTCCACCGATACTTTTCAAGTTTTATTTGCGTTGTACACGAAAGGGAAATTATCAGCAGAACAAGATTACTACCTAAAAAACAGCACAGAGACAAGTGTAAAACAAGCCCGATCTTGTTTGTCCCTCCATACGTCAACACATCTGCGCACTTTTAGAAGTAGTCAAATTGTGTACCCAACGTCAACATTTATAGCGTTATCACCGAACGCGCTTGGTCATTACAGAACAGACGAAGGCGGTAAAAGAATTGAATTTGCACAATTACCTCACAAGTGTAACGTCATGCACATGCATTCAACTGAAACACTCGAACTAGGAGAGGCTGCAGCTGGGTGTCTAGTCGGGTTTGCGTCATCCATAAAGTACGCTGGCTACTTTAACACGTAATGTTACAAGCGTGTGAGAAGGTATGGGGAGAAAGCTCCGACGGCCATCGTCTCCATCTAAAATAAAATTGTCCCGCCAGATCCGATAGTGATTAGCCATCATCGATAAATTCTTTGCGAATTCGTTGCATTAAGTTAGGCCATCGTTAAGCAGTGCTCTAGCCTTCGCTTCGAAAGAGAAAAAAAACGCGAGAAGCTTGATTTTGGTCATGTCGCCTGCTTCGGATCTGCAATTGTGGAAGCGTGAAAAGGGCAGTCTGGAATTTCAAAGCGGAAACTATGCTGACTACTCCTTGCGACAAGGCAGTTGCGAACCCAGGAATCACGGTGAAAAAACACCGTGCACACGAACGTTCTTGCCAACACCACGCTCAAAATTATGTTTCCCTTCGGAAACCTGCCGCCTGTACGGCGGAATGCACTAGTGCATATCGCGTGTGTGCGTGGGGGTCGAAAGCCCAGTGCGCACACCCTATTGCTGAACTTCCGAAGACACCAAGTGGCGGTGGTTGTGAATGTCACGTTGTGGATGAAGTTTGGTGTAAGACCGGTGGACAGAGGTGCATTGCGTTTTCTGCGATTTCATCTACACCAAAACCAGTCAAACAACTTCGACTTGCTGCACGATCCGCGTCCCTTTCGGAACGACACCTAACCCATTTCTACTGTCCGCGACGCTTCTACACCCCTTAAACAAACACGAAGCCCTGTACCCTCAAACTGCGAGTCATACACGGATTAATTGTTCACGGGCTCTGAAAGCGAGAAGCTGCAGTGAAACTGTATAACAACGCATCTGAATCAACTGAAGCAGTGAAAATGAAACTATAATAATGGTCGCCCAGCAACAAAATGCAACTCCAGCGGTTTCAGCGTGACTCCAAGACCACCATCTATCTCGGTTATTTGACGGGAGTGCTGAAGATTTTGCGCCTTACGTGGGACCCGTGTGGAGACCAGTTAACGTTCTCCCTATGCACGAGTTACCTTCGTGGCATCGAACCACCCAGAAAATAGTTCATGCTACAAACAACGGCGTAAATATGTGGCCAACTAAAGCGGATTTCTTCCTTCGTTCAGGCCAAGGTCGTGTTCTACGAACTGTAGTGTAGAAATATGGGCTTGGACATGCGGCCTCACAATATGACGCTGGTCTGAAAGGTGTAGCTTGATGGACTCCAATATCTCCCCAAGGGTAAAGTTCCGCGGTACTACAGGGCGGAAACAAATGGAAGTAGGACGGAATCGCTTGACATTTTCGCTGATGCCAGTCCACTGGCATACGCAGCGGTTGCCTAGCTCACTATAAAGGGTGAAAATGGTACAAGGTCGACAATTCTAGTTAGCAAGTCAAGGGTCGCGTCAAGCTAGAAAGTAACTCTGGCGAGACTGGGACTGATGACATGCCTGCTTGCTGGTCGATTGTGTAGATATATTTTGCAACCCTTCAAGGATTAGCCTTCAAACATCTATCTATGCACGGAGTAAAGATGGTTGTGGTTAGTTTCCCCGAAGTCCGGTGTCGATCAGGAACCAAATCGCACGGGCTCCTGTTGATTTGGCAGGACGCTGGCAGGGAGATGTTGCTGAAGTTCTTGGAGACGGCGGTCGAATAGACGAACTCGAGGCGTTGGGGTTGATTAAGTGAAACGAAGCGTTTATATATAGCTATATACAGTAAGAAAACTGGGTACATGAGTAATAAACAACTTCAAAGTTCAGCTATACGCTAGCTCCGAGTGCGCACAAACCACTCGAGCTCCTCGACTTCGTCGAACTCTCCTATTCTCGGAGCGTACAAAAACCGTTCGTGAAACGACGGGCGAGACCCTGTCTCGCCGCAGGATCCGTCTAGTTGCCCGGTACAGCGCTGCACACTAAACTTCTGACGTGATCCTAACCTTTATCCTGGGGGGCTCACAAATCCCAACCCAGCTTGAAGGGTCGACACTCCTTGTCCCGCCGGCAACTGCCCAGCTCTGCGCTCAGACAAGAACGATTTCCAACGGCCAAGTGCGGCCTTATAAAACCTCGAGATTACCCTCTCTCGGGAACGCCCCAGTACGTTCGTACACGCGTAAGGGAGTGCCCAAATTTACGTAGACAGCTGTCACTCGTCAAGCCACGGAATATTCAATGAGACGCCGCCATATTTCGGTCAACGGCACGTTCGCAGGCGATCAGGTGCGGACGACCCCGCTGGGTGAGAGCGAAAGGCGGCGACAGTGCACTGTGCCGGCCGGGGCGCGTTAACAATGGTGTCTTGCGCGGCGCGCGCTTCGACGCCGGTAATCCCACCACCTCCGCGCATCACGCGGACGGTACCGGGAATCCGGCGGCGCCGTCTGCTTTCTTTATGGGGGATTATCCCTGTGGTATGCGGTGGGCCAGACAATCCGTCTCCCATGCGCACCGTGACGATTGGCGACGGCTGCAGCGTAGAGTCTACAGTGCTGGGCCACCAGACGGATTGGCGGGTTCTCAAGCGCAGTCCGGGCGCCCGGCCGCTAATCTCATAAGTGGACCTTACAGACGGATTCAACAACAGCACTGCACAGGATTCATGAAAATGATGACCGCTGGAAGCAGTTACTGTGCAACTGAATCATTGAAATTCCACACTTCACGGACAAGTTTGTATGCAGACATTATTCGGAAAAGGACACTCCAGTAGGTCTTCCAGAACGCGGAATTCCAGCCACGCAGCTGGCCACAAACGCTCTATAGTGGGGCGGAGCAGTATGGATTTGTCTCGCATATATGGAATAAGCCCACGTGGTTCCGAAAGCAGTATGCGGGTGTGAACTTCCAACCTACGGACAATGACAAGACAACTAAGATTGTTGCCAGCGGCGGCATCACCAACTGTTGAGTAAGGTTTGTCTGAGTTTGAACGCTGCAGGCAAATTCTCAAAGATAATGAGTCACGGCATGAGTTTTTCGGTTCATTGAAGAAATCAAACGAAAAGCAACGAACAGGGAACCCCTCATATCCGACGAGCTTATTCAAGCTGAAC
Organism: Haemaphysalis longicornis; assembly: GCA_013339765.2. Classification (NCBI taxonomy): domain Eukaryota; kingdom Metazoa; phylum Arthropoda; class Arachnida; order Ixodida; family Ixodidae; genus Haemaphysalis; species Haemaphysalis longicornis. The sequence continues at coordinate 33,958,900 of CM023458.1, forward strand.
AACACTATAGACGTGGGAGCAAAAAAGAAGTCGGTGTGTTACCCACGGAACAAGAATTACCCCTGAGTCAAAAATTTTCACCGATGATTGACAGTTTTGGCATTTTGAGATATGAGGGAGGACCACAGCGTACCCAACTTTGTAGTGGCTGAAAGAAAACAACAAACACAAAAGTGTAAATGGGCAATTGAAAAGGTTTATGGTAGAAACAATTTTGATATACATGGTATGTAAACAGTACTTACAGGCATCTGTCATGACCACATGCGACATTAACAAACACCACGTGCTCCTTCAGCGAAGTAAATTTTTCGAAAATGGCTCATGAAAGCGTTAGCTTTATTTAGGGCCTATAAACAGCACGCGTAAATAAGCAACGGCTGCTGGTGAAATGAGCGCGAAAACTGGTTTCTTCTAAACGGGAATAGGATCTCGCGTGAAGCACACGTCACGTAAACAAAGCATACTGAACGCGAGGAAAACAACCTGGACGCTCACTGCAGTTGATGCTCAAACAAAGGACATTTGCCGTCACATTACGCGGCAACTACAATAGGCGAACTAGGGGAGCACTCAGGCTGCTGGTCTGGGAATGCTTCAGTCCGCCACCGGCACCAGAACACTAAGAACGCCGCCCCATTTGAAAAGGCAAAGAAACCGCCACTCATGACTACCAACCCTGTAAGTATACACAGAGAAAATTATGTAAAAGGTGCACTTTCCGATGCGTTATGTTTCCTGCAGTATCGAAGATTGCGGCGCGTAGCTTCCCACACACAATTACCTCCGGGAGGGCTGCGACACACCCCACATGTCAAGCGCATTTTGAAGGATTTTGGGGTGCCCGATTGATAGTGAACCGTAAACACCACGATGCACATACTTGATGTCAAAACGCTTCGCACTACGCAAGTGCTTACCGCCTATGCGTGTAACTCCCCCTCACAATGACCGTATGTTAAACGTTATCGATGGTCTAAGCGCGCAGACAGAATTTGATAGCTGGGTACATATTGCGGAGCTGCGACATCCGGAGCCACGATGAATCCGACTCAGCGGGTGTCTCGCGCTAGCGCCAGTGTTGTGTTATATGTACATATCATATTTCTAGGTGAGCACGACGAGCCTACCTCTGATCACTTGATAAAAAACGAAAACGCAGCGAGTCACATTGCACACGCTGATAACTTTTTGCCTGCCTTGGCTCCACACAAAACAAGAACATCTGAAACAGACCAACGTTAAAATCGTATCTCAGTACATATGACCAGCATGGTCTGCCGCAATTTCTGCAAGCGCTTGTTGCGTTTTGACAGCAGACATTCTGCTACGCACACCGGCCTCGCAGCTCGCCGCCGCCATGTTGCTGAAGGTTGATGGGCGCGCCAATTCGTATTGGATGGCTGTGTCGGCTGAGTTGTGCGAACTCGCTCGGTGAGCGAATTCGGCCTCGAGGTCCAGCATAGCCCGACACTGCTCCGCGTGTAGGATGGTGTTGTGCGCTGTCGGACGAAGAAGAAAAGAGGTTGAACACAAAGGAGGTGAGCAAGATGAGTAACAAAGTATGAAGAAATGCTAGAATGCATACCAGATATGTAGAAAATTTGTTGAAAAGCGCCATGCGGGATATATATCGGGAACACGTGAGAAAAAGTCTACCACATAACGCAGTATAGCCTGCCACGTTATGCAAAACCCGCCAAAAAAACCACACATATTTTGTAACACATCTCCAAACTGGAAATTGAATATGAGACCCAACTGGAATAAGTACAAGGGCATCCTTCCGTAAAAAAAAAAGAATTGTTACAGCGGAACAGTCTTTTGCGACCGAACGTCATAATATTTGACCTAAGTCACTGTACAAGCGATTGCGATAGAGCTTGCCCAGTTTGCTGGGTCGTCATTGTACACATAAGGTCAAGTTAAGCGATATGCCATACTGAAACGATTCTCGTTGGTGGCTTGTGAGGTCATCATGAGTTCATCATTCATGTCCCTTGTGACTACCCTACATTAGTGCCCTTCGTGAATACAACTAGAAACTCTGTCAGGTAGGGTATACCTGTCGCTGAAAGGTAACACATTATTTGGCATCATCGGGTAAATAAGTGCAATTATAAATTGCAATGAGTTCTGCAAACGATTTCAGGAGGGTAAGTAACAAGCCAAGGGCATTTGGTGACCTGCATGACAGAACTAGTTTAAGAGAACTCTGCGAATATGTACATTTCTTTTTCTTAGAAAAGCAATTCTCAGCAAAAGCATTCGTTACGAATGACTAATGAATGCCGGACGGAGTGTTTACTGAAATCGTGTCTTTTGATAAATTGTCTTCTTGATAAATGAACCAACTCAATTCTCATTCTCTGCTTCGATGCAGCTCTTTTCATGTCGGAAGCAGCAAGCGGCCATCATTTCTTAATAAATGGAGTGAAGCGAATCCAGGACTTCCTTTTCAACGTAAGCAGAGGGGCTAAGCCGTGTGGAAAATCGGTTTGTTTGGATCATCCGCATTTTCAGTCTCGCTTATTCTTTTTTTTCAAGAAATCACCTGCTTGACAACACGCACAGCACTTTTGCTGTTGCTTGCGGAAAGCATCCACTAAAGATAACACGTACTCTTTCCTTTTGAAAGTTTAAACACGCCCTCACGTGTGGACTTTCTCAGAGATGCACTACCAGATGTGTTATTGTATCCTTTCCGCAGTGCCCATCCAACACCGCTCTGCTATCGCGAGCGTCGCCCGCACAAGTGACGCCACACCTCCCCCGTTATTCTAAACGCGACCTCGTTGCACCCACGGGCAACCTCTGCTTGCTTAGTTGTACAAAACCGAAGCTTCCCTCGTAAGAGCAGAAGATAAGGAAGAATTCAATGTTAATCTATGTCTTGCACCCTTATGTGTAACTCGTACCCTTAACATGGTGACGTCGCACACGTTGCCAGGGCAAAAAAGTTGACTTTCATATTTGTTTCTGTCTCCATGGCAGACAGTATGGGCAAGGCAGACTTCTTTGTCAGCTCAGAGCAAAATCCCAGGCACGTGGCCATTATACAAATGACGTGCCGGTGCTGCATACGAGCCTTTCTACTTTCATTTGCTTCGATGCGTTTCCATGGCGGGCGCCTTTAAAAAAACTTGAAAAATACGAATATGTTCTTTCTCAAAGGAGTGAGCGCGAAAACATTTCAAATTGCGCAGGACGAAAATAGTGTGGAATGGGATGTTATTTGTTCCGATCATAAAATGAACCATAGCATACAAATTTTTATTAGGTGCAGAGTACTTTATGCGCTCGCCTTGTCGTCGTAGCTCACTCGCTGGACCGAATGAGAGCTCCCGGGCGTTCCCTAGTAGGGCTGTCATCGCGGCGTACCCCAGAGGCTTCGAAAGCCAAGCGGACTTTATAGTCATAAGCGTTCGAAACCTGTGAACCGCTGGCGCATGTCCTACATCGCCCCGTTGTTTAGCGCAAAGAAAACTATAGGTACATTTGAGAAAAAAATATACGTAATTAGCCGTCAGCGCCCGCATTTATTTTGTTAGGAACGCTCGTTGAATTGGTTTTTACAATAGTAAGCGAAAGAGAGGCTGCGCAAGAAAAAAATGGCGCGTTCAAAATACCGCAGAAAGGCTCTAGCTGCGCTAGGAAAAAATGGCGCATTAGAAAAGACCCAGAAAGGCTCCAGCCGCGCAATAAAAAAAATGACAGCTTTCGAAATGACGCAAAACAGCTCCAGCTTAAGAAATTAAAGCAAGCACAAAAAGGACCGAAATCCTGCTGGCGCAGGTTCAGGCAGGGGACGAGTGAGCAGTGCGAAGGCGGGAAATGTAAATGGCATGGGGTGGATAGCAGTGAGCGGATAACGGCGGTACAGCCTATATGGCGAATCAGTGCGCTGCACTTCTGACACCTTTCACATTGCGTGGAACAGCTTTCTTTTTTTATCGCGTGTACTGGATGTGTACTGGGTGTGGATAGCTTCATACCAGTTTTCTTTAAGGAGTAAATTTTATACAAACAGTGGTTAGTTTTCTTTCTTTTTATTAACAATAATGGCTTTGAATCTTGTTAGGTGCTGTTTCACCGTACTTGCTAACTAAGCGTCATATATAAAAACGTAGCTTCGAATACTCAGCCGAAACATTTTCCCCAGCCACCGCTCGAGGGTTTAAGTGGTGCTTTTTTTTTTAATTTCAGAGAGTATGTCACCCGGAAGTTAGATGTGTATATTTTCAATAGCCTAGGAGATATTCAAGTAATTTGTTCACAAATTACCTAAAAATTGCAGCCCCCTTTAAAGTTAGAGCAGTGAATTCAGCCAGCCGCTTCGACACCACACTTCTAAAGCAGCATAAATTGTTGCCGTGCCAAAATATTTCTAGTGCGCGGATATTTGGCGATGTGGTACTGGTTGAATATGTATTTTATGTTCGTACTTTGGGCTAACATACGGTGGTTACTTTCGAGTATCATCCTGCGCCTTATTAGTGCGTCATTCCGGGCCAAATAACCCCCAGGCATTCGTTTTACGGGAGTGGATTTTTTTAGGTGTTTTAGTATCACATTTGTTAGAATAGCATGAATATCCCCTCTACATTCGCCCAATATCTTACAATTTGACAATAAACATTTGTCACAACGCCCCACTAATAACCTCAAATGTGGCGCCAATACAAGTTAACAACGCAACCCGTTTGATTGAGCAGGCCCTCTAAGTAACAAATGAGGTTATATTACGTCACATGACTGCAGATGTCCGCCATCTCATGGTCGCAGGATACCAATTTCTTATGGTATGTAGCATAAAGCTCATACATGGTGATAGTTATTTTCATTTCTCGGGGGTAAACTATTAAGAATGTTGGAGCGCAGCCTTTAATAACAAATTATCTTTGACGATCGCACGAGAATTGTATTCGGGAGAATTGTATGAAGAAGGAATTACGTACTTCTTTCAAACGCAACAGCCGTCAAGAAGGATCCGAAATTGTAAATTGTTTATGTATATGTAGTATGTATGTATGTATGTATGTATGTATGTATGTATGTATGTATGTATGTATGTATGTATGCGCGTATGTATGTACGTACGTACGTATGTATGTATGTACGCATATATGTATGTATGCAAAGGGTGTCGGATACAAAAATGAGCGTGTTTAAAATTTATGCTGAACAAACCAGTGCTTTGTTTACCCGAAAATTTACACGAATGTCGCATTTTAATATCTATTTTGTTTAACAGCAAGAAGAAGGAGGGTATTTGCCAGCGTCATCAAACTAAGAAAAATCGCCCTTAAGAAAACTGAGGCATTTTTGGATGTTCATGCCCAACTTGGAAAGGCAGCGCCCCGTGAGGTATGCAGAGGCAAACGGGCGTGACGCTCCGCAAAATATAAAACACCTCTTCGTGTCAAGTTTACATTAATAATAATAGTATTATACAATAATAATAATAATATTAATAAAATTATAATAAAACCAGTAGTAATAATATTACTGGTTAATAATAATAATCATCCTACTCCGGTCTACTGCAGAACGAAGGCCTCTTCCCATTGGCCGCCAACTGCCCCTATCCTGCGCTACTGGAGTTCGCACTTTACATTCAAAATTCTTTTTCTCACACCTCCATTTGATTGATTGCCTTCCTCATTTCTGTACCCATCTCTTGGTATCCACTCTGATTCCGTAATTCTGCATCAGTTGTCAGCTCGGCTCCATACATGGCCAGCCCAAGTCCATTTCCTTTTATTATTTGAACATTGATAGCTTCTACTGTAGTTTGTTCTGTGATCCGGGTGACTCGTTACGTGTCCCTGTGTGTTACTCCTAACGTTATTTGTTCCTTGGCCCGTTCAGCCGACTTAGGTTTGCCTACTAGTTGTTGAATAAGGCGCTACGTTTTAGCGCCGTTTGTCATAACCGGCATTATGCACTGGTTGTAGATTTTTGCTTGAGTGACTGAGGTAGCTTACTTTTAATTATTTGGAAGTCATTGCCATGCTCTCCCCAACCCATACCAATTCTGCGCCGTATTTCTCTGTCGCGGTTGGGGTCAGCACTAAACATCTAGCCGAGGTAGTTGTATATATTTTACTTCTAGCTTTTTGTTTTCTAGGCTGAAAGGGTACTTTTAGCATACTATTGGGCATCACCTTAGATTTATTCAAACATTATTTTACCACCAGAGCCGCGTGCTCTGGTTGTTGTTGGTCAAGCATTGTTTGCAGCTGTACTGCAGTCTCACTCAGTAAGACTATTTCTTCCGGAAGCCTGACATGGTTCAAGTATTCCCCGTTTATCCTTAATGATAATTTTTTCCAGTCACGCATTAAACGCACCCACCAGATATGCTGTGAATAGTTTTGGAGAGATGGGATCTCCCTGACTTACTCCCTTTCGGATCGGGAATTTGTCGCTTTGGTTGTGGGCGGTTTTCCTGCCTTATATATGTGTACTAGAAGTGTTACATAAGTCCCCTCTATTCCCTAGTCTTTAGTGCTTCTGGTAGGGCTGCGATGAGTACTGAATCAGACCTCTTCTCATGATCCTTAACCGTCATGTAAATGATTTCGGTGTATTCTGCGGATTTTCGTATCACTTGATTGGTAACATAGATGCGATCCAGGGTATAGTGCCCTTTCCTGAACCAGACTGCCTCTTTTGGATTGTTCGACATCCAGCTGCCACCTAAGCGGCGAATTATAACTTTGGTGAAATAAACAGTTCCTAAGCAACTGCGAGTAGGCTGATGGGTCTTTTAATTCCTGAGGTCTTCGGAGTCTTCTTTCTCATGAATCGGAAGAATGTTGGCGTTCCACCAGTATATAGGCAGTTTTTGAGTTCTTAGGCATTCAGAAATAAGTGCGGCAAGCTTTTTGAGTACATTATCTCCCCCTTCTTTAAAAGATCGACGGTTATGCCGTCGTCACCTGAAGTATCCCATCTTTTCATGCCTTTGACAGCCTTTCTCACTTTAGTTTTACTGATTAGTGGGCCACCGCAAGTTAATGTGTGCTGTCTGTAGTTTACCTTGGCCTTACGTCCCTGGCATACAGCGTTGACTAGAATGGGTATGCTACCTTTATTATGGCGTCCAAGATCTGCGCAATGTTACCCTGCTCGTCTCTGAGTGCGTGTATGCTGTCTTTGCCGATAGCTATCTTTATGTTAGTTGCTTTCGAACTTCCCTCTATTTTCAGCGTTTTCTCGTCCCGTGCATGTTATATGCGCTTTTGTTTTACTACGGTTAATCAGTTTGGACCACTCGGGTAATTCGATGTGAACTGCCATCCTTGACACTGTCATGATCTCACTTTTGGGAATTAGTTCCTCCAGTTTCTTAGATTTTCAATTTGTTCCTTACATGTTGCTTCTCCCACAGCTGCTGCTGATTCACTGACTGCCGATGTTAGCGTAGCGTGTTAGTTATCTTGTCTAAACTGACATCCTTCTTCTCGTCTAGAAGGGCGTACTTGTTAGGAAGAATTATTTAAACTCCAGCGGTCTAGCGCTGCCTGGCTCCATGTAGGCCTTCTGAGCTTGCACGAGTTTCCTTATTTCTCTTTTAAGATTGAACCTTACCTTGCTTCTACCATCCTATGATCGTGGCTCCGAATCTCACTTAGTTCCTCTACGTCATGCACAATACCTATGTTTTCACCAAAAATGAACTCCCTTTCGTCTTTGCTGTATCATCAGGACTTTGCCGTGTCCATTTTGTATTCTAACTTTTGTAAAGAATGTTCATCAACGTGAAGTTATTTCTTAGTGCAAATCCAACCAGTATATCACATGGACTGTTGCGATTCTCTATACCGAAGTTTGCCAGTGACCTTTCTCCCATTTACTTCTCACCGCCCTTTGAGTTAGCCTCCCATCACAATCATGAACTGTATTGTAGCATTCTTTATTGCTGATTTGACGTACTCGTAGAAGTATTCTTCGGCTTTGTCATCATAGGAGGTTTTTGGCGAATAGGCCTGTACTATCATTAACATGTATCTCTTATTTATATTGATCACTACAGCCGCGACTCTTTCGTTAATGCCGAAAAACTCCTCTACGTTTTCTGTTTTTTATCGGTGGATTAAAAATCTCTTTGGCGCTTGTTCTCCTCTTGGGGTTCTCTTTAATACAGAATATGCTCGGTAGTAAGCTCCATAAAGTCTTCTCTTGTCCTTATAACTTCAGCTAATCCTTTATTATCCCACCTAATGTCAGAGAGCTCCTCTAGTATTACAGCTAAGCTTCAGTCGCCTGACAGGGTGTGTGCGTTGAACGTTGCAAGGGTCATGTTCCAACGGAGGCCAGCGCATACCCAGACGTTCTTAGCAACCTCGGCTGTATCGCTTTTCTGATCGCCGTCTCGACTGGGGCGCATCGCTGTAGGGGACTGAAGGTCGAGAGTTGAGTTGGGTAGTCGTGGGAGCTTCCGGCCATCTAGTACACCAGGGCGGCCAGATCCCTCTCGTCTGAGGGAGTACTGTTTGTGTCCCTAAGAGCATTTCTAGCACGGTTGGAGCTTTCTAGCTCTCATCAGGTATCCCTGATAAGTGCTACTTCTGGAGCCGGGAGCACTCCATACCTCATCGCTTACGTACAAATAGCCAAACAAAAAAGGGAGAGAACGCGAGCGACGTTTCCCACGAACAACGTTGCCGGGCACGCGTGCACTGATGTTGAGCCAGCGTTTGTCGCTTTTGCTATTTGATTGGCTCCGGTTCTGAACGAATTCGCGGAGGCATTGGCTTACTGACCAGATATCCTCTGACGTCAGCCGTTAGAAAAGGAAGCCACTGAACTGCTCAAGTGTATAGGTACGAAAAATGGTTAGTTGGAAGCTCAGCTGGCTGAAAAGGCCGCTGAAGGTGCATTAGCGTCCTTTCTCGCCTTTAAATGCCAATATACGCCGAAAAACTATTTATCGTGGGCTCCGCCAACAACGGCGCCTTTTCGGCAGGGCTGAGCAAACTTTAAACTTTAGGCAACCGTGTGCTGTGTAATGTCCGGCAACACTGAGACCACTAAACGAGTGCAAAAACTCTGATTCCGTGTTTTCTACATAAACACCAATTACATTTCCTGGTAGCCCTTGCTCGGGCGGTCACAGCAAGTGGTTGTACGCTATGTCGGCCACAATTACTTTCATAACTGCTGACATTTATCCTAACTATATATCCCCGATGTTAATCGTTAATAATACCAAACAACGTTTGATTTTTTTAATCTACTTTCGGATCGTCAGCGGTGTGCTCCGCCAAATTACCTAGCTTTCTGAAATCAGGCTGACGATTCTTTGATCATATTTGTCGATTTATTCTCGTTTTACTTTCCATAATCTGTGCTTGTTTGTGCTTGTGACGTGCTTGTATAGTCTCATTCAGTGCAGACGAACCGACTGCCTTTCGTATGCAGTCAAAGACTTCGGCACGTCTCAAGCACATACACCAGCGTACAGAATAAAAATAAACAAGTTCGAACTGCTAAGCAGAAATCACAGGTGTGCTTTTAAAGCGCTTGGACCATGCGAAGCATGCGTAAGACGATCCGAAAGCATGTCAACAAACATAAGGTTTATTGCTATTGGTAACAAATCAAAATAAAACTTAATATTGTACTTTGTATGAGCTCTTGTGTGAATATTTGTCACCATCATAAATTAGCAACGAAAGAAAATTTCTGATCTTCTGCCACCTCATATGGCTCCCCCTCATCATGTACCGCCATCGTGCTTTTCGTACTTTTTACGGCAGGCGAAGCATCCGTTTTATGTTGGTCATAAACGTCCAAAGTTACCACGACTATCCCATAGGAAAAAGCCCTTGGATTATTTTTTTAAAATAAGCAGGTAACTGCCATAGCCGTTCTTAGGCCTAAATAAAATTACCAATGAAATACGCTTTAGTGGACATCTTGAGCGCAAACCGCTTCGCCTAGCCGAAATGCGTTGCACGAGGCGACGCGCCGACAGCGAGGCTGAGTCACGCCTCGCCCACACCGGATGAAACCGCCAAGGCGCCTCTCCCTTTCGTCGCGGCGGCGCGGCCGAATCCTGCATCTGAGAACGACCAAATAAGGGCATGTCGCTACGCCTGGAGGCGAGGTCACGGAGACGGCGTGGGCGTCGCGCTCCCGTTCCCTATTGGCGGCGCAGCTGACTCACCGCTTCGCTACCATTCGTCGGAATTCAAACTTCAGGCAGCGAAAGCCCTGATTGGAGCTATTCGAACTTCTCGGGGCCACAACAAACTTCCCGGGGTATAAAACAAGCCCGAAGGCTCTCATCGTCGGCATTCCTCGACGGCTTCTTCCGGCGACGCTTTTCGGAGGCACCGAGTGAAAGGGTGCTGTCGTCTTTGTGCGAGTCATGTAACGTTTGCTTACCCTGTACATACTGTATATAAATGTTGGTACAACTCTTCGTCGGGTCGAGGACTTCATCGCTCCGCTCCGCGCAGCCTCGTTAGCGGACGGAGCAAGGCAACGTCGCTACACCGGTGACTGCGCTCGGCTGGCCAGTCGCAAGCGTGGTGAGAGCTGAGGGATGGCCGATTCCCAACACCGGTGACGAGCTGGATGCGAGTCACAACCCTGCAGACAGCGCTGGGAAGGTCATTCCAAACAATGTGCTCCGTTGTTCGTATTTCTATTAATTCCCCCTGTATATACGTCCATACTTTTTATTTATATATGTATGAAAGAATGCATGTATGCATGTATTTGTGTATAGTGAGGCCGTCGTTTCTTTAATTCCTGTAAATTTAAAACCACCACCACTCCAACAAGCGTTCCGAGCGCTGCAAAGCCGCCGCGGCAGCTAAGAGGCTTACGCGTCTTGCGCTTCCGATCACAAGGATGCGTGTTCGATACCCGGGGCGATAGCTGCTGTTCAGACGGAAGCGAAAAGCGAGAACGCCCATGTTTCCAGATTTTAGAAGACGTTAAAGTTCCCGGAGTTGTCGAAATTATTCCCACGCCCACCCCTTACCGCGCACCTGATACTACAAGTGTAGCTTCGGCGTAATAAACCGCATAACCAATAAACCGAACACTGCAAACGGCGACGTATCTTAATTGCTCCGCTCTCTCAGTCAGTCGGTCATGCGCACACAGGGTACATACGTATGCACTGAACGGGAACGGGAACTGAAACGCTAACCGAAACATTTAGGTTATTATTTATTATATTAAACTTATTTTCATTGTACTGTAAATAAATTGTGGCAAGAGCATACGTGACATCAGTAAAACCTGCAAAACCTGCTCATAGATCTGCAAAACTATAAAGAAAGAGCTTAATCAGCAAATTTCTCATTCCGAGCTTTTATATGCGCAATAAATGTCCTATGGCCCACAAAACCTCCAACCTTACAGATATATAAAAGATTTGCGGTGCGATTTCACTATTTGGAAACAAAAAGAAGTTCCAGAAGTTTTTTGCGTTTGCCTCTTGGGCACAGACTACAGTACTATCAGCAGTTTTGTGCAAAATACAATGCTACTGGTACACAAAAACCAAACGCTCCAAGACCAAGCTCTACACATCTACTGGGCCCTGCACGGCCGCGGCCGCCGAGTGTGGTTTTCTAAGTTGCGGTAAGGTGACGTACCCCTGCTTCCGTTTTTTCTAGACTTTATAACACCAATATTGTTTTAGATGAGTGCAAATACACCGCTAAGACACTATTCCCTTACCTTGAACCCTAATAAATCACCTACTGCATGGGGCCACCGGAAGTTTCAGTTAATTAATGCGTCTTGAGCTAATTAGTATTCACTGAAGGTTCTTAGGAAATAGAGCGAACCACTGGAAAGCAAGGCTAATGCCGAGTATGTGCAAAACTTGTAGTTTGTTCGAAACTGGCTCCAGAGACACTCTTTGTATAAACACCATGCACGTGAGGGTCTTTGGAATCGAGAGCAAACACTATAAACTAATTAGAGATTGGGAAAGTTAAGGAGTTGCAGCCCCGGAAATGCCGCAATATTTTCTCTTCGGTGACTTCTAGAGTGTGATTGGTTAGAAAAGTGCTAGTATAAAAAATTATTCAATGCTTACATCTCTTATCGTCTAAGGTGACTTTATATACATTGTTTCTGTTCAGATGATAATAAATATTTACGAAGGAAACGCTCATTCCTGGGGGAGAGCGTAGCATTTCCGGAACTTCTTCACGCAATGTCTCGTCCTCCGCCTAATTTCCGATGCTGTTACGGCAGCCTCAACCAAGTCTATTTGCAATTCAAATTTTCCGCAGAGATACCACGTTATAGGTCTCGGAAACTAGGAAGTGGAATGCCCATCTCCTTAGAAGGCTTAATTGTGTGTTTTGGGATTGTAATTTTGTGTTTTGTGGTTAAGTATGGACTGAATGTCATAATTTGCACGCAGACGCAGTTGGGGACAAACAATATTTCACGTGCACCATCTTTTGTAAACATTGTACCACTGACTGCCTCGTGAAGCTTGCAAAGGTTGCGGCTAGCCTTCAGAGTCTGAGAATTTTAAAATTAATAATTATTGAACATCAACTTAAATGTGTATTTGCCTAGCAAAGAAACACCTTCTACGATGGCCAAACGACAACGGAAATCTTTCTAGCATTACACAAACATCGAAAAGGAACTTAAAAATCCCCATCAATAGGGGTACCCACAGCAAGCTATGCTAAAGTATTTAATCGCTCCATTCCTGCAACATTTAAACTTTGTCATTTACATGCCAAATCTTTCTGTTACGAACTTGTTCCTCACACATTACAGCGTTCAGTAATATTTGTGTTTTGTTTTTGTTTTCTTTTGTTCCTCTTCTGTGCTCGCAGTTTGCAAAATCCATTTCACTGCTTTGTACACTCCTGCCTTGGCAGCTAAAAGGCTGCTGGCACTATTGACCAAATAAAGTGTCGGCGTAAAACAGGTATGTACCCCTCCAGAAAAATGGTCACGTAACTTCTGTTTTTTTTAATGCACTAAATCCGTCTACCTATAACGCAGCTACTGTTCTTGGACCAAACTATGCAATAGCTTCTATTATGGAAAAAGCACTGTTGATCTGAAAGTTTCAAGCGTTGAAAAGTAATCTTTGCTTTTTCGTGAGAGCTTTACGTTTTTAAACAATTGTCCCCAACCAACAGTATGCACTAAGTCAAACAAATGGAAAGCAGAAAACTTGAAAAACCTGGGTGGAACTAAACCCAGAGCAAGAAACAAAACAGAATGGTTGGTAGTTTGCTGTTTATAATTGTGGTTTTTATAATCCTTATAAAAAAATAGAACAACTACAGTTTCATCTCCACTGAGGAAAATGGAGTTCAATATTTTATGTCCTTTCAAATGCTGCTTAAATAGCCTAGGAGTGGCCTTCCTAATATTTTAATGAAAAGTAAAACTGTCAATCGATGTTACCTTTCACAGGCGGTAAGATGACACCGCAATTGTGAAGCAACTACACCCGTCTTCAAGCAAACGTTGTTTCTGGATAGTCGAATAAAGAGAAAGTTACTGCCTCTTTCGTAAACGCTTCCCTCCCGCCAAAGCATTCCTCTTCATCGCTGATTGTATATGTTTTTCTTGAGAAGTTCATGGGGAACCAACGAAGTAGAGGAAGTACATCAAGCTCTTCATAACATTAGAGCCTTCTTAGCAGAAAATATTTTGGGAGTTTGTATTTGTGTAGTTCCAGTTTCAGAGGAGCTACAGCTGCTTCCGTTAGGAATACTCCTCCTGAAGAAAGACGCCTCTGTGTTAAAAGCAAGAAATCGATTAGACTTCTTCATCCTTCTATGGTGAGATTATTAATTAAATAAATAACACTAACAAGTAAAGGGATTTCAATTTAACACAAGCAAATAGGCATCCTTTTAAGAGTGAGCACATTTTTTGAAAGCCAGTGTTATATGGCAGTGGGACCCAGTTACAAAAGCGTAAGATTCTGAACCTAGAAATCGTGTTCCCTCACGAATCCCAATTAGTTTTCGTGGGAATATTGTGGGTGGCTATGTTGTTGTTGCAGCAAACCGGGAATATTGTTGGTGGCTATGTTGTCGAGGCAGCGAAGTGGGAATTGGTGGGTCGACTCAGAGATACCACTACTGTTGTCACAATTAGGGCGAACCTCCTTGAGTGGGTATGTGTCTACTTCGAAGTATATTCGGCCGTATGCGCCGAGAAGGCAGGGAAGTTCTCAATGGTCGCTTGGTAAAAACAGTTTGGCACACATGCGGTGATGCAGTAAAATATGTCGGACGACAAAAGTTTAGTGCCACAGGAATTACTTTCGCAATCAACGCAAGACCTTCAGTTGAATCCTATTAATTTTGCGTTCTGTTTTAGTTGAAATGCGCCGGAAGATTGGCACTTGGGGCACCTAAATATTTCGCGATTATAAAAAAAATCGGATTTGTCGAGAACTCACATGGGCTTCTGGGTTGGTTTGAGACGGTACAATGTTTTACATCATGTGCATTTTCTCGAGCGTTGTCGTCCATTTATTACCATTTCCTTATTTACGACTTCGGAGACGTTCTTTAGAGCGCTTATAGCGCAGTGTTGAACGAGCGGCGAGATGTGGCCAGTACTTTGTGTACCTCCTGGCGTTACGACTGTAGTGCTCAAGTTCTGATCAAGTTCCTGGGCATTTTCACAAATCCGCATAGTTTGTGACGCTGCTGCCGCCTGCCGCCACACATCTAGTTCGACTTAACAGTACACCCACGTTGCTGAAACAAGAGAAGAATGTGGAGCAAGAAATTCTCTTTCTTCAATGTTCTCCTTGCTATACACATACTTGTGATTGTCTTTAAAGCCATGTAGTTTGCCCATTCACAGCACCATTGTTGCCCGTATAGACAGATTATCACCATTTATATGATTTTATTTTGTTGCATGCATTCTAACTTTATCCTGTGCGTCTAGAGCGTCGCTGAAAAGTTGTGAACCATTATTTACCGAAACTACATTTGGGCCTTTAGATGCGGCGTAGCTAAGGGGGCTTGCAGAATTACATTTCCGATAAATCTTGACATCCTCCGAATTCTCTATGCGAGAGTGGTGATGGTTTTTGGTTCGGTCAGAAGATGGGACCAGTGGTCGGAATCCAACCGGCGGCTTTGGCATCAGCACCACAGTCCATTGGCACCTGAGATAGACAGACAAGTAACTTGTTTTTGGCATCTCAGCAACCAAAGCAGGTACATCAGCTAGGCTATCTGCATTCATGCCATACATTTTAACATAGGCCACCTTCGGGAACCTGCTTCTGACTTTTTAGAACGTATCATGAGAGACTATTGGGCACTACATTGTGCCTTGAGTACACAAATTGTATGGGACAATTGAGGCGCCAGTTTTTCATTTCAATAACTCACGACATTGGACACTCTCAGTCACCGCTTTCTCAATTCAGTAGCACGCATCGAACGGGACCACCTATGGCACCGTATTGTGACGTGAGTAGCACGTATCATGTGGGAAAATCTCAGGCACCACTTTGTCATTTGAATAGCATATGAAAAATGAAACACGCACATGCACCACTGTCTGACTTGAGAAACAAGTATCATATGGGACACCCTTAAGAACTACTTGGTGATTTAAACACCATGTTTTATATCGAACGCCGTCGTGAACGACTTTATAATTGAAAAAGTCATTTTATGTGAACAGTTTGCAACACCTAATTGTAAAGCCAGAAAAGCATTAGGGCAGTGGTTCTCAGCCATGACTGCCCCGGGGACCCCTTTTGTGCTTACGAAAGTGATGGGGGACCCCTTGACGGAGCATGTGTTGGTAGGTGTCATTTAGACCTTGTCAGAATTAGTACGAACCGATGGCCAAGTATAAGGCCTCTCTCATTTGTCAGTCGATACAATCTATTACGAAGATGTAAGGGTATTGAAGTTACACGGACTTGGAGACTGTGGCTTCAGTTATCAGTTCTTCGAACATCCCGCAGATCCTCAATCGAGCGATTAGCAGGCATACAACGTGTTCTCCACCGCTTGTTGTATCCGTGCGACTTTCCCCGTGAAATCGTCCGCTGCAACATAGGACAGATTGACAACGTGCCTCCTTAGGGAACATTCCGAAGCACTGTGAAAGTTTTTTATTTACCTTACGTCCGTGCAAGTACGGCCTAAGCAGCTATAGATTATTATAGTTAAAATGGACGCGTGATATCACCACTCTAGGATTTGTACATTTGGCTGCAAAGTGCCCGACACCATTGCAGTTGTAGCAGTGAAGTGGGCTACCATCCTGAAACTCTCGTTTCTATGTATTGTCTCCACCCTCTCTTTTCGAGTGATCTTCATGTTTTTATGACCCTCTTTTTGGTACGTCCGCCTGATCAGAACTTTTAGCAGGGAGGTTCTCTCTGGTGGGCACATGACTCTTCGTCGCGTTTCTGGCGTGTGGTGCACCCTCATCTGTGTTCAACATTATGCGTGTAGCGTACTCGTCTGCTAGCTCTGCGGCTCTTTCAACTGTGCCGACATTTTGCATGTCTTGGACCCACAGCTGCAGCGCTTGGGGGATGCTTCGATAAAGTTCCTCAAGGCAAATTCAATCGACAACTCTATCCCGGCTGTCATAGGTCCCTCCTCCCTTCAGCTGCCAGAAAAGGTTGGTGTTAAAGTAATACGCGAAATTCGGATAGCCCTCAGCGTCGTTTTAGCTTGAGCTTTTAAAGCATTTGAGGAAAGCTTCGGCTGAAAGCCTGTATCTTTACAGAAAGCTGGCTTTGACTTTCTCGTAATAAATTACATCCTCTGCACTAACTCTCGCTCTCACTTCAGCTACTTATTATAGCAAGAGTGCCAGAAGGTGTTGTGTCCATATACCGCGGGCACAGTTTTCACTACGCTAGAAAAAAGAAACAAAAAGATCGTCTCAAGGCCCTCCCTCCAACCGGCTTTTTATCAGCTCTGCCCCCGCTCCCAAGTTGAGCCGAAATTTTTCTAAACTTATTTTGCAAACGCTAGATTAAGCCCAGAGACATTCCGTAAATGGTACACCCACTCCCTGCCGCCTCGCCAATCTCCAGCACCTAATTTCGCACTGTCCTAAATTTACGCGTTACAGAACCTTCAACCCTCCTCCAAATGCCTCCTCTTCATTCATCGACCTTTGTACACTGGAACCCTCCACGCTGACTTTACTTGCGCACTACTCTCTAGAAAGCGATCTAGCCCGAGCGATATAGCCCGAGCTCTAGAGCCGTGAGCCTATTCTCCTCAATCCACGCGGCCTCGTTCGCCTTCGTAAGGAGCCAACCAGCTTCAATTCCAACTGTCCATTTTCAACACGTTCCATGCTACAAACACGCCACCTTCTACTCCCGCTTCCCCCACTTGACATAGCTTCTTCCGGCTGGAATAAAGGCTGTCTCTCTCTCTCTTTCACAAGTTGCCTCAAAGTTTCCCAGGTACAGTCCTATGTCCCGTCCAATTTTTATGGATGCATGTACTGTCCATCTGATATGATACTGCCTCACTTGCTCTTTCCGGAGTGTCAGCTCTCGCGCTACCACCATATTTTTTGCCTTTCGTGTTCAAGCTCCAGTCCTTTTAGCTGCCTTTCGTCTTTTTCAGCTTC
Source organism: Haemaphysalis longicornis (assembly GCA_013339765.2). Taxonomy (NCBI): domain Eukaryota; kingdom Metazoa; phylum Arthropoda; class Arachnida; order Ixodida; family Ixodidae; genus Haemaphysalis; species Haemaphysalis longicornis. The sequence continues at coordinate 33,976,507 of CM023458.1, forward strand.
CTACTTCTTCCTCTCCTTCTCTTCTCCCACTCTTGTTTAGATTCTTCTTAAATAATTTCTCTTCCTGTTCTGCTTTATCTTTAGGATCTGGCAACAAAGTCGATGCTTCTACAAACTCGTCGCAATTATCTACGCTTTTCTGAATGATCTTAGATTACTCTTTTCTTGTTATTTTGCTTTGCATTTCTACTGACAATTCCTCGCATAGCAAGAGCAAGTCCGAAGTCTGCAGTTTCATTAGGTCCGTGACCACGCTTTCTATGATTTGGCTCTGCTTCCACGAAATGTCGTGAGATTTATCCTTCTCAACTTACAAACGCTTGCCTCGCAGTTTAAATCATTCTCTAAAAATCCGAAGGCAGGCGAATCCGATAGCAAAAGCCGAACGCTCACCCGCAAAGAAAACACCAGCTCCGGCCAGCCAATGTTAGAGATAACGAGCTTTTGGGATGCCTGGCCCATTCAGGCCAGGCAGGTCCCCGATCGACAAGGGTCGGAGTTGACAGAAGTGATGGTTTCACTAGAAACTGTACAGTGGCTTTACCTTACACGTTGCCAGTCGAGAGCCCGCAGCGTCCGGTGAACCGAGGGTAGACCGCCTCTTCATACTATTGCCGCCACCTCCGTTGGCAGCAGTGGTTCTTGCCGCCTATGGTAGATTTATCCAAGTACATCTTGGCAAAGAGCTTGCGAGGATTTTTTCCCAAGCCCGCGTTAGCCGATCTTTGCAGTAGGTTATAAATAGAAGGCTAGTGTTTTCGAGAGGTCACCTGATTTGATGCTTAAAGGGGCACTGACACAAAATTTTGAATGCGAGATAACTTCGGACATAGATTGGTGGGAACACATATACATCATCTGCAAAATATCAGCGGTGAATACAGCCTAGAGCATATTTAAAATCAATTTTAAAGTGTGCAAAACGCAAACGAGCAGCCAGCAGAGGACCACGCGCAATCGACATCCCGAGGATATTGTGTGAATAAACAACATCCAAACACGTCACGAGTTTGTGTTTGCCGCTTCCGCACTGCCGGCGTTTTTCCCCGGCTCGCCCGGCTCGCCGCTCCAATCGGAGGGCCGGAGGGCGGAGCTTCTGCTCTCGAGAACGAACGACCCGATCGTTGGCGGCGGAGGCGCCGTGATTTCGTCTGCTCATCGGGCAGCTGGCCGCGACTAAAGTTCCAGCACAGTGATTCCAGGCACTCTCTTTCTATTACTGTTTATTACCATTGGATGCGAAAACGCTCCCGAGGCACGAAAAGCCCACTGAGCTAGCCGCACGGTCGCTGTGCAGGCGGCGGCCATGGCCGTGAAGTGGCCCAGGCCGGCGCAGGTAGCTCGAGTGATAGCTTGTTACCGCTGCACGAAATTGTCCCCAAGTCCCGACCATGGTGGCTTACATAAGAAAGGAGTTAATGATACGATGGCGGGTTGCATTAAAAATTGTCATCTGCACCGATTACGAGAGCGGCACTCGAATATCCGCCGCAGTGCTAAGCCGAACACAGCTGTAGGCGGACCTGTAGGCAGACCGGCCGGCTGCTCCTAGCGCGCGTCTTGCCACCCACTGCCTAGAGCGTCGCGCGTCGTTCTTTAGCCGCGGTAGCATTTGCACTCGCAGCGCCTGCGTCACATCCACGGTCGCTTTTTAATTAATCGCCTTACGAGATCAGTACGTGGGGGCATTCGCAGAAACTGCCGTCGATGCAGATTTGACAGTGCCACGGCGGCTCTGCTCTGTGATATCCCTCCGACTGTCACTGTGGTCAGCTTTGTTCACACAAAATCCACAAAATCCATCGTTTCGCGGCACTCGCTGAAAGTGAAACTGCGACTGGCCGCATTTGAAATGCCTCTAATTAAACCACCGTCGCATGCGTGAAGCAAATGAGGTTGCTACAGGTTATAAGTAGGTCACTAGCTACTTATCGCAACAAAAAAACAACAAGATGCAAAATTTTTTTGTCAGTGCCCCTTCAAGACTATTTCCGGTAGGTAGGGGGAATGTCGCGGGATCTATTACATCCTGTGTTGTCAACCTAAAGAACAAGCAGGGTTCCGTAAAGGTTATTCAACAATGGACCATATTCACACGATCAATCAGGTGATAGAGAAGTGCGCTGAGTATACTGAACCCCTATATATAGCCTTCATAGATTATGAGAAAGCATTTGACTCGGTCGAAACCCTAGCAGTCATTCAGGCATTGCGGAACCAGGGGTAGATGAGCATTATGCTAAGAATACTAGAGGATATCTACAGTGGGTCTACAGCTACCATCCATCCTCCATAGGGAGAGCAGTAAAATTACCTATAAGGAAGGGTGTCAGACAAGGAGACACAATCTCTCCAATGTTATTCACAGCATGCTTACAAGAAGTGTTCAGAACGTTGGATTGGGAACAGGTGGGAGTAAGGGTTAGTAGAAATTAAGAAGAAGAAATGGACGTGGGCAGGACATGTAATGCGAAGGCAAGATAACCGCTGGTCATTAAGGGTAACAGAGTGGATCCCTAGAGAAGGCAAGCGTTGCAGGGGGCGGTAGAAAGTTAGATGGGCAGATGAGATCAAGAAGTTTGCGGGGATAAATTGGTCACAGTTGGCACAGGACCGAGGTAATTGGAGAATAATGGGAGAGGCCTTTGCCCTGCAGTGGGCGTAGATAGGCTGGTGATGATGATGATGATGTAAGAAAAATAGTTGTACAATCCGAAATCAAGAAATAAAGTAATTATTTACGTCGTAACTTCATACATTCCTGAAAAATGATCGGGTGACGAGGCAAAACATTGTACAAAGCATTCGGTTTCAAGAAAAGTACGGTAGGTAATGACTTAAGCAATATACACATGCGTACGTACATACATACATACATACATACATACATACATACATACATACATACATACATACATACATACATACATACATACATACATACATACATACATACATACATACATACATACATACAAACAGACGTATAAAATAAGGTGTCCAAGTGGTCCTCAGCACTTTGTGTTGGAATAAACTGATTGATTGACCTGAACTCGGAGTGACAATAGTGCAGGGCCAATAGTATTTTTAAGAAACCTCATTCAAACGGGCATACTAGAATTTCTACCGACTGAGGCCACAACCTGAACATTGCTCGTGTGCTTAACCGGTTACAACCAACCCAAAGCAATGATACGCCGTTAATCAACGAATGACAGCCTTACCGCTTTTGAAAGGTGTTAACCTGAAGCAGTTGATCAGAGCGCGAAACCGAAACGCATTTGGCAATAGAAATTCTGGATTACCTTGTATTAGGGAACACTGCTGAACGACAAAAATAATATTTTATCCAAATACCTAAAGAAATCCAACATACTATTACACAAATATCAAACAATACCTATTAAAAATGGTTGGGCTGGAAGGCAGAAAAATAGTGTTTGCCGTCCTTTTTTGACAGTAGGCTCTACCATTACAAGTGCTCATCAACAAGTGTTACTCGAGCATGTATAAATGTGTGCAATGGTGCAACATCAGCAGCCCCGGGTTCAGGGATCAGAGGGAAACGTCTCAAAAAATTTGAATTTCGATTTTTATGTCTTGATTGACTGAGTGAATGTGGAGTTTAACCTGACGAAGCTACACATGTGCTATGAGACGTGCGGTAGCGTAGGGCTTATTAATCATAACCCCTAAGAATCTTCAACGTACTGCGAAATCTAGACGCAAGGGGCGTTTGGTTTCCACCTTGATATGCAAAGCAGCAACCAAGGCCGGATGGCTCTTTGCATAAGCTCGGCTTTACATGTGTAGCGAAAGCCTGACTACTGTGGCAGGGAAGAGAAGGGGAGTGTACAATCCGCATGGTTAGCGCCAATGAAAAAAGCCATTTGCCTGTTTCCTTTAGCAATGCTAAATTTAAGACACACATTGCTGTTTCATACTGCACATGAAAAGACTGCACATGAACAAAGAAGCTGGCATACCATGCGGGCTTCTCTAACGCGTGTGTTGGAAGTGGTTGTTCGCAGCGTATGCCGCAATAAATTTCCTTCCCTTTTCCCGTCGCAAACCATAACCCCTCCTCCGTCCCCCCCCACTTCCCCCCCAATAACAGCAGTCAATTACACCTCACGTATTTTATCCCATCTCTGGAAGGTCTGTAGTAAGCGCCCCTAGTCCGCAAGGCTTTAGAACGAGTATTTCCCGCTTTCATCAAGGTTGCACCAGCTAGCAACACGCAATCGAACTTTGTTGAAATATTGACACAAATATTTAAAAATACATATTAGGGGTGCCTTTTGCAATCGTACTGCAGTGCAATGCTAGAGATGAGAGCTTGTTTCATCCACGAGGCTTTTGTATCCCTTTTAAAGTACGCTCAACGAATATCTCATATCAAATTATTCCTATGTACCGCGAAAGGTCAAAGTGTATTTTCCTTCTAGGAAAGGGAAACAAGCTCCCCCCTCTTCAAGAGGTCCGCTCTTCAGTCTCTGACTCTGGGACCTCCTTCTGAAATCTTCTATTGTATACATTATTATTGTAACACAAAATGAAATAAATTCGAAATTTAAATTCAAATAAAACTCCTCCGACTTTTCACAAGAGATTCCGAACTATACCTCTCAGACCAACTTGAACTTTCAAATAACATCAATTGCCCTAGAAAGATCAGAGGTCGCTGCAGTTTATCTCTGCAGTTGACGGCTTAGGGAAACGCCTCCTTAAATTTCCCTAATCCTTGCAATGCCAAAAACATCGTTTGAGGAAATGTGGGGTTTACGCAGGTAGGGCAAGCATCATTCATTATGCAAACTAGGTAATGCGGATTGTTTGAGGCCGTCATTTCGTATTAGGACACACATAATAAATGTGACCGCTTCGTATGACATTCATGTTAAAGAGCACCACAGGTATGCGTAAGCATCAGCGTTAACTTCTGTTCAGGGCACCCGTTCTCGTGAAAAATTGGCGGCGCACGTGTAATACAGCGAACGAAGGCAATTATCTTAGCCCACGCATATTTCTGGCTCAATTTATACTGCTCCCATAAGTTGGTAAAACAACTATTCCTAAACAGCTGTAATGCTGCTCTCCCCGCCGAAAAAAACATTAAAATTGTTTTTTTATTATCGTATAAGAACAGCGTATCCGAGAAATTTCTACTTTCGTTCGTTCATGTCACGGTGATACATAAATAAACATGAGAGCTCTTCGAGAAACGCATGTATGGCATGGGAGAAATATCAAAGCTTTCACTACCAGTGGGCGATCCAGTACGCCGCAGATGAGTACCCAACAAATGCTCTAACATTCGTATCCATTGGGTGCGTTGCCTACATTGTCTGCTGAATTCTGCGTGGAGTATAACTCGTGTCTTTATGTGGTAATATACAAAAAATAGGTTTGACACTGGGCGACTCTGCAGATCAACGTACACTTAATTGACCAACCCGTCTGTAGCAAAGTGCCCTTTATTACACAATGCTGATATGGTAGCACTGCCCTAGTTCACTGAACGTTCTAAGAAGGAATCTACAAATCTGCTACGACTGTTTTTTTTTTAAATGAAATGATTTTGAGAGAAGTTGTGAACCCTTCAGCAACTACTTTATCGCAGCCTGCACTTAGAGGAGCCCGGAAACACCTACGGAAACCTCGTTTATTTTTTTCCTTCAAACCAATACATACTGCACTGGTGGTTGCGGCTCCAATTTTGTAAACACTGTTTGGTGTTTTTTTAGGGCACCTAAGGAACTTGTATTTTATATCGCACTTTTATTTTAGGTGGTACTTTGCCATGAATTACATGCTAACGAAAAGGTTGAATACTTCTCAATAACTGCAAGAGGCACATGGGCTTAAACGTAAAAGATAACTTTACTTTTTGGCGTTAGGCTCATCGCATGCTCCCATTAGCCGCATTATTTCAAGTGCGCAATATAAAACAAAGAAAGAAAAACAAATTCAACTCACTTACGGGCACAACCCCAAGATTGCGGGACACGCCCCGCCGAAGTCTGATTGCGCCCTCTCACGGCGCTTCGTTCTTTCGGGGTGTAACTGCATGGCCTCCGAGAGCACCCCGCATGCGTTTCCCTCTGGCCGTCCCAATCGGATGGAAAGAGCGTAAGTCGAAAAGGAGGCGTGACTGCATCTTTCGCAGCACCGCGGCGCTCGCCACCTACGCATAAACTATTCCGCTGTAGCTTGGCGCAAGGGACGAAACACGCATTTTCTGCAGCTTGAGCACATATTGAGTGGAGCAGCCAGCTGTAAAATGACACGTACAAGCCCATAACCAATAACGTCATTATGGTTAACCTAATAAAGAAGGTGAGCGAGTAAAAGGATTAAGCCTCAATCACCCGAACGAAGCGCAATTCGTTCTGGTGCTCTCTTCTGTGGCTTCGCGTCGCACTTTTCATTATTTTTTAACTTGTCGATGTATATTTAATGCGCACGCAGTGCGCATGAAAAACACCTTGCGTCCTCACCCAACACATTATTTACAAGGTTGAAGACTTGCATGTGCACCTGTAGCATAAATAAAATAATATAAGTTGTTCAGCCACAGGATGGTTTGTGGTTGGAGTGCATGTCAAGATTGAATTTTGCGATGAATTTTAAGGCAGGCTTGGAAAATCATAAGCATGCAAGTCTGACTCAAACTAACCTTGGTAAATACAGACACCACCGTCCATTGCAGTATCATTGAATATTTGTGAGGTTTTCATAAGTGCTTGGTGAACTACTTAATGTATAGCGCATGTGCTCGGGAGTAACAAAGGTTGATCATGGTCTGTGAAAAATGCTAAATACATCATGACCTAAAGCTGCGTAATTATCTCGTGAGCTGTGACTTATTTCGTGTAGGTATTCGTGTCTTTTTAAATTGTTATTTAGTATAAAATTTTGCATAATCGTTATTTTCATGGTCAGAATGTGTGTATATATTTGCGTTCTCAGTTTGAATATTTCCCTTTTTGGTTGTTATTTTCTTTGGTTTCTTTCTTACTTTTATGTATTATTTGTGCAAATGTAACCCCCTCGTATATATACCCCCTCACTGGTGCCTTTAGGGGTATTGTGCATAAATAAATAAGAATTATTAATAATAATTAAATGTTTGCAATTAGGAGTGTTTTGCTTATGTAGATGTGCGAGAAAATGGCTCAGATTGATTAAGTGTTTCATGCGAATTGCTATTGCAGTAAGTGAATGTGCTCACTATTTTTTGGCAGATCACTTTTACATTTGTTCTTTTTTTAAATTTAGGTTGGTTTTACGTTTTAAAATAGCGTTCACTTAGGTAAATCTCTTCATTTAGGCTATTTTAATGATATTCAAAATCTTACAGTGATAATTATGCGCTTCTATGCAAATACAGAGGATTGGACGGTTGGTCGTTCTCACGATATTTTTACACGTATTTCTGTTGTTCTCTTCAACGCCAATCAATGGCGTTACACGTTCGGCAATTTCCACCGTTTTCTTACGCACGGTTTTTCATTTTATTTATTATTATTGTTTTCTTCGTTAAATATTCTCAGGGCTTGTTATTCTAGTCCTCGCTTTGCAGGGGAGGTGTATAGGACGCATATTTTTTATTTAGTAAGTTCACTTTTACTTCTTTCTAGGTGTCGTCATTTTTGTTTTTAGGATTCTGATAGATCTGTCAACTCCATTGGCTCTATTATAACAATGAAACCGGTTAACTCCGACTATTATGCATTTCGGTGAAAATGCGGGGTGGTATACAAGGTTGGCATTTTTGCATATTTTTCATTCACATTTTTGTCAATATTTTCGCGGTTCCTTTATTTTTGTTGGTATCGATTCTATATTTCTTATATTTCTACTTTCTGTATTTTTTTTAAATTACGTTCAACCAATTAATTTTATTATGATATCGTAGCGATCCGTTACGCTACGCTTCGCCAATTTGCATTTGTGTGGAAATGCTGGGCTTCACATTTGGTGCCGTACGTGGGGTACTCGGCAGTTGCGTACGTTCGCTCTAGAGTCATCCAGGAATGATAGGCTTTCTTTTTGTGATTGATTGAAATTGTATTCCTCGTGGCATAAACGTATATTACAGTTATATGTTGCCTCCCGTTTTGCGGAAGAACGGAAGCTAGCTGTGAGGAGGTCTCCTTATGCACTTTTGAAGGTCGGGGGTGGAACAGCACTGGCGGAGGCCTCCACCATTCGAATGAAGAGCACATCCATAACTGGTGTTCTGTGTCAGCATTTTCGGCAGGAGTTGAGCAGAAATGCAGCTGATAGACTCAGAAATACACTCGTGCCATAGCGATTATAACGGCAGTGTTTATATGCCGCGAAACCCCGCATACAGAGAGGCATAGCGGGCGGAACAGTGCATTCTATGCATAGGTGCGCACTGCCGTCTGGCGGAGCCTGGACGAACGAGCGCGCTTACAGCACTGCGCGCGGCGATTGGGAGGCCCGGAGCAAAACGCTCGTCGGGAATCACGGAGGCCATGGTAACTGAATGGCGCAGAAAACCAACGGCCACCGTTTGATAACGGATAACGGATACAGCTAGGAAAATCAACTCTAGCAAAAATCAATCACAAACTGATTTCTGACTGGGCAATAACATAAAATCCACCCTCAGCACAAACAGCGAACTCACGGACACCTTCTCGCCTGAAGTTAAAAAGCAAAATGCCGTCGGTTGCAAAAATTCGCCACTTGCAATGCTGAACTCCACACCCTGGAGCTACGTGGCACCCGGTGCTCTGAACGCACACGCCGGAACTGTGACGCTTGCAGCCCTTGGACATTCTTTGCACCAGCAAAAAATTACAAAATTGGTCATTTCCACGCGATTGGAATATATATTTCGGACAAATTCAGTGTTCATTTTGTACAGAGAATAGCAGCTTCGTCGGAAGCCGCGAAGCGCGCAGGGTAACAAAGCTTGCTGCCTGTTAAGGACTACTTACCCTGAGATAAGCACATACTTCAAGGCTCCGTTTTGCATTTTAGTTATCTCTCGCTCAAAATATGACACGGGGTGGGTTATTCACGATGGAGTGCGATGTTTTTTTTCTAAGCGAGTAGTGACATGTCATAGGTGTTATGTACATTCTGCAAACCGGTCAGCGTATTTTGTCATGCAACGTCAATGGGCGGGCACACGCCCGATACCGAGCGGGATGTAGTCTTGGTATTCTGGATCAGTTCCTAGCCACCAGCGCGCGTCTATGATTTTTGTATATAATGTCAAAACTCATGAGTTATTCCCTTTTAAAAAGGCCTTCCTTTAATAACGTCCTCTGTTGTCCTTTGAGAATTTACGGTTAGTAAAATTTAGCTGCTACCCTTAAAATATTCTTTCTTTTTCTGGGGATTGGGGTAGAAAGAACCCGATTTCGTTCCCATTTTTAAAAGGAAAAGAGGGGAAAGGTGCGGGAGGTAGCCCAAGTCCAGACCAGTTTAAGGCCCCACCGCAACCCCCCCTCCCCCATTAAGATGAAATTGGCTCTCCCCATCGTCGAGCTGTTCAGTCTATGCTCTCACTAGTCAATTATCGGGTATGATGTTTTACATTTTGACGCTGAATGGGTATTGGACTTCAAAAATAGAACTAAATGAAGCATTGCTAGAAAACGAGGCTTCAGTTACAAAACATATCCAAGGACACCGAACCACTTCGTAATGGTTGGGAATGAGAAAGCATAAATTTCCGGTCGAACGTTGGGGATGCTCTTGAACCAAGCGTTGTCGAAAGGCTTTGAAATTTGTCCCTTTAAGATGCTTTGCTTTGCGATTCACATTAACGTTTTCGCATAGTGTCGATCTGCCTTCTAAGCATAGCGGCGCAGCTATCATTCATGTTGCGGTGTGTTGGGACAGTTGATGACGGCGGTGAATTTCGCTGCTTGTTCTTCACCTACCTTCATTTGCGGTAAGCTTGCGGGTACGACCACCTCTCGCTCCTGTCGAGTTTATGCTCACGCTGTAGAACGCGTTGTGGATGGGCCATTTTAATAAAGAGTTATAGCAGATCGGAAAAACGGTTCCGGTACGGTACACGGTACCCGTTACCGGACCGTACCGGGAAGGCTCGTTTTAAGAGTTATAGCAGAGTGCAACTATCGGCCATGCTACCGTGACGGGGAGCGACTTGTGTTGTACGTCATTTGGCAATTTTTTATGAGTCTGTGGCGTTTCCTGTGCTGAAATATTAGTTTTCAGTTCTCAAAAGCGCTAAAGACAGTATTTGAAAAAAAAATACATCCAACGCCCCTACAGAGATTCGAACTGCGACTGCGTGAACATAAAGTGGTCATTTTACCTCTACGCCATTTCAATAGATGGCGCCAGCAGGTCAAGCTGGGCTCTCAGTACATACTAGTTTCTGGCTGGCTGTTACTAGTTACTAGTTACTCGGCTGTTTTAGTTTTTCATTGTATTTGAGAGTCCCTCGCACTGATACCGCCTCTTCCTCGCTCGCCGATTTGTAGACGAGCCTTATGTTGCTTGTTATACTAGTTATGTAGCCGTATCACCCTTATTTAACCTAAAAGAAGCTATCGCACATGCGTCGCTCGACAACACAAGCCACGGCAGTTGTGCCGGGACCGTGTTTAGCTTGCTGCTGGAGCTGTCAGAATCCCGCGAATTTCTCATGTTGCAACCTCATGTTTCTTAAACTATCTCATATTTACAATTCATTCGACTAGGCGTCTCCCAAACTCTTCCAAAGCGGCCGCCCGCTTTCGAATGACGGACACAGTACGTCTCAGTACCGTCCGATCAAGTCGCTCCGGTTGACGGTAGGGTTCTGCGTTTGCGCGGTTGCTTCCAGATGGTAGACGTTACCGTACCGGAACCGTTTTTCCGATCTGCTATAATTCATAACAGTGGAAAGGTTTTAGCGGTGACCTTGACGTGCCTTGATCTCCTGTCGCGCCAAGCTCCAGCCGCAGCAGGTTTTTCCGCCCCTAATATACAAGCCATTTTGTAGTACAAAAAAATTCCCCCGCACCTCCCCGAAGGGAATCGTGCAGAAATGCGAATGCATTGGCTGCACCGATGAGTGTGTTGCGAGTAATGGCGTAATTAATTACGAGAGTGTGAACGTAATCATTTATTCATCAGCACCTGTTTGTGTTATCATTGTACCTGACGGCCACAATCACTGCCTTGTGATCACTAAAGTGCACGGTCAAAGGGTCTTTGAGAAGCATACGCGCGTCACAGTTTCGCGTAAAGAACAGATCAATGCAACTCCCGTGAATGGTAGTGGGGCACGTGTCGACGCCGGCAGAGAGACAATGCATAGAGTGCCTGGTCTGCATGTACTCGACCAGCCACTCGCCACTCTTCTTGCGCACGTCAACGTTGAAGTCGCCAAACCAAGACTATGGGGTCAGAGGGTTTGGAGCGCACGCGCACACTTTCCATAGCCGCGTCCAGCTGCGCGGCAACGGCGTCTCGACCGAGGTTGGGCGCGAGGTACACGGTCACCACAAAGACTCCGTCTCCGGTGTAAGCAAGGGTGTACAAGTCCTTGTACCGAGACGTGTCTCGAACGGGAGACGTGGCAACGGCGTGCGATATCAAGTTCCCATACACGTTAGATACGAGACTAACACCGCATTACTGGAGGAGCGCGGAGAGATAACACCTACGGGCGCACGCCGACGGAGCACGACAACCTCCGACTAAGAAATGAATTCGCATTTACGACGACGACGACGACGAAGGCAGAACAACGAGGCGCGCACTCACGTGCGCTCGCGCTGGAGGAATGCAGGCGCACGCCGGCCAACGGAGCAAGACAACCCCCGGCTAATAAATGCATTCGCATTTAAAAGTTCATAAAAATAAAATAATGGGCCAGTGCCTGGGTGCTTGCTATGAGCCGTCTTTTATTGCTCATATGAATGTCTTCCTAGGTATGCTCTTGCGAGTTGCGGTGAATTCGCTCTTAGACTGATCAGTGTGTCATGAATCAATGATGGGCCGGATCGCGCGGAGAGTTATAGGCCCAAAGTCATGGCACACACACACACGCACGATGTATATTCAGAACGAGATGGCCACGATAAAGAATTGCTGATCACAGGATGACTGTATCCAAGCCACATGGTCTAATGCAGTTATGATAGAAAGGAAAGTGCGGTGATACTTTAGTCCGAAACAGTCATGGAGCGGTCACGAACAGTAGCGGTGGCTTTCGGCTCGGCTCACGGTGGTGCATGTGGGGCAACACTGTGTCTACGATGCCGGCCAGCTCCGTGCGCAGAGACGCTCGCCCCGCGATCTCTGCCGTACGGAGAGGAACGTGGCGGCGGCCGATGGATATGGCAGGAGCAGACAGCGTAGGCGTACTTCAGGATGGGGGCTCGCGCTCTGCGCCACCGACACACCGCTCACTCGTCGGCAGACACCGGCTTCTCCCAGCAGGAACGGAGACGGTTGTGGGCGTACACCATGACGGCTGGCCCTCCTTTTCTTTCTAGCCGTATGGTGGCTCGAGGTCAGCACCGACGGCAGTCCTCGTGCCTACACCGTGAGGTGCCTCGTCTTCCTAACGCATTCTCCGAACTGCCTGTTCTTTTTCTTTGTCTTCATTCTTGGCACAGTTCCTCGTGAGCATGGTGCTGCGCGATCCTTACGCTAGATTGGCCCAGCCCTGTACCTATACACCACTACACACTCTACGCTTGATTTGTGTAAGCTGGCTTTTCAGATGGCTTATTGTGCAGTGAAGCACAGCTATCTACATCTGTACCATGATTAAAGAAAAAAGCTGTAACTCTTGGGAAACTATAAATATCGCGAAACCTAATTATTTATCAATTTCTTCGCTTAGCCTACTCTGTCAGTATGCCGAGTTTCACATACTCGTCACGGTTAGTTTAAAGTGAAGTTGTAAATGTTCCATAATTACTGCCTGACGTCAATACATGCCAACCTACCGAGATAGTATGGTTACACAAAACGGCTGTAACTGTTTTCTCCACTGGAACAATCCAGAAACGAGGCATATGACAAATAGTTACTCTAAAGTGACGCACAAGAAAGAAGCTGAAGCTAAACAAAATCTTCGTAAAGGCAACCCACAGCTGTACTGTTTGCGCAGAGTTTATACTGGGTGGAACTGGGTGTAATTTAGTTTCTGTTGTGGACGCCGATACCTAACAACGGCTTTTATCTACAGCGGGTGTAGTGGAACACCTCATGAAATGAACGGCTTTAATAGGTCCATTGTATTGGTACAGACGTCATACGGCAATGGCTATTTTTTTCGCTCAATGGCCGATTTCTGCATTCAGCCTTAAAACATATTCTTTGAGCGAATGAGAGGATAGAAATGGTACGTTGTTCTTTGAATTGCCGGTGTACACGGTCTTTCAGATCTAAGAAACTATCCGAAATGTTGTTTCGTCCTAATCTCGCTGCAATTTTCAAAACGAACTCTGCATTTTAGATAGCTGAGCGCATACCTAGGTGTGGAAGCTTCACTTCCACACCTAAATCCTTTATTATGTATTGTTATTTGAGAATTGTACTGATATTTTGGGCCCGCGTGTGCGACGCCGATTTTTCTTTGTCCCTGCAGGTGGTCATTGTTTGTTAAAATAAGCAATACCGGATATTTCATGAGTAGGCAGAAAACCTTTTTTTTCGGCCAACAAAAGATGGCATTCCTTTTAAGCGCAGTACGAATTAAACTTCCTACAAAAAAAATTCGGCCACCTTCGCAGTTGAGATGCGGAAACTGAGCACAAAGCGGAACTGGTTGGCTTCACTAGCCTAAACTTGGCTTTGCTTAGAGGTTACCATCATATCACTAGACAGGGCACTCTGCGGGCTATCGCACGCTGTCTCTCTCAACTAGGAGAACTTCTGCACTTCACAGCTTCCGTCGCAATTTGCGCAGCCAATCCGGAAAGCGCACCTCCCCACCCGAACATCCGCGTGCGACTTGCACTCAACACTTGACGGTATGCTCCTTACCTTCCTCGCCACATTACCTCACTCTTCCTTGTGTAGCATTACTCTCCCTTACACTTTGCTGCGCCAGGTTTTGAGTGACGCCCGGCACAGAAGCAGCTCCGCCGTTAAAATTGCATTTCAAATTTTATTAAATGTTCAAAGCGGGTGATGCGGTGAAAGACCTTCAGCTGTCCGCAACAGTTATAATACCTATACTCTCCCGGCATTTTAGGACCCCTAACGTTTCCAGTGCTGTAAAACCTGCACCAAAATGCGTAATCCCAAGAAAGAGAAAAGTTCGCAACATCAACATCAAATTTTGCTTCTTTGCGTTGGATCGATAGGCGGCTCTGGTCAAATTTCCAAAGTGCTGCTGACAGCCATTGGTACATTTGTATGCTGCGTGACCGACAGATTTCCGAAATGCGCCGCACAGAAATCGAAGCAGCTTCTGCTTAGCACACCACGTTGTTACCGGAAACGTTCCAACAGAACGCGGAGCATTTCGCTAATTGCGGACGCGAACCGAAGCACGCCGTTAAAAGCGTGAGAACGTCCGGGTTCCGAGTGCAGGCGAACCGGCCCAACGGGGAAGCCATCGCGCTATTGAAGCAGAGTGCCTATAAAACCACGAAACTCTTCTCTTTGATCGCCAGCCAGTGTTACGACATGCAGGAGCAGATAGCATTACTGCTGGCTCTCGTAGTAAACCGAACAGTATACATTACCCGGTACCTCAATTTGTAAGTAGCCCGAAAGTACATAATTGAACGTATTTAGAAGTATTGAACCTTTAGTGCCCGATATAATGATAATTGACCGTTATCTGAGCAAAACAAGAGGAAGAAGCAGACCGTTAGACTCGCGGCTTCAACCGTGGCGATGCTTGCGGTTGCGGCGTTTCTTCTGCTGTAAATGGTGTTATAATACATTTTCTCGTCTACTGTCTCTTTATAGTACTATTAGAGGGACATAGAACTCCAAGCCTTTGGGCATATAACTCTTTTCCTAATGAGCAAAGAAGCCCCAAATCTGCGCAACATGACGGAAAAGTTGTACAGAATTTTTTTCGAATTGTGTTCTGTTACGTAAGTACTGCTAGACCGATGGTTTGTAAAATTTTTATTTTCATAAATAAAAAGCATCTGCGCTAATATACCGATCACATGTTGTGATTACACATGTGTTGATTCACATTATCTCACTTTTAAATTGTTTGCGTGTTATTTTCTCTGCCTGTTTTATTTATGTATTTGTTGTGTGGCGGCCGTTGGCACGATGGTGATTTTTGTTTTTGTTGGCTAATTTCTTGTAAATTTTGCCGCTTCTCAATTGTTGATCTAAATTTTTTGGACAATTACCGCCAGTTACAGTTGATGAAAATTTGATGAAACTTGCAATTTAGGCCTTTTCCTAGAACGTCTTACACATTTGCGGGGTTTTCACATGTTGTTATTTCGTTTTATTTTTTTTTAGTTGTGGGGAAGCTTTGTTTGAGCTGGGCGTTTTTTTTGTTCTGTTCAGGGATTCGTTTTTTTACATTTTCTACCAAATATGAGGTTATAACCAAAGTATGGGTAACTACATTAAATATGCCGTTTTTTGTGCATATACAGGGGCTGACATTGTTGGTCGAACAAGGTAAGCGTAAGGAAATGCTAACTCTGTAAAACTTACAGAAGCCCACACCGTGGCACAGTACCACACAGTAAACACATTCCAATGAGCTCACAAATATTCGATTCACTCGGAAGTAGAAACCCGCAACGACAAGGGACCACTTCAACTTTGCCTAAAACATATTATATTGTCTCAAAATGATTACGTTACCCAAAATCTAGGAGCCGAAATTCTCTGAAGAAGGATAGGAAGATTGAACGAAGCCCCAGAGAAAAAAAAGGCTTTCAAAATCCGCTCGTTGTATTCCTCGTTGTTGCAGCAAAACAACCACGCCTTGTGCCATGTGCTTAGGGACCGGATATTCGAAAGTTTAATCAACCCTTCGCGGATAGTCGGAACCATAATGTTTGCGACAGCCGCGCCAATTTGTCTCAATCTGAATAGACTGCATGACTGGAAAAATCATAAGTGACGTTTGAACGGCCATAAAAAGTTGTTAGGCGGCGCATATCAGAAAGGCGGTACGCAATCTTATAATTTTGGGAGAGCAGAGAACGGTCCAAACTTTATGGTTACCTGCATGCTATTTACCTGCAGCAAAGCTGTTGTCGAGACGGCCGAGAAGTCACCTACCGAGCCCCCGGGCACCCGCGGCTGATGTAGGAAAGCAAACACGTTCGCTCATGCAGGGAATGTACTAAACATTGCACGTTAAACAAGCCGGTAGTACACCAGTGTTCTACCTTCCAAGCAAAGGCAATCCGTGATATGCAGCCTTTCAAAACCAATACCTACCCAAACAATATACCATACAGCCACCACGTATCTGTCCACTATTCTGGCATAATGAAACTATATGTGAGGACCGGACGAAGTAAAAACATATACTGTGGGCTCATCCTTAGCAAAAGAAACAAGGCCATATTATGGAAAATAGCGATCAGTGAGAGGCCATGCTGATCAACCCTGAACAAGAATATTTGTCCAGCATGCTTGAAATGACACCAAACAGCTGCTCGCCACCAAGACGAAAGGATGAATGTTTCTTTTTACGATCAAAAGACAAAATACCGCTATCTCGCCTTTACTGCCCTGAAGAGCTTTAAAGGCGGAATTGCAGGATGTCCTCTTCCATATCACACTGCGTAGAGGTATTCTAACTTCCCTAATACAGCGTTTGCACAAACAAGCCATGAGGTATTTTATCGATGGGGATAAGTGCCCTGGTAGCATTCTCCCAGTACATACGGAAAGCGTCATGTCATTCCCTTGTTACCGTATTCAAAGAAGAAGAAGAAGGCAGTGTCTAACAGCTACCCAGCAAGGGGATTGTTAGAGCTGGTATTTCATCTTGTTACCTTACCGCGCCACCTCTCCGATGCTGCAACTGCCGCCTCAGTGCCTTTTATTGCCACGTGGCGCAGTTACCGCCGCATCTGTAGGGCATGTGAGGAAGACACAAATATTTGCTTACTTTTTTGCCCCCCATAATGCTACGGGCTTCCTTGCTGCCACATTTACTTAACCACACTGACTCTCCCCTCCTGGGCTCCCTGGTACTGTTCCCATTAGACCTACCGTTTTCTGAGGAATTATAAACAAGCATACAAAGACTAGGAACAAATTGGCTCTACTAAAAAAAATTTTACGAAGAAAAACACTTCCCGCCGTCATAAATGTAGACAAAAAATGAAGTGCTCTACTCCTCAATCTGAGTTCTCATCATGTGCGGGACAAGAAGGGGACCAGGCACGATATTTTCTGACAAGATGGGTTGGGATTCTTCTCCTGTAGGGGAGTGATGAAATGAAAATTTCGGGATAGTGTAATGACGGTCTGTCTGTTCTGATATTCGGAATCACTATTTTGCCTTACTCAAATGTAGCCACTGGCAGCATAATCAAAATTTTATTCGATATGACGTAAGCAAGCCAAGTATTCACAGAAAAAATCGGCAGCTACAAAGCTTGCATTGCAGTTCCGCTGCTCAGGCAGGGTGTGTTAGTTGGGGAGGTAAATCATACCGTTGAGTTTGCGCTCGAATATTCCGAATTTTTATTCACTTGATGATTGCTTCAATCCAGAAAGGCGTCCGTTTAAGGTGAAAGAGTTGGAAAAAATTCCACTAACCGGGTTTACTTCCCTTTTATTAAAGCATTGCTGTATGGCCTGAGAGAAACAATGAGTTCGGTATAGTATTACACAAAAGGCTTAGTAGCCCCGACTGCACAAAACTCAAGAACTGTTGAACGGTTTTATTATGTCATAATAGGGAAAGCAACGATTTATAATGCCGTGTCAGTACAACCGAGCGCACGAAGCAGCCATTCAGCGCTCCGAGATGATTACAGGGTGGTAATCAGAGAATCTAACGTATTCTAAATTCCCCGCTGTGTAGGATTAAAATTTATTGAGCCATAACGCAGTCCACTATATAAAACACCCTACATTAGCATCGTTAGCCCCAACAACTTGCTTAGACAAGACTTTATCTTTTGAGCCTTTGTACGCACCATACACGAAAGCGTCAGCAAAATGATGTAGCAAATTTAAAAAACTGAACACGCTGTCATGGTTTATTTTATATATATCGCACCATGTATAAAACGAACTCTAGGTAAACGCAATACCAAACCTTTTTGTTCGGTTGTTGGGAGGAATACTCTGAAACTTTGTGAAAGTGTCTAAGTACCAATGCACCCGCGTATGCTGAGCCGGTTACGTCGTTGGAACGTTCCTGGGGATACGCCGCCTCACCATTAAGGGAGCTATACAGCTGGAGTTAGCCACGCTTCAGGCTTTCGTGCTCGCCGTCCTTAATGGTGCCTTCGTTAGTTGAGTCGGTTATGTTGCATATTCAATATATTTTTGTGCCAATATCGATTTGTTGTTTCTGTATGCACCAGTATTTTGTTAAACAATACGAAGGTCTTTTTGTTTCGCAGATAAAATGCGATCACATTTGCAATTTTTTATCTCTGGGTCCAACTGCTTCTAAGACCAGAGATTGTACATTTACTTGACACAAATATTATATACCAAATTCGGCAGAACTTGCCAGATTTTCGCGACGAGGAAATCACGGATCGACAATTTTTTGCGCACTTTTCAGCCAGCGGTATCAAATGTTGTATTTGCATACTTTCTACTGTTATCGGGATCAGCACGTAGAAAGGACTGTGTATACATAACAAATATTATTTCTGGGGTGTGTGGAGTTATTTCAACGACAGATCTACCATTTCGGGGGGAGCAGGTACATGGCTTGTTTATTTTACCGAGTGAGATGAAAGACATTGTTTAGGGGTAGTCAGCAAAGGGCGATAGTTTTTATGCTTGCGTTTGGAAACCAGCATATGTCCCAGAGCGTACATCCTGCTTCTGAAACAAGAACCGCAACTAGAGTGGGACGACTCCTCTCTAAAAGCAAGGATGCATGTAGGCTTTTTTACCAGAGCTCTAGGGACTTCTCGACGCTTTACTGTGGCGAAAATTCCAGGAGAACTTTTGCAACCCCTTAGATGTTCAGAATGGGCTGCGCATGATTTTTTTAAGCTTCTGTGCGTTGTGTGTTCAACGGGTCAAATGAGAACTCGATCATCACCTTTTGGTGCTTAAAGTGTTTCGGTTATGTCTGCAGAACAAAGTTGTCCGGATTCTGTCTTCAGCGAGGTCTCCAAGAGCAAGAAATGACTTCAAAATACAACAGCCACGTTCCAGCAAAGTCCGGTCGTACAACTCAAGTAGCAGTTGTATCTTGTTTCGAAAAGGGAGACCTGTGGCTGACCCAATTGTCCAACAGAAAAAAAAATCACGCTATACTCCACGGAATGATAATTATAAGTGGGGCAAGCTCGGAGGGGGAGATCATCGGTAACCCGTAACTCTCACCGTTAAAGTTCGCCCATTACAATCATTAAGATACGAAGACTGTGTGCGTACATTGTACAAATTCACTTCCATCTCTTCCATCGGGTTTGTAGTATCACGTGTACACCACGCAGTTATCAAGCCGCTATAACGCCGCTGAGTCGCCAAGGCACGCCGCTGACGACGTAGTTTGGATGCGTTAAAGATATAAGGCGCGTTACTCACACTGATATCAGCGTGGCGTCCGTGGCTTAGTCGGTAGAGCGTCGCGCTGCGGCGGCAAAGTCCTCGGATCGAAACCTGGCGCCGGATGCTGTTTCTTTTAAATATAGAGGAGCACTGCGGACGCCGCCGCCGCCGGCGGTGGATGGTTTGGGGTCGCTTATAAAGTGCATTCGCACTTAAAACAAATGATGAGGTTTCGACGTGCGTTGAGACACTGAACTACACGCCGAGTGTTCAGAGTGGGCTATTTGGAGATTTTGGTAATTCACTAGAGGCCATAAAGAATGAGCGACTAGAGTTTTCGTTGTCACACTACACGACCGTAATGGGCAAAGGCACTCCGGCAAATTCAAGTCGCACCATCGTACCAAGTACTCAACCGTGCTCCGTTGCTGTACAGGGCTCTACTTTGTGGTACCGGGGTTCGTGCACCCGGCCGCGGTTCCCCAGAAGGACACTGAGCCCCCTCGATCACACCTTTACTTGGAGTCACCGCTACGCCAAGGTACAACCGCTCAGCCGATCCGGCTGCACACACGTAGCCCAGCCCAGTCCGCCATGTCCCTATCCTCGCTCCTCTCGCGCCCACCTCCTCATCCTCAGCCGGCACATGTCCATCGCGCGGGATTGTCCACCGGCCACTATTTCCGGATTACCACACTCTCCCCACCTCGAAGAAAAGGCCGACGCTGGCTGCCCTCGGCTGCAGTCGTCGGCACTCTCGAGGGACTCCCACGGCTCAGCCCGGATGGCAGTAGACCGCTGCCACAGGTGGCCTCCTAAGACCCGGGGGTCCTTGCAGAAGGTCCAAACGTGGCAAGGTCCTGTCCGCCGGCCTTGCTCCGCGGGTCGCGTCGGCACTCTCGAGGGACTCCCACGGCTCAGCCCGGATGGCAGTAGACCGGTGCCACAGGTGGCCTCCTAAGACCCGGGGGTCCTTGCAGAAGGTCCAAACGTGGCAAGGTCCTGTCCGCGGGCCTTGCTCCGCGGGGGTGGTGTCCGGCGCAGTCGTCAGCAGCTGTCCGCCTCGAGCTCCTGCTTCATCTTGGCGAACTCCTCCTTGGTCATGGAGCCCTCGCCCTCGCCGAGCTTCTGGAGCTTCTCCCGCGAGGCGTCGAAGTCCGGCCGCGGAGGGGCCGGGGGAATGATCATCCCGGCGTAGTCCTCGCTCTCCTCCAGGGCGTCATGGAGCCAGATGAACTCCTCGTGCTGCCGAAGCACAGAGAACTCGGCTTCTGGAAGTCCGACATCGTCGTCTTGGTGTGGACAGTGAACTTGACCTTGTCCCTCTCGCTGAGGGCATCCGAGATGTCCACCACCAGAGACTGGTCTGCCAGGTCGATCGTGTCTGACCGCATCTTCAGCGAGCTGTCGGTCACATTTGCCGGGAACACCAAGACGAGGAAGAAGACCACAATGCCCTTCCCAGGAACCACGGCCGGCCCCACGTTGGGCGCCAGATGTGGTACCGGGGTTCTTGCACCCGGCCGCGGTTCCCCAGAAGGACACTGAGCCCCCTCGATCACACCTTTACTTGGAGTCCCGCTACGCCAAGGTACACCGCTCAGCCGATCCGGCTGCACACACGTAGCCCAGCCGAGTCCGCCATGTCCTATCCTCGCTCCTCTCGCGCCACCTCCTCATCCTCAGCCGGCACATGTCCATCGCGCGGGATTGTCCACCGCCACTATTGCCGGATTACCACAACTTGAACCTAATGATGTGCAAATGCACTGCATGTTATTCGGTGTCCGATCCCCACTAGACATCACGGGTGTCGGTGCATCTTCTTTACCCCCGGTGCTCCGATTAGAATTAGGATCTTTTGCAGAAGTATTGGTGAAGAGAAGGCAAATTTTGACAAAACAATAAAGAAACAATTTTAAGGGAATGAAGGAAACTGACGGTGATAACCGAGGCTGTGAGTGGAATGCATAGGCTTAAGTGGTAAGTTTCTTGTCGTCCACGGAAGTAGTGAATTTCAAAAAGCAGTTAGGGATCCAAAACACCGTTTCTTAGAATGTAGTGTTGTGCACAACTACACATAGAACATTCTGTACCGAGATGAAGGGAGCAGCCCGGAAGAGTAATTTGGACAAGTTTCACTCGTAGGCGATCGGCCAATTGGAACTGTTTGTGCCGCCTAAAAATAAAGGTGTGGAGAGAACCGCGCAGGGGAACTAAAAAATATATTCTCCTGTAATTAAAACCTAAGGTGCCTTGCTTTAAATTTACCCCATTGTTTGGTTGTGTACTTAGCTTGTATCGTTCTTTGCTGTCTTTCTTTGCCCGTGTATCCGCCCCGTCTTGACATTTTAGGGCGGGGCACCTTGGCTTACCGTTTTGTTGGAAAGTACAACCGTCACACAAAACTTCATCCCGCATAAACCACAGCCGCCGTATAGCATAAATCAAGCACCGCACAAAAGCCATAAACAACTCTTTTTTTCAGTGGAACAACATTACAAAAAATCTGCCTAATAACATATTTACATACAGCAACCACAAAACGCTTCAAAATATACTGAACGGTTGCATGTCACAATCTGAGTGAATGCAGCAAACCTATGCCCTTGTAGATTAACTTTTGGAGCCCTTCGTTTTTGCAATTTCTATTGCAACACTTCTTGAAACTTTTTTCTCTTTTTTTCTGCTGCTTGTGCTCATAGTTGAGCTGTAAATCCTACATTGTACGCCCCCCGCCCCACACTTATGTAATGCATTCGTGCCTTTTAAGGTGTAATAAATAAATAAATCAAATAAATAGATAAATGAGATAACCTAAAGAAACTAGTTAAAAATTTTAATAAAGAGCAAGGATGAAACTGTTGACGTAGGCTACTCGAGCGAACCGTATGCGTTCTTACATTGGCGAGGGCATCCCAGTACCGAGCTCCATCGCCTCCATAACGTAGTTGCTGCGTGGTGAACGAGCGGCGAGCAGAAGAGCTGCCTCAGAGTCGATCTTGCGACAAGCTTGAGATGGCCCGACCGAAAAGCTTGGTTTTAGTTGCCTATTCGGAGAGCACGGAATCATTCGAAAATATCGAATACCGGCATTCGGATTTGTGGGAATAGTGGAGAACCTCGGTCCACGATCCCCAAGCCGGCACGCATTTGGGAGAGGCGCTTCGGCGCGGAAACTCAGCTCCGGCGCTCCGCTGGTTCTTCGGCGTCCCCCGAGAGATGACACCACCAGTCCGTGCGAGGATAGGCGTGCGGGCGGGGCGAACAGTGTGCGCGCGGGAGATGGATAGTCTCGTCAGGGACCCGGTCGGGGCAGGACCGGCGGAACAGCACGGCGGTTGCGGATACATGTATCTTAGGTGGGAACTGTTTGTCGCGTACCGTGAGTGCCTGCCTCCCGTTCGCGGTCACGACCCGGACGGCGTGATTAGTGAACGCCGTCGAACCTTGTGCTCGCATGCTTTGGGATTCCCCAAATAAACGCACTGCTTCGGCACTACTCTCTACTGCGTTCTCGTATTCGGCGAACCTCGCTGGGCTGCCGTAGGGATGGGAGACCACGTGGTTGATACGCCGGGACTACCTTGGGGGCCTGGGCCTGAGTAAAAGCTAGGTCGCCCTGAGGAACCCTTCATATCCAATAGATTGCTTGCGAGTAATGAATACAGAGCAATGCGAGCGAATATTCGACAACACCGAATATTTGCCCATTCCGACAGTTTGGTTCTGGCTAAATAGCGCATGGCACACCAATGACATTGATTTTATTGTTGTTTCGCATCTCTTTCTTGCACCTCAAGTTGAAAATTATTACTTTTGTATCAACCTTTACAGTAATTATTATTTAATACAAACATTCAACAAAGCACTGCACGTTTTTGGTTTTTGTCTAGATAGTGATTATGGAAGGCCATTCACAGCAACTTTAAGGGGTCCTGAATACCTTCCACCGACGCATGGACGTACATGTAACCAAATAAAGCAATGTAATAGCAATCTCCTCCCGCAAGAATTTTGTTAAGCGATGAGTATTAGTTGAGAAATCGTAAAATGAAAGCACCGCATTATCGTCGCGCCACGTTTCCTCCTCCTTTTAATGTTTTCTCCGCTGTTGCCGCGCGTGAGCCTTCCCTCCCATGATGCTGCGCTCCACATCGTGACCATACTTCCGCTATTGCGCTCCTTAGACTGTAGTCGGCTACGGGCAAGCACTTTTGTCTTTTTAATCTTTATTCGCAGGATTGATCCTGCACTTCCGCTGAAGGCTTGAAACGTGAACGAAAGACCTGGTCGCATGTGTGCGGCCTGGCCTTGCCCTTTTGCGCTGTACGTTGCTGCAGTTGCTATCGGCGGCCCGCGACTTTTTATCGGCGAGAACTCGCAGCTGCACGGAGAGAATCCTGCGCTCGTTCCCTTTGATGCACCGCGCACTGTTTATAAGCACACTCTCAGATGTGGCTCGGCTTGTGCCGGGTATTATTTTGCGGCGGTGGTAATTCCTACCGGCGGCATATGAAAAAGACATTTTAAACCGATACAGAACCCGTGCACAAAACGCGCCTTATCGGATCGCTTTATCAGTGGCGATGAACGGGAAGGCGCAGAGCAAACCAGCGCCGCACTCGTGCAGCGAGCACCCGTGTTCTGACAAGCTGTACCCATGTGTTGCATTCAACACTGATGGGAAAGCGTTTGTTTCCACTTGTTTGGATAGTCGTGATATGTCCTAGCACTCCGGCACTCCGCTAGCAGATCAGCCGGCGACTCATCTCGTTAAACATTCCACAGATGGCGCCGTATGCATTTGCGTGTCACTACACAAAACTGATTAGACGCTCTACTAAAACTCCCCTCGCCGTGTTTACGTTGCGGGACGCAAAAATTTACAGCTTAGCGTATGCAAAGGCAACAAACGCTGTACTAAAACTAAGCAAAATAGCGTGCGTACGTGAAGCCGCAACTAGCCGGCAACTAGCGCGAGATGGAGGAACGATTTTTTGTTTTCGATGAACCAAGTTCTTTGCCCCTTTGTTTCTAAATACGTCATGAGGTGAGCACGTCACCCTCACGCAGCTCTGTATTGTCGTAACATCGCTGACTGTCAGAACGAAGCTTGCAGCTAAGCCAAGGCAGCAACCGAAGCTGTGTGCGTGCGTGCGTGTGTGCGTGCGTGCGTGCGTGTGTGTGTGTGTGTGTGTGCGTGCGTGCGTGCGTGCGTGTGTGTGGTGCGTGTGTGTGTGTGTGCGTGCGTGCGTGTGTGTGTGCGTGTGCGTGTGCGTGTGCGTGTGCGTGTGCATGTGTGTGTGTGTGTGTGTGTGTGTGTGTGTGTGTGTGTGTGTGGTGCGTGCGTGCGTGCGTGCGTGCGCGTGCGCGCGCGCATCGCCTCCTTTGTGTTGTGGACGCGTTCGTTTTGCGATGACATGCGATGCTGTACTTCTGCGGATGGATGACGTACGACTCGAGTGACGTACGACTCAACCTCGCATGGGGTATGTGCAGTGTGCCTGGCTAAATGCTTTCTCGGCTTGCGCGCCAGAGTTAATTGACTTGCTGTTCGTACCGCAAAACGGGCGGGAGGTGATTGCCGAAATTAAGACAGGCAGGTGCAAGCAACCGATCGTCTATCAATTGTGGTTCAGACTTGCAACGCATGTTGTGACGTTGTGTTTCGTTCGAAACGCATCTCTGGATTGTTTTGAAGTAGAATAAAATGTATGTGTCAAACCCGGCCATTCGGCTCAGGGCGTTCTCTGCGATTGCACGAAAGAAGTGCCATTGGGCTTCGACGCTTTATTTATGGTATGTGCTCCCGTAAGATAATATCCATGTCGTGTTATGGCCGTGTTGCATTCAATACAAACAGTTAAGCGTTTGTTTGCACTTGTTTTGTTTGCCGTAAAATGTCCAAACACTCCCGCACTACGCTGGCCGATCAGCCGGCGAGCCGACGCTGAGCAGACGACACATCTCTTTGGCGGAATTGAGTGAAAACGCCGCCCGATACCAGAATTTCTACCTCATGACGAACATCTGGGAATCGATGACGTAGACATGTCAAGATGGCGGCGTCTTAAAACATGCAGGGAAGGGTGAGAAAAGTGCGCCAAACGTTGCAACAAAAGTGTGAGTTTTCCGCTGCACGTAAAATGGTAATACTTGGCACAGCTGAAGTTGACGACCCAATCTAACTATTGTTCTTGTTCATTTGGTGTGCTCGAAACGCCTTTCAGGGCCCTTTAAGCGCACATGAGCACCTGAGTACTCGACTAAAATAACGACAAATCCCAAAACATACGCTTTAACATCGTTCATGTGTTTAGTTGTTACTTTTATGTATAAATAAAAATTTCTGTAGTTTTCTACATTGCCAAAAAATGAAAAAAAGCAAACTTCTACAGCAAACCTGGTTCACAAAACAACATTAAAAAGAGACCTACACTGTGCATCGCCATAAGTCGAGTATTTGTATCAAGGCGAAGAAATATGCTTGAACCCGGAAGGGGTGAAGTAGTACCCCAGAATACATCCTTGGTAATCATATGTTTATATTTCCTAAACACAATATAAAATGAAAAACCTAATCTGTTACCAGGAAATGTTGCTGCTTTGCTGCGCCTTCTCGTGAAATCATTAGGTACGGCTGCAAAAAGCGACAAGCCTCTATCAGCCCTTGCTTTGGACACAGAGCACGATGCTTGGTGGCTCAATGACGTTTTCAACGGTAAAAAGGTTCTGCCAGATTCAGCGGCAAATACCTCATTTAGCGGTAAATAGAGGACTTGTTATCTGTTACAACGTCAAAGGAACAGACAGGCACATGGCCGGGGAGGGAGATTCGTGTAGCGATCTCATACTATAACCAAGGCTAAGTTACCAGAAACTAGTACGTAGGAAACTCCAAAGATGAAGGGTTCGCTTTTAGCCTAAGGCAGCCGAACAAGGATTGGATTGAGTGAGAATTCAGGCTGAGTGGTGACACAGGCCGAGCCTTCTGTTGTAAGGGGGACATTGCCGGGCGGCATTAGGTGCCACTAATAACACGGGTAACCACTACTAGTTGACAAGCAAATCTCTAAAGCAGAACACTTGGGCCCCGACAGCCAACGGAGAGATGTGCGGGAGCGAATAGTGTGGTCACATTTAGAACCCGAGAAGCAAAGAACCTCAGCTCAACTGTCACATCTAAG
This sequence comes from Haemaphysalis longicornis, assembly GCA_013339765.2. Lineage (NCBI taxonomy): Eukaryota > Metazoa > Arthropoda > Arachnida > Ixodida > Ixodidae > Haemaphysalis > Haemaphysalis longicornis. The sequence continues at coordinate 34,003,359 of CM023458.1, forward strand.
GCAGATGTAACAACAGCAGTGCGGCCACACACACATTGTTTTTGGCGGACCTTTTTATTGTTAGAGGAAGCAGAAAACATTGCCTAATCACCTATTCTTACATCAAAACTTCCTTTGTCACGTGTTAGTGCTGTCGAATCACCACTCAGCCGCATTCTCTTTTCACCAGTTTTGCCTTTGGTTTTTCCCATCCCTACAATACAGGCAGCAGTTATTCCAAAGAAGAGGGATGTCTGACGGGTTTCGGGAAAAAGATGAGCTCAGGCGCTATATGTTAAGCTTGTGTTACTAAACTGAATAACGAAGATTTTGATGCCGCGGTGCGGTGTTCACCCGCTGGAATACAAAGTGCATGAGATGTGTTCCCCCTGTGTTATTGTGCACTGGTCTTAAGGGAATTGACGAACCGTTTGCCGGCTACAATGGCAGTTGTAGTGTCTTGTTAGCTGGCCCTAACAAGCTTTTCTCGGGCTATCCTTGTACGGAACGGACGGACGATGAGCACACTCGCGACGTGTTGTAATGATGCGGGAACAAAAAGAAAGTTGATTGACATCGCACGCTATTTTTTTTTTCTTGTTCCGATGGTCGCCTACAAAGATGCACAAATAATATGCGGGGCTTTGTTGCAGCGTTGTCTACGCCTGCTAAAAGGTGGCTAAAAGCGTCATGTAAATCAGAATCGTTTTTCAGCAAATGCTGCTGCCTGAAAGTTTTCTTTAGTTTAGACATATTGGTTGTAGTTTGCTTTAGTTTACATCGGCGTTGAGTAACTTAAATTTTATCGTAAAAATACAGACGTCACGTAGTATTTAATAAAAGAACCTTCCCCCACAGAATCCATTGCTGAAAATATTTGGTGTACATTGGTGTGCTTAGATTGACATTTTCCTCTGAAGATTCGGTGTATATTTTCTTGGTCGAGAGTTAAAAAAGTGAACTAGTGGCTTGTTTAGGTAAAGCAGGCTGTTGCTGATTGGAACTTGCCCAACTTCAACTTCATATGCTCTCCCAACTGCAACGTTATAGTTCCCGCCTTTCTAAAAGCACGTAATTGTTGGATAAAAAAATCTGTGAGCTTTTACCAGTCATTTAAGAAGAACACAAGAACATTAGCTGAAACAAGGTGTGACTGCTAGCTACACAAAATATATTGGTGCGTCAGAAGAAAGCCACCGCACTTACGTCGCCACCACATGTATGTACACGCACAAGGTCACACTACCCTGAAATTATTGCGAACGTTCTCCAATGCCTAGGGCAAGAAACGATGTACATAAAAACTCGCGCATGAGAGGATAATACGCGTAGGTTGGGGCTCCGATAGATGTCATTACTCAGCGCAAATCGTTAGAGAACTAGGGACTGCAGGGCATGATACGCATTGAGGGAATCAAATAAGTAACGACAACTTCCATAGGGGCATGCCGATGACAAAAGTGTGGTGCCATTCACTAGAGAAAAGAAAATGGTTGTTCTATAGGCACCACTAATGATCTGTAAGATAGCGTATTGACGCACTGCAGTTGCCCGATTAGTTGCAGACGCGTAAAGCTAAGAAAGTGGGCAGTACCACATCTTTCCGTGGACGATACTTGTTTTTTCACATTACCGATCACACATGTAGGTGGTTGGGAGCATGTCTTTTCTGTTCCGAAGAGAAACGACCCTGCGATCCGGTTCGATTAACCACACCTATTCTTACGCGAACACTCCCACCATCAATTGTTCCCGAATCCGCAGTTTGCCTGCAGTCCCACAGCGGAGCCAAAGTTAACTGAAAGCAGCCAAAACACCCCAAGATAAAAACCACGGTTTTTTGCCAATAACGCTTCTGCGTGAATTCGGGTTTTTTACACTAACAAAGCTTGAAGGAGTGCAGTTGTATCGTGGTGGACAAACAGGTAATTCTGTTTCACGTTGGCTGTGTCGTGCTGCAGCAACGTCTCGGAAACGGTGGCTTCGTAACTGATGGTGATCCATAATAAGTGTAAGATTACAATAATTGCACTAGTAGCAATCTATCTACTAGTAGTTATCTACTAGTAGCAATAGTAGATAACGGTTCCTAAGGTGATATCACGGTTTGTACGTACAGTCCAAAAATATTTATTTAGTTCTGGATACCTTCAAATCAAACTGGGTTAGAGCCCTAATCAGCAGCCATACTATTCCCGAAATTGCATATGTCCACAGTCATCTGAAAGGGAGCTTCAATAACAAGAGTATATAGGCACGACCGTTCCAAACAACCTAACTGCTGCCATGGGTTTACGTGTTTAGACTATTCAGGGAAAAGAAAACTTCAGATATATTATAGCCAAAATCAAAGGACCTGTTCAGGAGTATCAGCGTTCTTGTAAATATGGATACACGACGCATTGGTTTTTAATCTATCCAGTGGAAAAATATTGGGTTCAGTATGGTGTCCAAGACAGGCGACGCATAGGAATTGCTTAAGAAAAAGATGTCGGCTAGCGCAGTTCGAAGCACAAGAAACAAAAGGCAGCAATTTTTGCCATGGGCAGTGCTAACGTCGAGAGCTAAGCTGAATTAGGCGAAAAGTCACTCAATTTTTAGGGCAGCGAGAGCGGAGGAGTGAGTTTATGTTTCAGTTGGTAACATTTTTTACAAAGAAGATTGCGTCAAATGGTAGAGCGAAAGCTAAAGGTTGATTTTTCTCTGCCGAAGAGTTTTCTTTGTATCTTTTGCTTTTTCTCATTCAGGTTCTTGCGCTCATTCGAACCTATGCTTCAATGCCGCGATAAATGTAGTCGCTGGTTACAGAGCGCACTTACACAACCCGGCAGAGGTGAGACAATAACACTTCCGCACTTAAAACATGAAATAAGTCATTTTGTTGAGAACAGATTTTCCGGCTCTCCCTTTGATGAATTACAAATCTGTACCTTATTGACCTAAAGTCGTTACAAAAAGGTTTTTTGGAACCTAACATTTCCTGTTTCTTTGTACATAAGCGAGACAAAATACAAAGATTTTCTGACCTTACAGAAAGCATTCATCTCTACCAATATAAAATGAATTTCAGTGTCAGCGGAGCAAGGTCATTTCAAACCGCTGAAATAACATCGCCGGAAAGTGTCTCATTGGAGGCTTTGGTTACGAAGTATAAACAAAAACAGTAATCACCTCTTTCATTATAAATCACCTCAAATAAATACATGCAAATTATAGCTTTTGAATGACCAATCCCAGGAGTTTTCTTTGAACTTTTAAACGTGAGTGCTTTCTTAAACTCAAGGTCTCCTTTAGGGTGGAGGTGTTTTAAAAATCCGTGATTTCCGGCCCTTTCTTCGTGGCAGCTGGATGACCGAGAGCGGAAATTTCTTCGGAGCCAAGCAGTGCGGTTTTGCAGGCGCATTCAAGCGTAGTGTTTTACCATTTCAAAACAAAAATGTGCACCTCAAATGGCTTATTTGATTGGCTTTAAAATACAGAGACGCAGGTAATATTGACGAGCAATAAAAATTGATATTTAGACCTGGTAATATATTTGTTTCGCGGCGATGTTTTCGAATGACTTTCAAAGTTTCTACCCATTCGATTTTAACACACAACCCGCATCCACTCTTAGGCAATTAGCCCCGAACGGGGTTTGCCTTGTGGAGGTACCCTACGGATGAGCGCACCGGAAAAGCCCCTTCAATCTTGAGCATTCCAAGCAGTCGGATCAAAGGACGCGGTCTCGGCAGCGAGCCACAAAAGCGCTCTCTTTTTCGGGACTCTCTTCGTCTTCGTCTATCGGCATTCAAAAGAGGAAGCCTACAATTAAGAGTGTGCAAACCATAGAATTCAAAACATTCTCACGAACGTTAAACGACGGTGCCGCCAGAAGCACTCGAAGAAGTTCCCGTATAGGCAGGGCCTTGTGGCATTGGCGCGGCGGTGGAACTTGCTGTGATGGAAAGTGAAAATTCATCAGTTTTATTCCAAACCTCTGCTGGTAGATTTCTTTTAAAACGGTAATGCGGGAAATGTCTTGCTCTGTTCGATCCCGCCCCACAGAAATGCGCAGTGTGGAGACTAAAGTAATCCTGACCCTCCACGAAGGCGTCAGCTCCTGCCGACGTGTAGCTTCCGCGTAATATATTCACTGAACCGACATATTTTTGTTTGTGCAGCTTGCATAAAGTATTTTTAGGAGGTCTTGAGCGCAGTGTTTTGTCACCATATGTAAAAACACGTTTATTGCCGAAACACAATGATTTCATCCTCTAAAGACAGCAATTTGAGGGATGGTAACGATTTATGTTTGACACCGGCTTGTCAAGCGGTTGGCGTCTCAATAAGCAATGAAACACTCAATTGTCAAAGTGGTTTGTAAATGTAACAAAGCAAGCTGCTGCGGAATAACCACGGTGGTCATTAAGCAGCATACGCATCCAAACAATTGATTCCTTTTATGGCCTCCTTCGACCCTGTAGAAAAACATCGTATTAATTTACAATGCTCAGCCAGAGTGCCTCACTACTAAATATGTTCTATCGATGGTAAACCTGCATTTGTAAACGTCTATATGGCCTAGGATGAACGCATAAAACTACAAGTGGCGCGCTTTTTCTGGAGAATGCGCAAGGTATTTTTGTGACCCGGAAATAAACATAGAGTAAACCATAGTTATAATGATATCTGCAACTTAAGTTGCAGGCATCAAACAACAGCAACTCGTGGTGCTATTTGTTTGTTTAGTTTCTACCGGTGACTGCAAAAGAGCTCACGCAATGTTCCGCCTGCTAATTTGCATTTGTACACATTGTGTTTTCAAATATACACACACACACATATATATATATATATATATATATATATATATATACATATAATATAATGGAAATTATCTAATATAGATAATATTATATCAAATAATCTTCATGGAATGAACTTCCGGACGCTTCGCTTCATAACAAACCGTGACAAATTCGTGAAAAAATGCGCATTGTCCACCTAATCTTTTCTTCACCATGTGTGCTTCCCACATACTCGATAACCATGCTTTCTATCTCTGTTTACCCCATTCCTTGCTTTTTCTTTTGATTTGAGTGTTTATGAAATTTTTGTGGTACCTTTTCATTAAAAAGTATAATGATGTCCTGTTAATCTTGTTTGTATCCTTTTAGAATGTGTTGGCTATATGCCCCAAGTTCCTCTTATTTGTATGGCCCCCGGGTTAAAAACCCTTGCTCCACCTGGAGCCTGTAGGGTGGAAATAACCACAATGAGGAATAAAAAATAATTAGAATAAATACCTATAGATATATATAGTCTGATACTAGTCCTATATATATATATAGCGAACAGAATTAGGAAATCGTGGGGCCCCTCCGTATATACAGTTTTGACAAAGAATGTTTTTTGGGAGTCAAGAACACCTCGAAAGCCAGGGGAGGTTTGGTGGGTCATAGAAGAGATGAAGAATTTCTTGAATAGAAAAGAAATGGTGAAAAATGCCCGCTGGGTGGGATCCGAACCGAAGTAGGATCCGATTTTTTCACCACTTTCTTTTCGACTAAAAAATTCTTCATCTCTTTCTATGACCCACCACAACCTCCTTTTTGCTTTCCGAGGTTTTCTTGACTGCCAACCCTTATTTTCTGTCTTATTTCACGAAGCCCCTCATTTCCCATTTTCTGATTCGCTACATGCTTAGCCAGGGCCTCTGTTCCTGGCAGTCTTGGTGCCAAGGGAGCTTAAGAGGGTTCTACGCTGGTCGACCACTGTCGACATGTCGTAGACACTCGAGTCACGGCCCGGGGGTTAAAAAGAAGGTCCCCTTCACCCCGAGTAGTCCGAGTGGCGCTGGCTACCACCCCAAGTGCAGGAAACAAAAATACCTTAACTAAATACCCGAGAAAGTGCTGGGGAAACAGCCCCGCCGGTAGCGTAGTGGTTATCGCACCAGACCGGTATTCTTAAGGTCGTGGGTTCGGATCCCACCCAGCGGGCATTTTTCACCAGTTTCTTTTTGACTCAAAAAATTCTTCGTCTCTTTTTATGACCACCACAACCTCCCCTTTGCTTTCCGAGGTTTTCTTGACTGCCAACCCTTATTATTTTATAAACATATATATATATATATATTATATTATATTTTATTATTTATTTATTTATTATTTATTTTATTTATTTTTAAATATATATTGGGACAAATACATTAACAAGATACCCGAGAAAGTGGAGGAGAGCACAGCCCCGCTTGCAGCGTAGTGGTCATCGCTCCACACCCGTATTCTGGAGGTTGAGAGTTCGGATCTGACCCAGCAGCCATGTTTTTCTCCACTTTCTTTCTTACTTTCAAACGTCTGTACCCGTTTTGACGATAAAAAAAGACCTACTAAATTCTTTCGTTGCTTTTTTTTGTCTTTCTTGACTGCCTACCCTTATTTCTGTATTATTTGAAAGAAGAGGACTGAGCTATTCTAAACTTGGTAAGACGTGGCAATGAACGGCTGCGCTACCTTTAGTTGTTACCTGCAGTTTAGCCTGACCGACAACGACCTTGTGGCGAATGGTGTACAATTTCAAACCTTTCCGTAATAAGTGATTTTGAGACGAGAATCGTACACCGGTCTCCGTAATTTCTCAGTACTCTCGGAAGCGCTGTCGATACTCATTATTGGCGCACCAGTGGTATGTCCGAAAACAAAAAATCATGTTGCCTAATTTCCTCTCTAATTTGAAGAGAAGACACCCAGACTGTCACGTTTCTTTTATTGTCATGGGACATAGGTCGACAATGTCCCACGGTACTTTGGCCAACCATCGAAGACGACAAGAGAGTGGCTGCCGGGCATCCTACGCGGGCGCTGTAATGGTCGTTTTGAAATAAATATAAATGCATTCCGCATCATCTTAAACACTGGATCGTGTCAACTTGATTCTGCCCCCACGTAAACTATTTAGAGCGTGCGGGATCAACCCACTCCTGGCCCATGCTTCGCAACACATCGCTCTGCAGGCACTGGTCGTCGCTCCGCAGTAAGCTCCGCCCTCTCCCAGAGCAAACTCGACGATGTCCCCAGCACCGTGTCTCCAGCCCCTGCATTATGAATGACGTCAAGCTGAGAGCAGATGATTATGCCGTTGCGTCAGCCTTTCGTCGGATGTGTCTCCAGAGCCTTGGACGCTTCATCATCACTTGAGACATTACTGTTACGGGGCAAGGCATTGTCAATGCGATCGTCATCATTCGTGGCGGCAAGCGGCGCTTCACTGTATATATTTTCATCGCATTCCTCATCCCAGTTACAGTCACTACCTTACCTCGGTCTCGAGTTGGACGGTCGTCCCCTACCGGGAGAAATGATGTTAGGGGGCATTGGTGGACATTGTTCAATGACGCCATTGGCAATCACTGACGATGAGGAGGAAGTGGGTGGCGGGCATCCTCGGCGACTCTCTCAAGGCATTCTTGTATGTAATGAGAGTATATCGGCCATCATCTATAATCATGGATTGCGTCTGCTTCTTCCTTCCGCCATGTAACAACGTTTTCAATAATAATTCACACTGTTTGCGTAAGTGAGCAACAAGTCAGACTGTGTGAGCTCCGTTGCATAGAGTTGCCACATTTTCGGCAAACAAGCACTGCGCAAAGCATTCTGAACCATTACCAAAACGTTATCGTGACGGTTCAGACCAACTGAAGCTATTCGAGCGCGCAGTTTAGGATGCTAATTGATGTTACAGTCAAACCTGTTTATAGCGAATTGCAATATGCACCGCGATTAGTTCGATATATCCAATAGTTCGATATAGATGAACCCGCCTATAACTGGAACTTATCGTTACAAGTTCGCAATCCGCGGGAGCCCCCCTACCCCTCCACAACTCCACCATCCCCGCATGCAAAAACGAACACAGAAAAGTAGACATTACCATACCCAAAATAATCCATTTATTGCAAGTAATAAAGCTACTTTTCGCATGAACTGCCTACTTTGAAAAGAAAAAAGCGGTGATTTTTGTTTTCCCTTTTGTTTTGGCGGCTTCAACTAGCATAGCATTCTCTACACGAAACATTATTTGCACAAGTTCGAGTCCGCGTCCTCCAAAATCTAAGAAGCATTGGCGGAGCACGTTGACTGCCGAAAGCGCTTCATTATAAGCGTCGGACGGCTTTCACTTGCGACATCATCGGGAATGTGGGGGAGCTCTTCCCACAGTTCATCGATGCTGCTGTCTTGGTCCGGACTTGCTGACTGCGCGGGTTCCGTCGTGAGACCCGCGCGTCGGAAACAATTACGGAAAGTGTCGGGCGTCATGTCGCTCCGTGCGAGGCGCAATGTCTAGCCGCAACGCTTGCTCCGTGGCCGCGGCCAATCACATCTCAATCGCCGCTCCGAGACCATGCATTTCGGCGGTCATTCTTGGCACGCAGAGTTCGATATATCGGATGTGAACTTCGTTATAAGGAATATGTTTCCCATGTATTTCCCAAACTGAATTATTTTTGTTCGATATATAGCCTAATTCGCTCTATCCGGGTTCGTTATAGCCGGTTTTGACTTATTGCTTTTGTGTTTTTTTATTTCGTGCAACTTCACAGATAATGCAGTCTTTACAATGGTTAAGCTCCTCAACGTTACACCCGCCGCGGTGGCTCAGTGGCTAAGGCGTTGCGTGTTGAGCACGGGGTCGCGGGTTCGATTCCCGGCCGCGGCGGCCGCTTTTCTGATGGAGGCGAAAAGCAAAAACGCCCGTGTGTACGAGATTTCGGCGCACGATAAAGATCCCCAGGTGGTCAAAATTAACCCGGAGCCCTCCACTACGGCGCGCCTCATCGCCTGCGTTGCGTCGGCGCGTTAAAACCCCACAATCATCAATCAATCAATCCTCAACGTTACGAATTACACATTCGGCGCTATTACGGGGTTTAGGCAGTTTCAGACACGCATGATCACGGCTTTTTGTTACGTCAGAGAAGACTTTCCCAGCGCAGGAGAGTTTGGTGATGTCAAGCTTCAGTGGTTGTTTTCTTATTCTTAGGACGTGAAGAGCAACGCGCTCTTTTTTATAAAATATGTGTTATCAACTTGAGCGCAAAGCCTTTCGTTATTATCTTATCAGTGGTGCTCTCGAAATATTTTGAACCAAGGGACGGTGCGGCAAAAACTTGTTCACTTGTCCTACCAGGTCCTGTAGCAAGATTGGCTTGAATAAAATTTTTGAGTGCATCGAGCAAAACCGGGTCCTTCATTTCCTTTTTGAATAAACTATTAGCTAAACCAGACCCGGACAATACGCCGGGATATGCTAAAACAAAACCACAATCGTAGACAAGTCCGGCATTACGTTCAAGCCACCTCCAAAAGCATTTCCGCCGTAACTTTCACTGGTGTCATATTCTTTGCATTTCCGTGAAAATGCGAATCCCGGTATAAATATTGGATGCGCTTCGTACTCCGCGGCATGTATACTCCTGACCAAAATACTTTTGACGTTCGTGGGAGCAAACTATTACCGCAACCTGGAAACTGGTATTTCAAATTAAGCGTCGTGCAGGAACTATATTTGAAACAAGCAAAAAAGACATCCTCGATAGAAGAAGGGGAAGCACAGCGGTTATGACATACTGCGTACTTAGTCGAACTGTCAGCATCAATTGAAACTTAGGTTCACGGGTGTTCGGATCGAACTGTAGTCTCACGAGGTGGTGACGCCAAAAGTGTCGGAGTTGGCTGGTCGATATCCATCAAATGTAGTTGTGAGTATTCTACTTTGAAGTTGTTTTGATATGTATTATCATTTTTTTGGCTTTTGGGCAGTGGTGTGGTCGCCCGTTTTTGTGTACCGCTTATGGCTGTCGGTATTTCTACAACCGTTTTCTACCGGTATGCTGTCGATTTTTTCTTCCATGCATAAAGAGTTGAGGAATTGGGGGTTCGTCAGACGTACTGGAGAGAGAGGGTGGGAGTTGGACAGAATAGAGAGGAGAAAAGTGAAGTTAAAAAACAGACGGTAGAAGGATGGAACACTGAAGGACGAACGGGAGGAAACACCAGGACGTATACACAATTTAAGGACCTGTTCTTTGACGCCCCCCCCCCAGGCATGATGTGCTGATTTAGGAAGGTTATTCTTTTCTGACTAAATTGCTTACGACCCTTAGACCAGAGGCTATCAGGACGCCGACGCATATTCACATGGTCATGAATAGTGTCAGAAGTAGGTGAGGCGAATGAAAGTGTCATCCCAATCTCCATTATCCGCAACCAAACTGTCAGTAGTAGAGGCCAATGAAAATGTCATGCGCCCAAAGAAGAACTTAAAATAAGGTATTCCCCACAGTATATTACGTTCATTGCGTTTTCAAACTAAAAGCGGATGTACACAGGTAATTGGAGTATCCCACAGGGCCTCGATCAGGGTCGCTACCAACAGGAACAGACCACGTGTCCAGCGTAATGATATTCTGAATATTAGTCATCAGCAATCTGATGAACAAGCAATCTGATGTGTTATCCTAACACGTGCCCTATTGCTTGGCCACAGGCCCATGTTATGTTGAGGCTTTGAAAACAGTGACTCCTAAAAAGGACTACCGAAATACCGCCCTATCTATCCTTAAAAGAGATTGCACCTGTCCACTTCTAATACTTCAATAACGGTGTTCTACTGCAGTGTCCTTTTTAGTGAAAAGGTTTTATATTTCGCTCTTCGGGAGTTAACGAGGTTTGGTTTTCTGTGGTGCTAAGGCAACACCCTGACTGCCTGTAGCACGACCCATGGATACGAATTTCGTGAAGACCTATTGATGCCTCTTCTTCGCTGGCCTAATTTGGAAGAAGTTTCGTTTTTCCAAGCAGCTCTAAGAAGGTAGATTGGTGGACACTGCTAAAGAATAACCGTGAAAATAGGAATGTCTGGAGTGCCTTAACACCACGCCAGAATATTTCCTCTGGTCGGACTAACAAATCCACAGTGAGAGGAGTACATAACACGTCACTTGACAGCATAACGAATTGAATTACCGTATGCAGCAGTAGTAGTACTAGAGAGCACTTTTTATTCGGCTGAAACTACAGTCCGAGCAGGTCGAATGCTTGGGCGAGCACTCTGCGGTGCTTTTCTTACAAATATTAAACAAACTACAGCTAGTGTCGACTAATTTCAGCCTCAGAATTATTTATTTGCCTCCGATAAGCCATGTGCGACGCTTCATACCTGGTGTGGCGCTGCCGATCCAGCAACTTAGCATCAAATGTGTTTTCGGAACTCTAATTGTGCTGTCCTCAGAGTTTAGATAGCATATTGAACTTCCACAGTAACGAATATACAAAAAGTAAACAGATAACAGCATTTTTTATACAAGATTATATAACATATGGACGTATAGTGCCTAAACAAAAGTATAGATGCTTGTGTGGAGGAGGTGTTATAGTAAATAAAATACCCGCTATTGCTGGCGGAAGTCAAGCACGTTAGGAAACACTGAGTAGCCATCACTTTTAAAGAACACGTTTTACCCCTCCTAGATTATGGGCGGTTAATCTTTTGGTGTATAAAACGAGCATTGTTCTCCAGCTGTCCACTACCTGTAATATCGTCCCGAGGTTACGTTTTAGGCTGGAGTTGGCGCCTCCAAACTGCGCGGAGCAAAGCTGCATGACGCAGAGCTAAGCTACTTTAAGTCCCGATTACTGGGATGGTTTTGAGTAAACAAACTTTAATGAGATTCCAAGAACGCCGAAAAATTCCAACTCGGTAGCGAATGTGAAGCCTTGAAGGTCCACCTGACCCCCGGACACACCTTGTTACCCTCGCTTTGTCGAATGAAACGGTAATTTCAGGATTCGCGTAAGTTCTCCTTAGCATTATAACATTATCACTTTAATGGCGCCAGTCTTCATCCTACAGTTTAAACCGCTTATTGTTTTGCGACTCTGTAATGGGAGAGTTCACGACGGAAGCGTTATTTGAAACCTCAAGCACGCAGTGAATCTTGTAGACGTGGTAAAGATAGGGGGTTCCTATAAACAAATAAAATCTTAGCACGACTGTGTTCCCGATCGATTCTGCGAACGGTTCGCCTATAATCATCTGCATGGCAAACTATCCATTCTAGATTTCCTTTCTAGGTGAGAACTTACAAAAAATAAATTAAGAGAGAACTTCCCAAAAAAGAAATTCTCAAAAGAAAATATTATGTAAGTTGGACCAAAAAAAATTCAGTCGGTATAAAAAAGACGGCGCTCGCTAGCTACAAGCATTAACAGGTGCAAGTGGGTCTCAAGATGTGCTCTGTGGCAAAGTAATGCGTCGTTTCAGGGCCCTATTTGTGCAGCAGTTACAGCTTTTTCAGAGACAATTTACCCGCCTTGCTTGTTTATATTGTTGATGTTAAGTGCGGGGAAAAAGTTGTGACATTGAAAGCAAGAAGTTTCGGAGCGTCCAACACAAAAACTTTGAGGAACATTCCTACTTAGTCCTGTTCTGCAGCTTATGGCATCGTGAGGTATTCCGTGTAAAAGTGAAAACGAGCTCATTTGGAAGTGTGCAGAAAGTGCATTGACTTACAAAGCTTCATCGAAGTATTTTTGTTTATGAGGGGAAAATATTTATATTGAGGTGGTCCCCACGGCCTCATACGGAGGGGCTGCAAGGTACCGTTCACTGCCTCGTGGCTTCCCCCCCAGCTGCAGTACAGAAGTGGGGGCAGCCACGTAGTTCGAAAGACCGCACATTTAGTTTGGTTCTTAGGATATTGTCGGCATTGTAAAAGCGGCTTCACGTGGATCTTCTGGCCTTCCCAGGTGGCGCAGACGAAGTGGGTCTCTAAATGCGGAAGGGAGAGAGACTGTGAAAGACGACGCCACCTGTCAATTAACCCATTATGACCCATTGAAAAACCACTGGGCGGAGGTTGAAAAAAAATAGCATATAATAATAGGACCACTCAAGAAAACTGTCAACACAAGTTCACAAAAAACTATTCCCTGAGAAGTTATGACGCCGTACTTCAGCTAGTACAATGGGCGGTGGCAGAGTCATTTCGACCGCCGTTGCTCCGACGGTCCCTACTTGCCTTCATAAAATTCTCTGAAGCATCCTCGCTCCAGGCACAAAGTGAATTGGCACTTTCCGCATTCCCACATGGCTCGCATATGGCAAACTTTGCATCTGAGCTGCTTTCCCAGATTCCTGCGGTACGGCCCTCTGGGGTCAAAAATGATGTCAGTTGGGACGCTTGCAGGTGTTCGTCTTTGGTTCCGGTTCTGAACACCCAGGCGCAGGAGGTGGCGAGTCAGCAGACTAGTGAAAGTTAGAAGGTCCAGTCTGTTTTCAGACGACATTTGGTGAATACTCCACGCATTCACAACGGAAATGTTTAGCATCTGGGTGAACAATACCCACCAAGACTTCTTTGAGCGAATGCCGATCTTGAAGTTGTTGGCGGTCTGATCGAGAAGGTCCGCGGCTCCCATTCCATTATTGTAAGTGCCGAAAACGCTTGGCTGGGCTACCTTTACTTTTTCTTTTTTCGTAGAAGACCACCGGCTTACTGCCCCAATGGGCTCAACTGAGTCATAATTCGTCGCCATTGTCACGACGCTGCTGTCACGCCACTTTTCGAGGAGCACTTCATTTTGAGTGTCAAAGCAGCTAGCGAAGTAGCCCCTATCTCGCTTTTCCATCTCTTTTTCGCTGGCAAGGGAGCATTCTTGAGGCGGTTCTCGCGGGTAGTGCCGGTCGCTCTGAAACCCTTCATTCTAAGAGTCGCTAGCAGTTCGATTCCGTTGAAAAAATTGTCGAAGTAAAGGATGTGGTCCGAAGGGATAGAAATCTTCTCGCAAAACGAAAGCACTACTCGGCTGCCAAGGGGCAAGTTTTCAGAGATCGACGACTTTTCGCAATAGGTGTCAAAGGCGTAGCAGCAGCCATCTGAACTGCAGAGCATCCAGTTTTTATAGCCAAATCGTATTGGCTTGCCCCAAATAAACTGCTTGCACGGGTGATGTCCAAAATATTTTACCATTGATTCTTCCAAGGAAATGTTTCTGTGAAAAACCCCGTGCTGATGGAGCCATTTGTTTAGTAAATTCATGACCGGCCGGACTTTATACATCCTGTCGGTTGTTCCAACAATAGCGCTGTTGTCAGCAAAATGCAAGCATCTCTTCATATCCAAGAACCTCGTCCTGGGCATGCACCGAAGCACACAAGGAACGCCAACATCTTCGTCAAGAGACCAGTACATCCTCTGACTTGGCAATCTGTGGTAGTCGCTCCGAAGAAGAATACCAAAGAATTTCTTTAGGTCATCCGTGCTCAAAGAAAAGCCGTGCTCATTTTGTTTTTGTTTCGCGTATGTTCCTGACTGAACTATTATTTGTTTGAGGACCTCCTCATCAAAAATGGTGAAAAATATCTCACTCGGCGATTTTCCTTCAAATTTGGTCTTCAAACTGCTTATGCGGTCTTAGTTCCGTTCGTGGGCGCAGGCCAAGAGTTTTGAGGCGCACTTTATTGCCATTTGGGGTCGGTCCCATTGCTCGCCTCTTTAGGAGCACTTTGAGCATGTGGTAGAAGATCTGGAGGAAGCCCATGCACCTCGACAGAATGTAGAAAATTAATCAAGCTCTACAACTGCACGAATAATTTTAAAATCGATGCTGCAAGATTAGATGCACTCACCACATACGTCATTCACCCCAAGGTCTTCAATGCAGTCGTCATCTCCCTCTTTTTCATCGGTTTCTGCAGCAGGCTCAGGGAGCATGATCACCAAGTCAACATCATTATCTGCCTCTTCTGCATTGTCAAGCTCTTCTAGAGCTTCTCGAAGTCGGCAGAACTTTTTCAGGCCAAAGAAAAAGACAGCCTCCATGGCGCAAACCGTCTGCAACAGGATATTAGTATGAGAGACAGCTGGGCGAGTTGGAAGGTGTATTAGTGTAGCACACGTAAGCGCCCATTGTACTATATAAGTACACCGAGCTTCAAGCCATCATAACTTGTTATCACCAAACATCGCAAACAAAATTGTACGCGTGCCGAGGACCCATTTTCATAAACAACCCACACAAATATTGAATCTCACAGAGCAGGCTGAAAAACTTTATAAAATAAAAAGCGCGCACTTATGGAGCTAGCGATGCGGCGTCCAGTTTCCTGGAGTTCGGTGGGAAAAATCACCTAGTGGGAGGAATGGAGAGATGACCACCGACACAGGGGTGGTAAAGACACCCCCTGGTGGCAGAAATCTGAACTCAATTTTAAAATATATATTCGCCTCGCTGACAGAAAAACTTTATTATTCACTGCACTTGATTAAGTACGATGGGCGTTAATGGGTTAATGAGGATATTGCATGGTGCAGTGCAGCCAGGAGGGAACAGGTGTTTTTTCTGGATGGCAAGTGTTGGCTGCAGACGGGAAAGAACATTTTTATGTTCTGCCTGATTTGTGAAAAACTTCTAGACGCAATAGTGGAGCTCAAGGTGCACAACTGTATTAGCAAACAGCAAGCAACGTATCTGAGAGACGTGAAAAGTAGCCCAAAGAATGACGAGATGATTCTTTTTTAGACTTAGCAGAATATTAGCTTTCTCGTGAAAGATGCTCCTGAACCGTAGCACTGGGTAAAAACACAAGCCACGATACACCCTTTGTGGCCTAGGATTGTACAGAAGAAACTGGGCCCTTTGTCCAAAATCCCACGGCATGATTTTGGACAATCTTGATGATGCGACAACTGTGGAAGCTACCTTTCAAGATGAAGCAAGACGGAAACAAGTATATTGTGCGTTCCGGGAAGATCAGCTTTTTTTCGGTGAATTATTACTCTAAACGAAGAATAAAGTATAAATGTTGGTACTGTTACGAAAAGGACGCCAAGGTATCGGCCCAGTGGAACGTTTTAGAAAAGTCAAAAGGAAAGACTGTTTGAGGCAAGTTTCCAGCACTAGATTGACTATTCTTCCCGCGACTAGTGGGAATGTCTGGAGAGCGGCATGACGATTAGGCATGGAACGCAGATACAACAAGATCAGTCCGAGTCGCTCTAACATCGTCGCCCGCTTCTTGACACGAGTTATAGGAACTCGTGAGGGCATGCTGCATACGGGGACTACTAGCGGATCACATTGGATGCCGTATGCTGACGGGAACTCAGCAAACTGTCACGACACTTCGTTATATTGTTCTCAGTATCCAGACGGAACATATTGACCTGCGTGGGTGTAGCCAGCGTCGCAGGCTTCGATTTTTTTAAAAAAGTTCACACATCTCGAAGAAGTAAATCATGATCAGTGGACGGAGCACTGGGGATCGTTCTTACCGTAAATCACCCGTGAGACAGTTCAATACAGTTCAATTTACCCCAATTCAATCAAATCCAAATCCAAATCTAATTCCAAATCCAAATTCAAATTCAATTCAATGCAATCCAATTCAATTCAATTCTTCTCACGCATCCACCGCACGGCTCTCCAGAAGCTCCCTGTCTCTCTCTCTAACATTTGTGAACCTTTGTTTTGTTCTTGTTAACCTCTTCTGAACCTTTTGCTCACAGATGTTTCGATTTAACGGTGCTGTGCTGTGAGCACGGACGTCGGACGCCAGACAAGCCTCGCGCTTCAGGTGCTTCGCCCCTCAAATACCTCGAAATATTATGAAATACATAATGGTAGCTAATTCATCATTGCACAGTGTCAATAATTTTTCAACTACCTTCCCTGTCCGCGGCCTCCCGAAATTTGCCAGTAGGAAGTCGGTCAGCCTATGCAGCACCTTGAAGCGGTTGGAAGTAATGACATGTCAGCAGATAGCTTACGAGGGGCAGATACTTACACCCCATCAGATTAATACATGGGTGGAAAAGAGCACAAAGCGAATATATCTGCCACCTAGACTTTCCAAGCGGAAAGCACAAACGTCGGCTACCACGGTGACATCTGCAGCCTCCCAAATGCATTAGAGCGCGGCTGCAGACCTATGTTCTACTACACGTGTCTGCATGAAATCAGACTCGCGGAAGTAATTTACCAGCAGCTAAAACTAACGATCTTCCGATGGACGCCGTCCCAGAATCCCGGAATAGAAAGCCGCACGGCTTAAGGAAGTTTCACACGGGAAAGCCCAAAATGCACGCCACCGGTGCACCTCTGGCCATCCCGCGAAGAAACCGTCGGTGCAGTGAACTTCGGCCTGCTATCTGTAGGCCATGTAACCGCTCTATACCTGAGTCGCCAGCCTTTAGGGTAGAGGGCAGAGTTGCATAAAGCCTACACGGCGGAGGGCCTGACGGCCAAACGGCTTGGTGGAAGGAGGCTTTACCGCGAAAACTAAAAACATAAGTGAATTGACAGTAACATTTTACAATAATAGGCAATAGTACGACAAAGTTTGGAGATGGAGGACAATGCCGACTAGAACTGATAAATTCTGTGTCCTTGTCTCCCGTCTGCCCCATTTGAGATAAAAAATGAAGTGTTGGTCTCCAGGACAGTAAGTGACAAGAGGGAGGATTGGGGGTCTTAAAGACCGGCTGGGGCGATATAATACCCCCCCCGCGGCCGCAGGTTGCTTACGAGTACCTTAATATAAGGTTACTTTCTCGCTCAAAACTAAAAATCCACTGATGGCGTTTTCAGACATAGTTCAATTTGTACACTCTTAAAATAAGCGCAACTTTGTTTTTTTTACATGGACGCCACAACTGCGAGAAGCGCCAAAACTTCAGCATTGAGCAAATCACGGGTTTTGCAAAGTTAATGTGTTCAGCGCTTCGGCACAGCTTGCTTCCCGACTCCTGTATTTTCCCCCACACTACCCACTGCAATATAAATAAATAATTTGGCTGAATTGGTTATGAAAAACATGTAATGGCTGTACAAAATGTCTTAACAGGAGGCTAGAAACGCCGCATTGCTTTAACAGAACGCGCCTTTGGATACAGCAGCAGCTGTCAATGAACAGTAGCAAGGCAGCGCGGTTCTTCGACGAATAGGAATTTTTTTACCGTGCTGTGCATGACATTTTAATTTTGTTCGCTTTTTTCGTATCCTAGGTTTTGGTCACAGCTAAGAAAGTCAAATTGCTGTGAGAGAAAGAAATATCTTTTTCTATCAAAAATTGGACACGGAAACAAATTGTGTAGTGTCACCGTTTCCTTATTTGGGTGCGCTGATAGAAAAGATGGGGAGTCGACTTAAGCGAGCAAACAACCCCACCGAATCTACAGGGCACAGGTGACGACGGGGGTGGGCGTCTGATGTGCGGCTTTCGCCTACCAGAGTGGTAAGAATGAATCATAGCCTTGAACGAACAAGAGAGACTTTTATTGGGACAGGCAAAACACGATACACGCAAGAAGACAAGTAGCGTTAACAAGAGGCAACTCAAAACCGAATACAATGGCGTGAAACAGTTCAAATAAAAAAGGTACAACAGGGCGCTTTGACCAGGAATATTACGCGGTAAAAGAAGTAACTAAAAGAAAGACAGTTCGATGCATATGAGAGACAGAGTCCCACAATATTCACCGACCGGGCCGGTCTGTGCACCGCTGTCGGAGGCAACTCGGCTACCTGTGAAGCGTGGCTTCGTCGTAGGTCAGGCCGTCCGAGACGATCACGGTGATTTGAGACCCGGGAGTACGTTGGAGTCCTCCAGGGCGCGTGTAGCCGATCGTGTGGTGCACAAACTGGCAGAAGCCGTTGTCACATCACGACGTCCTAACGCAACTGGTTGGCTTAGGCGGGGCTTCTCTTTTTACAGCTGTGCCGGCGCGGAGAGAGTGGACAGAACACACAACGCGCCCGCCGCCGTCGACCGAACAACTTCCCTCTTTCTCCCTTCTTGAATCATCGGAGCGCTTTAACACTGGCAAAGCCACGCGAGCCCACTCGAAAGAACTCGAATCTTTAGTGAAAGCTGAGCGGCGGAGCTTTTATTTTGTTATTTTCTTGCCGGTGAGTGATCGCGTTACCGCCTCTTCGTTTGAGAGAGTTCCAGCATTTTCGCGGGGCGAATAGAACCACACTGAATGAATGGGACGACTGTAACAAGAATTAGACGCTGTACAGTAAAATAAAAAATTACACGGTGCGTTTAGACGTCGTACGCTCGAGTTCGTGACATGTAGTGATGGGATCGGCCATGATTTGTTGTAATTTAATCGGAGATGGTGAAGCTGCATCTTAAAACGAAGCACAGGCGTCTCTCCGGAACTGTTTGGCCAGCCAAATAGGAGGCCTCTTATTCTCCAACTCCTGCAAAGGCAAGCTTAGTGGTTTGTTTATATACATATACTACTGCGAAATTTTAATCATTTTTTACTTGCTGATTAGTGAACACAGAAAGACCACCGTAATGGTACGTCAACCGTAATTGTGCGTAATGGTATGCAAACCGAGTTCTTCATACTTATTTCCAAGGCAATTACGGGTGTTATCTAATTATACGCAATAATCTCTATTGTGCTTTTTTAAACCAATAAAATGTATAGCAGTGGAAAAAAATTCAATAAGAAAAGTCCTAATTCAATGCTCTCCCATGCAGAGGTGGAGGCACGGGTGAGGCATTGCAGGTGATTCCTGAGGGGTATTCCTCGAATGCGACAATCACATGCATGAATTATTACACGTCTTTCCGCATCAAGTCCGCCCACGCTCGCAAATAAGGTCACGCCCACACGTACGCGAGACGCAATGTTCATCTGTTATCCCCATCTCTTGGCGTTGCTTCCACTTATATCGGAAAGTGTGCAGACTGAGGATGACTGCCATCGCTTGCGCAAATAAGGGTGTTGTATAACAGGCACGGCTTTGCCATCGTTGGGGGTTCCGGTTTCTCGAATGCAATAACAACGCTCCAGCTTTACGACCACTTTGCTTGGCGGCGCGAATGCGGGTATTGGTCGGGTATTAGTAAGCGAGAAAAAAAAGATAAGGAGACGCAAACAAAAAATGATGGTCATAATATTAAGATAACCTGTTCGACATCGCAAAAACACCAGAAACCAATTCCTGTCCGAGTCGGCCTTCAGCAGAATTCCGGCTAAGGATTCGGCCTTCAGCAGAATTTCGGCTAAGGATTTGCAATCAAAGGCAGTGCTTTACCATTTTTAGATCTATTAGGCTGAGATTTCATGTTCTCACAATTCACACTAGTTGAAATTGTGTGCCTTATGTATTGCCATGTATAGCAGACGCGCATACCCACAAGTGAGCCCACGGACCTACTGAATAGGTGAATGACATAATGCACAAATGCGTAAAGAATGAAGGATGATCAATGAATCAAACCTTCGATCGCGGCAACTGCCTATGGGGTTCGAAGCTTCGACAAAAGGCCAATGAAGAAACACCCTTCCAGGCAATCCTCAACCATGACATTGATTTCGTACTGCAGGATGGGTGAACAATCATTTTCAAAATTTGTCAAAGTAATATTGTTTAAAAGTTTGGCTATAAAAATTATTTCTTTGATTGGTTCGAATTAATAAGGAAATGAATATTTTTTGAATATTGAGCAATAATTGATGTTCAACTCCCCGATTACTTGCACATATGTGAAAGCTATTTTTGAATTACAGGCATCTAGCGGCTAGAAAGGAGGATGTCATGATGGGAGCCTTGCAATGCCTGCGTGTGTTTGTGTGTTCCGCGTGTGTAGCACCCCTTAAGTCACAGCGGCCGTTGTGACGTATGCCAACAAGCTTCAGTGCAGTACGCGACACACGCCACCTAGGCGGGCCTTCCGGAACCGTGGTTACTAAGAAAATATGGCTTTATTTAGAAACATTGGTAGTTTTAGGCAATGTGCCTGCGTTTTTTTAATAATGGGAAAACGTACTGTGTACTGACTAAAAAAGGTTGTTAATGTATTGTTTATTACTGCTCGATAACAATGGCCTTGTGAAAGTCTTCTAGAACACTCCAAAAGCAAAGTATCGCCACGTCCCGCCCAATTTTCAGCATCTTATTTCTAGAAGCTTTGTAACGGGAGATGATTCTGAGCACCGATCATTCTCGTAAAACGCTCACCATTTTCATTTCCTTAAAGTTACCCAATTAATATAAGTAACCTTTGCTGCGGATCATTATTGTGCTTTACGTACTTTGAAGGACAAAGGCCCAAGCGATTACGTAGGATTTGTTTACTTAGCTGCATTACGTTTGCTGATCTTTACTCGCTCTGTTTCGTCGTCTTGTAATGGGAAATTACTACAAGCAGACTGCAGGCAATCGATGCGCCTGATTCCCCGCAGTCAACGCTATCTTTTAGGTGCACCTTTTCTACTGACGTGTCGTCTCGTTCACAGCCATCGCTTGGCATTGCACCAGGCTAATTCTAGATCCCTGTGCGGCTGGGTGGGTGTATTTAAAACAAACAAAACAGGCCCCATAGACGAACGCAATGCTTGTGTCTTTTTGAGTCATACAAAGAGAATGAGTAACTATAAACTTGTTTGTAATGCTAATCTAACCAAAGTATTCCTAAACTATCGGTATGTTCCGACAGGAATGGTAGAAATGACTTAGAATGGAGGAGTAACTGGGCATGTTGGTGCAAGTTGAAAACGTGAGAAACAGCGCGACGCCGGGTGTGTGTGCGTCTCTTACTCTGCGTCACCTGAGTTCGTGCTGTTTCTCATGTAGAATTCACGTAAACAAAAATGTTCTGGCAAAAAAAGGGTGCTGGTCTTAGATATGCTAATGCAAATAAAATCCCCGGGGATCACTAGAATACAATGCACACACAAAACCCGTGTTCAGAGATTTGAGAATAATGCCCTTAGATGCCACTATCAAGAACAAATGTACTTTAAGTACAGAGGTGAATTACTCATAATTTTCCGATGCCCGCGCTCTCTTTCCGAGACCTCACGATTTAATTCACGAAGTGTTGGTCAAACTACCTTACTAGTACCCAGAAATAAAACTGCTTATAGGGACAGAAGAATACATAGGACTGGAGTTACCCTTTGGAATTCTCTAGCAATCCACACAAAATTCGCTAGTAATTTTACACACCCCTAAAATCTTATTTCAGAGCAATTCATGTTCCTTGTTTAAACGTCATTACTGTGAAAAGTTTATGACTTTGACGTTGTGGCTCCATCGTTAGTCGTTTTGAAACGGCCTAATTTATATGGCAAAGAATTGTGCATACAGATTTACGTAGGTGCTTCTGCGTGAATGTTTCAGTAATGTATGATTATATGTATGTATGCATGTATACCTATGTATTGGGGGGTAAAATATGCGCGTCCTCCTCTCTTTTTTTGAGTTACTTGTGCATTTTATGTTAACTTCAGTGCTGTGTTTATATTTTGGATCTCCGCGCACCTTTATCGAGCTGGGCGAACACACTTCGCTGTCGCGTGCGCCCCGTTTATGACCGACCGAGCGGCGCCAGGACATCCTACACCGGCAGCTCGAGTGGTCCGGCCCCGGGACCCGAGGTGGACTGTGCCCAGCGTGTCGAGCGTTTTAGTGTCAGCGATTGCGCTTACGTGGAGAGAGACCTGAGCAGATCGCGAGAAAACGTATGTTAGCGAAAAAATCGCACATCTCCACGCCGTTAACGCTGCCGAGAGTGCGAAGCACTGGGGGCGCAAGTTGTGTATTGCCTGTGTGATGAACGTCATCATCCTTGCGGGATGATCACTCTGAGTTTTGAATGATTTGAGGTGCAGTAATTGCCCTGTAATGACAAGTGTCGTCGATTTCCGCGCTCTCATCTCCGGGTCCGCTTGATGCTTTAGCCGTCGCTTTTCGCGCTTTCGTCTCCGGGGACACTTGTTGTCTTCGTAGGTGTTAAGCATGAGCATGACGCTTTTGGCGTAGATCCTATCCATGACGGAAGGGAGGATCCCTAATGCGGAACACACTTATATACGCATTGCACCTGACTTGCCTCTCGTGTTTGAGAGTAGGCGCCCTCTCGTGTAGCTCGCTGTAGTCCCCACGGAAACCTCGGAGGGGCGCAGCGCCCTCTCCTGTAGCTCGCTGTATTCACGACGCGCACGCCGGAGAACGCCCGGATTACTGGCATTGCGAGGTCCTAAGGCGCTTCGTACCTAAAAACGACGCCGCCCAGGCGCATTTGTCAGATTAGTACAAACCCAACACTATAATTAAACAGTTTGTTTTGGCTTTCTCATTAAATTGTACAGAAATATATCGAATGGCCGCCATCAAGCAAGAAAACAAATCGAGCGAAAGTTAATTCCAGAAAGTTAACAATATGCAAATATGATTACGGGTATATGTCGGTGAATGCATACGTATTTTTTGTCTTTCAGTTATGCTGTCTTACACTAGTTTTACGAACACTGCTAGCTTTTATTATTTAGAAGGGTAAGAGGACATTTATTTGGTGCTCCACTATTTCTTTTGCATGAACCCCAACTAGCCTGCGGGCAACGGATTCAGACGCGCCGCATTATTCTTTATGTAGGTCTTAACGCTCTAAATCCTTAACGCTCTAACGCCAATCTTCTTCTTATCTTCTTCAACCAAGGCCATTAGAGTGGATACCCGTGACTACGCCCCTCCAATAATGCCGAACAGGGACTCCTGTTTAGCAATTTCTCTAAGGAGTATAAAGAGCGTTTCAAGTAAACAAGTAGGCTGCGCTAGAAGGGGCGGGTCTCGGCGGCTAGGTTTGTCAAGCACACATCAGAATGTTGGGTTGGCGAAGTTTTGGATACGCTTCTTCTGAAGAATTTTAACCACAGCTCTCTTGCGACGTCCGAATCTATTTTTTTTCTGCCTAATATAATTTTCTCTGAACTTTGTTTCTTTTCAAAAAAAAGAACAGCAACAACCTCTGCTATGTCGGTTTTCCCGTTTTCCGTAACAGAGAAATTACTGAAATCTGTCTCACTGGAACTCGCGTTTTTTAAGGAAACAGTATCTAGCCAGTTAACGGAGTGGTCAATGACAGCGCGGCCACGTGTCCAATGAAAAGAAAAAAGGGTTTCGTCTCGAGTTTTTTGTTATTATTCTATAGCTCTTACTCTAATGAAAGCAACTCTAAAAATTATCCAGAAGCTCTTTTTTTACCACGAGTTTCATTTACGTGTTGTAATCAGTAATTTCACAGCACAGTTTTTTAATCTTACGGAATTCCTTTTCAGTCCGCTGTGGATACCTGGCCGTCTATGAAGATATCGTGTTTAGAGAAAACGGATGTAACCCTTCTTTTCTGTCTATTTCGAAAAAAGAGATATGAAAGTTGGCTGTTAAGATCACTTTGGACACACTACACCGAGCTTCCCACGCAGCAGGAGCCGATTGCCAATTATTTGAAGCCCATCAGTCCCCATTGGCTTCCGAGCTATCGGCCAGCCCTCGGTAACTCGGCTGAGAGATGGATTGAGTGCCAAGCAAACGGTGACCGGAAGTAACGTCACACGGAAAGCCCGTCGAAGGCCGAGCTTTAGCTGACGGATAAAAGCGCATTTCGCCCACGCGCTTGCCATGCACGTTGCGTGTCCCAACACGACAGATGACGACGGTTAGAGCGCGGTGAACCGGTCACAACGCAGCAAAAAGTAGTTACTTAAAGAACCACAGCACTGTGCCACGAAACAAACCGTACTTAGACTTACGGATTCTTGGGCGAGTTGGTATGGCGATTTTGACGCTATGAATTCGTCAAAAAGCGTACCTAAAGTGCAGCGTATTCAAAGTAGAGTGGGAGGTAGTGTTACATGTTCAGTAGCAATGGGTAACTTGTGTGTCCTAACGCAACGGTGTCCGTCGGACTACTTGAGCGTTGTGCCTTGCGGGTTCTTTTTTCTCCCTGGCGGGGCTGGTGTACTGTCGCGTCCGACGTCTCCGTCTCCTTTTTTCAGAAGTTTTGTGTATTTGAAACCACTGTAGTACTCTTTTGCATGTCTGTGAGGTGCGTTTTGGTGTCGGTGGCTGTGTTTGAAGTATACCTGACTGGTGGAATAACATCGTTTGCCTGCTGCTGGCATCCCATGAAAACGT
Organism: Haemaphysalis longicornis; assembly: GCA_013339765.2. Lineage (NCBI taxonomy): Eukaryota > Metazoa > Arthropoda > Arachnida > Ixodida > Ixodidae > Haemaphysalis > Haemaphysalis longicornis. The sequence goes on from CM023458.1 coordinate 34,028,330, forward strand.
AAGTCACCATTTCTTTTTTTCTTGCGCGGTACGGGAGAGCTCGCGCTAGTTCCCGCCAAAACTTCAGCTGTCGTTTATAACAACTGGCGGTCGTTAGTGCTGCTTAGCGTTGTTGGTTCTTGCGAAGAAATAATGGTCACATACATGTGCTTCCCTTTGTGTGACGCCCGTTCTAGCTATCCCTTTTCCGGCTTTGTGTTTTCCAAACTAGCGGCCAGGCAGCCACTGGAGGTTCACGGCGTTCAGCAAGCGTTGAAGCAAGAAACTTCTGGAGTATAAGAATTGCGGATGTATTAAGCTGGCTTCATTAAACTCTAGCTATAAATTATTCTTTCGTTTCTTTATTTTTCATGAGCAAAGTAAATATATTGCAGAGCGGCAAAGTAATTACCACTGCCGCTAAGTGACTCCGTCGGTTCCGTTCGCATCTGGTGCGTCTGATGAGGCAAAAGTGAGTGACGACGATGGCAACATCGTAACAAGTTTAATTACCCAATCTGTTAAGTTTGTAGCGTCGCTTTAATTGTCGCTTTATTTGGTTACCCCTTAAAACATAACGCATTCAAAGGTCACAAGGTTTCTCTTCTACCTCCACGTTGGCAGATGTCTTGCAAAAAACAAAACGTGAACGTTCGTGCGTTCCAAACCCGTTGTGTAGTGCGTTAACTTGTAGATCTCTGATCCCGCGTTGTTAGAAAAGAAAATTACGCTAATAAAACTTGTCGGCACGACATTGCAATCGCGATTAATTGTTTATGTGGGTTCAGTAGCCACAGCAAAATTTCACAAAACCGCTGGCGTGTTGCTTTGTCCATTTGACGTCTTTCATATTAGCTTGCGCGACTGCAATAAGAGTGAAGCCCATTTTTGGTGAAATTTCGGACTTTCTCAAGAACGAGCCAAGTAACTGCTACGGTAAAGCGCAGTATTCAGAAATGAACAGCTAGTGTTAAAAAGTTGAAGTTTAGGCTGAATATGTTCACACGTACATGCGTTAAGGTTGGTGCTAGGTGCTGTATTAGGCAAGCAGCATGCATTTAGCATTATAATGAGCTATTTTTACCTATTACAGCGCTAAGACGTGAATGTGTTGCCCGTGGTCAAGTGGCGGATGCAGCAGAGACAAGCCTTCCAAGCTGGACTGTTCTACAATAGTTCTGTTCAATAACATATTCTGATCTTTGGCAGGTCGGCGAATTACCGGGAGGAGGTTTTTGTTTTCATTTGCCTGAATGCTTCTGTTTTGTAGGCATCTCTAGCAGTTAAACGTGCAAAATCAGTTCGCGCTTCACGAGCAGTTATTTTTTAATTTTTTATCTTCTATGGTGATGGTGTGTGCTTTCGTGTTTGTGTTCGTATCTTGCGACTGTTAAGCCAGGTTTCTTGTTGTAAGTTTAGGTGCGTAATCTAAACAAACTACACAGAGAGACATGGTGTGTTGTATCGCTCAATTGATTTTGGCAAGTCGCGTAATTGCTTCGCAAAGTTGATGCAGCTTGATTATTGTGCCTCGCGGTCTGATTTCTGCGTTATACGCGCCATTGTACAGGAAATTATTTAACAAGTGCGCAATAAATAAATAATTATTGCGCACTCGTTAAATAATTACCTCTATAATGCATGTATAAAACTGAAATATGACAGCGAGGCAGCTCATAAAGTAGGTATTGGTCATACAGACTGGCCAAAATGCCAAAATTGTGCATGAAAATGGCGTGGGGTCCACCCATAGGCAATATCATGCCAACACACATTGCCAAGTGTTGTCCAATATTGGCCTTCCAGAGCTTTGCCAATTGTTGGCTTGTCACCTTTCCCAAGCGCCAGACAATAATGGCGGCCGAGGTATTGCCAAGCTCGGAAACATGGGCCACTGATGATTTGCCATGCTTGGGCTGGCAATTTTCGCTGATTGAGTTCCGCTTCATTTCTTTGATACGCAGTTGACACTGAAGTTGTAAACATTTTGCAATTCTTGTCGGCTGCAAGAGTAGTAGCTCTAACAGTGCAGAAATCAGCAGCAGCATACTTTCCCGTAAAATATTATTTCTGCTCGTTGGGAATTCTTTTCAGCTAATTACCCTAAGAATCGTCTATACACAAGAAAGCAAACGTCAGTTGTTTTCTGCACAGATGCATCGCATTTCGGTAAAAGACACAACAGCTTAACAGCTCGTGCTTCTTACCGAGAGTAAGCCTGGTTACTTACTTCTTGAATATCTCTCCTATTTTTGCTGATGTTGCGCAATGCAGGCAGTCTAAGAGTCTTCTATGTGCTTCTAAATATACGCCCTTCTTTCAAGACAGATGCCGCTCCTCTGAACATGCACACACACATGGCGGCTTTTCGTGGCTTGCACTATTCATGTGTAGCCTTTAAATTTGATACAGTTATAAGGCTCATTTTTCAATTTGACCGTTGACTGCCAGCCATCCACTATCAGCAATCCTCATCAAGCCTCCGCGGTATTACCGTCATCGGCGCTAACAGGAAACTGCAATTGAGGCAGCCAGATACGAGTGCTTGCCCGAGTATCGAGCAGTAGCAGATAGTGAAACGACAACTACAATACTAGGGGTGAGCAAAAAAAGAGCGATTTAAGCAGACAACACACATTCTCAGTGATTTTGTTTCTATGCGCCGTGTATTCTAGTGTTCGGCAGACATGGGCGCCAGCCGTGCTAGCAAATTAAGCAGCCACCCAAAGCCCCTTTTCGATTATCGAACATAAGGGTCACGCCAAGATTCTGTCACCTAACTAGAAAGAGGACCTAAAGAATAACACCAGGATATCAAAAACGAAGGAAAGCTGGATTACATCCAGAAACTAACAAGAATATCTTCGAAAAAGAAATAAGGAAAACTAAACATATCATGTATACTTCAAGAAATTTCAAATCTCTTTTCGAATTTTTCAAGGCCCTGTCGCCGGTGCAAGCTTCGCGGGCAAACTATGAATGACGCCATGTGGCCAAGTAAAAACACCCCAAAGTAGATCAGCATGTCATCCGAGAGAACAGTCACGTAAGAATGCTAAATGGCCGGGTGATCTCACACCCGCTAAACTCATGGAAATATTCGAGCATTCGGTCCACATTCCAAACCGCCTGTAGAAGGGAACGCGGGAATGAAAGAAAGGACAAAACTTACGCGGGCACTGCAGATTAGCCAGATATCGTACAGCCTGCTGTGCTTGAAAACTCCCTGTGCCCAAGAAGCCAGCTTATGAGAACAGCATATAGGGCGGCTCTCAACCTCTCAGTTTTTGCACTCACGGCTGAGAATCTCAATTGTGTCATATGTTACACTTGTGAGACACAATTCAAAGCCAGAGGAAAGGCAATTTCAGGACAGGGCATCATGTAGAATACAGGCTCAACTTCCATTATGCCAGGTATTTAGCTATTATTTACAAAACGTCACTTGAGTCAGGCATTGTTCCCAAAGACTGGAAATTAGCAAATTTGACGCCTTTTTTTAGGTCCGGGAGTAGAAAAAATGTGAAATATATAGACCGATTTCTTTGACTTCAATTTGCTGTAAACTCTTGGAACATATTAAATATAGTGCAATATTTCAATACCTCAACTCCACCAACTACCTTACACCTTCTCAGCATGGCTTTCGCAGTGGATTTTCATGTAATACTCAATTAGTAGAATTTGGGAATTTCAGCATTACATATCACAGGCCCTCGATAATAATACGCCAGTAGATGCAATCTCTCTAGATTTTAGGAAGGCTTTGATACCGTTCCTCATAACCTTCTGGACAATAAACTTGCATCCCTGAATATTAACTATAAAATTTATTCTTGGATACGTAACTACCTGCGCGGCCGCGAGCAATGTGTGGTTTTAAATAGTAATAAATCTAGCTCTATTGCGGTGATTTCTGGCGTACCACAAGGTAGCGTACTAGGACCATTATTGTTCTTAATTTATATAAATGATATAACAGAAAACATTACGTCCGAAATTATTTATTTGCGGACGATTGTGTTATTTATAGGCAGATAAATTCCCTAAGCGACACATACGCGCTAGACAAAAACCTAGAAACGGTGGCTCGGCGTTGTGACGGATGGGGCATGAACCTAAATATCGAGAAATGTAATCACCTCCGGTATACACGAAAATCAGCTGTAACCCAAGTAAGTTATAAAATAAAAGATACAATAATCACTACCGTTACAGAGTACAGATACTTAGGTGTATACTTAACTCAGTCACTCAAGTGGATTAAACATGTAGAGTACATAATTACAAAGGCTAGTAGAATGTTATATTTTATCCGTAGAAACTTTAAGGGTGCATTCAGAGAAGTGAAAGAAACACTGTATTTTACGCATGTCCAACTATATTTCAATATGCGTGTGTAGTGTGGGACCCACACCAAGAGTACCTTATAGAAAGATTAGAAAAGCTGCAAAACCAGGCAGTGCGTTTTGTTAGCAACAAGTACGACCATTTTGCTAGCATCTCAGCGATTAAAGGTACCCTGAACTGGGAACCACTGCAGTCCAGACGTAAAAAGTTAAGGTTAAAATTTTTCCACTGCATTTACTACAATCGTTCAGGTATCGACAAAAAAACAGTATCTCCTCCAGCCAAACTACATATCACTTCGTCATGATAATCCACAAAATTGCGAGAATATTCCCACAGAACAAATATTGTTGCGAATTCTTTTTTCCCTAGAAAAATAAGGGACTGGAATATGTTGTCAAAGAAATTGGTTAGCCTTCAAAATAACGATCTTTTTTTCTCCCGTTTATGATAAGTGTGGTGTTCGTTTTTTTAATCAATATGAATAAGTGCTTTGAAAAAGTGTATGGATGTATAAATGAATTTGTATACTCTGTTCTGTACATGTTGCATGTCCCCCCTACAAAAAGGCCCTCGGGGTGATGTGTCTTGTAATAAATAAATAATAAATAAAAGCCTCTGGACGCCATGATGATTATGGCCCCGATCACGCGCCTTTTCCTTAGAAGCCCTCCAGCTACCGAAAAACATAGATGCACACTAACGCAGGGACAGGCGTCCCGCCAGTATGAAATTCTTTTCAGAAAATATTGAAACCCTGGGTAGTGAGAATGTAAACATTGAATTTGAAAATTTGTTTCTTACATCAACAAATGTAATTACCCAATCTACGCGCGAATGCGTCAAACATAATTATGAAGACCCTGTGTGCCCGTGGATAACTCGAGACATACTTGCTTTTCTGAAGAGTTAGGATTCGCACTACAACAGATGGAAAAGAAACAAAACAAATGAGTATTACCGCAAGCAGTTTAAGTACTACAGAAAGAAGTCAGTAGCAATGATTAGAAAATCGAAGAAACTGTATTACGCAAAAATGGTTACACAAAACAAAGGTGACACGAAACAACTATGGAAGATTGTCAAAAACGTAATTGGAATAGATCGACAAAACAAAGTCACACCCAAAGATATCTCCCAACACGTTGCTAATAATTTTAACGAGTACTTCATTAATGTTGGTTCTGGCCCCACCCGGAAATTTCCTTTACAGTTATCTACTACTCCTGCACCCAGAACTGTAAAAAATAACTTCTGTTTTCATAACATTTCTATGGAGGATATGCGAGCCAGTGTCAGTAAAATGGCAGTAAATAAAGCATCGGGTCTGATGGCGTCCAGATGCGGGTTATAAAAGAAAACATTGATATCATTGCTCCTTATTTATGCCACCTGTTCAACCATTCCCTTGAAAATAGCTGTTACCCCGGACATACTCAAAGTTTCAAAAGCGGTCCCCATATACAAAGATGGAGATCCAAACGAACAGGTAGTTACAGGCCTATATCAGTACTGAGTGCGCTCAACACTCTCTTCGAAAAACTAATGAGCAACAGGTTAAAAAATTTCTTAAAGAAAATAATATTATTGCACCCAGCAGCATGGTTTTGTAGAAAATAGATCTACTTCAACAGCCGTACTTACTTTATCACAGGCTCTCAATTCCGCGATGCATCAGAATAACATAGCTGTCGTTGTTTTATGGATATTAAAAAGGCATTTGACACGGTTTATCATCCAATCTTGCTGCAGAAATTAGAAAGTTATGCTTTACAGAGTGCACACTTAAATTCTTTCATAGCTATTTATCCTCCCGGAAGCAAAGGGTTCTTATTAATGGTTTTTTGTCAAACGTTAAAGAGATAACTTGCGGTGTACCACAGGGCTCCGTTATGGGTCCCATATTGTTTTCACTTTATATAAACGATCTCCCTAAGGCTCTTTCCTCCTCACAAATATTAATGCATGCAGATGATGCCGCTCTTGTTGTTTTCCGGAACATCTCTTCAGGAAATTCAAACCAAAATAACCAGTGAGCTGAAAAACATATCTTCTTGGTTTTTTGAAAACCGCTTAACACTTAATGCAGACAAAACTAAGTACGTCATTTTTCACTCTAGGTACAAGACCACCCACAATTATTTTACACTGCTCTCGGCAGCTCATTAATACAGCAAGTATCGCATTTCAAATACCTAGGAGTAATTTTTGACTGTCATTTACACTGGAAAGAACAAATAAATAGGCACATGCAAGAAACTAGCTTTTGGTTGCCACGCGCTCTTTAAGGCGAGATATTATTTTCCGTACGATGTACGACGCTCCCTCTACTATGCTTTCTGTCATTCACATATCAGTTATTCTTGTGAATCTTGGGGGCAAACGTATAAAACCTACCTGTCGCCTTTACTTCGTATGCAAAAACGAGCATTGACTGCGTGATAAACTGATTCAGGTTTTTTCAGAAACAACGTTTTCTATGATAATCACGTACTGTCGTTTCGGTCCTTGCGTAACTACAAAATTTCGCTCGTGATCAACAATATAATAAACACCATTCTCCCTTTCCATTAAGCCTTTTCACCTACCCTCTCGTAGTACAAGGCAAGCCTCGAATTTTCAATTTCAACCTTCCCAAATGTAACAATGTATATGGTGAACGCCTGATCGAGTTCAGCTGGAGTCAAAATATGGAACGACCTTCCGATAGAGGTGAAAACAGCGAGAAATTTGAAGATGGCCGCTAAACAGCATTACAAGTCCTTGTGAAATTTTATCTGAAACTCTTGCTAGGTGAACCATCTTTTTAGCGACAATATTTTTCTGTTGTATTTGCTGTGTCTATCGGTGAATAGGTACTTTTCTAGTTGTATGACATGTAGCCCTGGTTACATCTCAATTTTTCTTGAGCCCTCTACGCTGTGATGTTTAAGTGCTTGTGAATTGCTTGTAATTTATATTTGGACCGGCCACTAGCCTATGCAGCTATCGGTCCAAACAGTGTCTGTACATACTTCGTGTTTTTATGAATAAAGTTTCTCATTTAAAAAAAAACCGTGAAAACACAGCATACGATGGAAGCGAGGAGGTTCAAAAGTACGAAGGCAACATTTGTAGTAGTGGACAACCCTCACAATGCTGTGAAGCCATTAAAATCCTGCATAGGAAACGAAAAAAAGCGGAATTCTGACTCATCCTTGTGGCGCTCAACGGCCCCATCATTGAAATCGCTTAAAAAGCCGATAGTGTTTTGGGTGCAGGCAGAGTACATAGAGGCCTTAGAAACATTCTCCGAACCCCAACGAGGAAAGTTAACATTCCATTACCCCCGAACACAAGGGTCTGGAAAAGAACGCGGTGCTGAGGAAGATATGCGCGAAATCACATACCGTACTCCCTGTCTACCACAACTACCACAGTCCCCTCTCGGAAAAAAGCAAATGCCCCCTCATCCTACGCCAAGAGGAACATCATCCTTCCTCGTACCAAAGGAAATCTCAACGCCGAAGAATCGCAAACACTGCTCAACATACGAAACAACATATATATCCAAAAGTCTTGATAAGCAAAGCTGTTGGTTCGAAACATCTGACGTTCAATTAAAATGGTGCTAAATTTCGGAAACCACCTCTCGCATTGCGCAACCTCGTTCTATTCAAGAGTATGCTCAGGGGTTAACAAGTAACCATTCATCATCCAGTTATATAGATGCAAGGCTGTCTTGTCGAGCTTTTGTACCTAAAATCAGCGAGAGGTGATTTCTGGGCCGCTCGACTTCGGGTTAAGCACTTCGCGGCTCCCATCTCTTTACGACCTATGCCTAAAACTTTCACTATTTCGTACTCAACAAAGCCTTCCCTCTCAGTGTCTTATAAAAAACTAAAGGTTCAGTCAGGCCGCGTCCATGGCAAACACCCCGCAAACAGAGCTTTTCGCGCCCACAGCTAAGCCACATAACCGTACACGGCATATGCCTCTCCTGTGCCACGGGGATTAAAAAACAGTTGCGGCTTGCCCAGCTCTCGCTACTGAACTCCAGTGCATGGAAAGCATAAATGATAGAGCCGCAAGTCCCTTCAAAAACGGTCCCTCCACTCCGAAGTGACGTTAACGCGTCGTACATCTTAACACGTAAAGGTACATGTTGCCTGCAACTTTTTTGTCCGAATATATTTCGCGCACAAATTGCTTTTAAAAGCACTTCAATAGGTAAACCAGGCGCTTTCCTCGGTTTTGTATTTCAAGAGCTATAACTCTGAGCTCGTGTAAACCACTGTAGCAAGTATAGGGCGCCAACGGCTCGGTTAGAGTATTGTTAGGTTCGAAACTTCTCAGCTTTCTTGACGGAATGCCGCAACAGAGCGAAACTCAAGACAATTAAACGCCACATAGGGTGATTGAGAAACGCTGTTATGAAGAAGCCGCAAGTAATGGCGCAGTTTCTGTATTACAGAACAGCCGTTGTAAAAACTGCAGCACTCAATTTGGCCGTGTTTTTTCTTAAGGACAGCAGTATATTTTGGCACGACAGTATGGAGCACTTAAAAAGAAATGACTGAGTGGCCATACAATCACAACGCAGTGTCGCTGTTGTTTTAAGGAACAAAATTCATAGAGAATATGCGGGTGGTGAACAGGGTGAACAGCTCGCGGAATTCAAGCTCATTATTTCGCCCATATTTGCGCCTCTCTCAGCCAGTCGACCTCCGCGACATATTAGGGCGATGCCACAAGCAAAAAATAAATTACCTGTGACCTTTCATAGAACTAAGAGGCTTGAGCAAACACTTTGTGCCGCTTAAATAATGCAACACTAGACTTGCTGCCAAAAAAAATCGATTGTGTATTTCGCGCCACTTAGCATACAGGGAGCTTATTATAATGCTGGGAACCATGCCTTAGCGGCATTATAAAGGGCATATCAAGCTAAGTCGAACAGGTTTTTTAAAAAATGGGCGCTTAGATTTACGCGAAGACGACCTCTACATTGAGGTTATGCGCCCAGGGGGACAAATAATTAATATGTAGTTTTTGATTTCGGAGGCTTAATTACTGAAATTGATAATTTATCTTTTTAGTGGGTACAGTAACCAGTCATGTTTGTATTGTAAAGTTAGACGCACTCATGTTTCTACGCAGTTTCAATGGCAGAACTCTTCTAGCGCATCCATAGTCCGAAATTTCAACAGGCGAAGTTTATTCCTGTTCGCATAATTATGGATGCAATACAGTCTGTACCGGCGCAAAGCTCCTCCCTTCTTTGACGTGCCTGCTCTGTGCGGTGTTTAGTTCGACAAAGGGGTGGAGGCACAGGAAAAAGTGATAACTGGCACCCATTCCTTCTTGGCTGGCGTTATCGCGTTCTGAAGTACCGTTTCAACATAACGATCCATAATTTAGGCAAAGCTAAACCCAACTAGTTTAACCTAAACACAATCCAACACGAATGCGAAAATAATCAAAGCTAAACTGGAAAAACCTACAGGCTTTCTAACAATTTTTATTTCATTCAAAGTACCTGATGTGACAGAACGACCTGCTGGAAGACTCCCCTTGGATAAGGAGCATACAGTCATCCTTGTAAAACTTTCTCCGATGCTCTTGTGTAGATTATGCGACTTTTGATGTACGGAACGCTACGATAGGGTTCAGCTTACGCATACGTCATGCAGAGCATGACAAAACCAGTTGGTGGTCAACAATGCGACGGCTTGCACTTTAAGTAATTTTTAAATGATTCACTCATTGGTTGCCACAATAACGGTGCGTGAAACTCAGTGTACAACACATGCCGTGTGCTTCAAATTGCTAGTTTAACAGCAGCAACTATGCCAGAAGTGTACGCGAGGGCCTAAAATAGGTAATATGTAGCTGTGCACGGTATTCAGCACCCACGATGTCCCCCTTATTGCCCTAGTGGTATTTACTCTTAAGAACATTAGAACAAGTGACGCGTTGTGCCCTTGTCAAATTATAAACAATAACCCGGTGTGAAAAGCACTCTATTTACTTTACTGCAATGTAGGTACTTGATTGATGATGTAATCCTGTTTACGCAAGCATAGGTATCGTTATCGTGGTCACGATCATCACATACCCCAATTTCTTATACTTCTGGCGTAGTCTAATCCTGTTGTTTGAATTAAGACCTTTATCTGTCTTTATTATTTGCAGATGGGCCACTGTTTCGGCCCAACATTTTGCTCCGACCGCAGAGGAAACCAACCGTTACCTTCCCGCCTATAGCAGTTTGAGTACAATTAGTATGTCTCCAACTGGTACCGTTCGACAGCATCACAACGCAATGTGTGACGTTAGGCCTATTGCCTAAATTTAGGCGAATCGTTTGGTGAATTCGATTATGGTGGTTTAAAAGCGCTCCTTAAAAACAACGAACCAAAGTACTGACAGGCAAGTTACATTTCGCACATGTTTCACGACACTTATCATGGCTACGTGCCTAATTAGGAGTCAACGGCGATGCAAAAATTACGTCAATAAAACCACAAAAAATGAACTTAAAAACCTAGCAGATTTAGAGACTGGAATAAAACATACATTTTAAGTAGTTTCTAAGGATGTGAAAATAAACCAATCATTTTTAAAGCGAAGCTTTCAGGGGCTCACCCATAGTAGTGCAGAAAAAAACGCCCTGATCACAGGCCAATTTTACCTTGAGGGTTTCAGCAAAGGGCACATGATGATTATGATAATGGCAGACCCGCGGATTTTTCTGCCGTGTCTTAAAAACGCGCTGCACGAACGGAAAAATTACACCATGGGCTTCGACAAAGGGCACATTATGATGACGAGAACGATGGAGATGACGACGACGATGATGACAAAACCTGAATATTTCTCCTGTGCAAATGCAAAGCCCACACTCCAATGACCCAAAGTCCAAATTCCTGACAACGCTGAAGTTGTCGAATATGCAGATCCCGATTAGCTGATCATAAACTAATACGGGAAAATACTTGCATCACATTCGGTAACCTCAGCGCTGTCGTATATTTAGACTAAAGCTGCTTCGGTTGTGGACTTTCCATTTGATTCAAAGGAAGCTTCGAGTTTCGACTACCTTTCTTTTCCTGAACAGGGCGGTAGATTTTCACAAAGATTCATTCAATTTGTTTCCTTTGTTTCGTGTCTTTGAATCCTAGTATTGACACTATGTGACTTCACTCATCTCTGTGACTCATTTCTATTGGAGCCGTTTCAATTTCGTGCACTGTAACTTCCACGTGGTATTGATCCAAAACGCACAGCTGTCAATGTAATATCTCTTCAACGCTCGCTAAGGATTTTCTTCCAGCTGAAGCCCTAAAAAGGTAATAAAACAGTGGATCTCTGTGTACAAATAAAACATCTGTCACTCGGTGCCTCCCGTTTAAAGAGGCATCAATGGTACGCAGTGCCTAGATCGATAAAAAAATTGCCTATCAGGCTGTTTAGAACGAAACAGCCTGATGTTTTTATAGAAAGAAAAAGAATGTGAAAGAAGGAAATACAAACCGGAAGTAAAATGGAGTTTTCCTGTTTTCGTTTTTTTAATGGGCTTTATCGCATAAACATTGTCGGCGGAATATCGTCGAGATGTTTCGTTTTACCTCGCGTGAGAGCTAATCATTGTTTGTGAGATTCTTAAAAGAAATCGTGATTGTTGTACAAGAAATATGGCATACGTTTTTCCCCATCGGAAGTTGCGGAGGATACTTTTTTCGGGCACACTGAACAATAAAATAACACATGGTATCCGATGACGATGTTTGGTATTACATCAAACTCCAGGACGTTGTATTACAAAATGGCTGCATCTTTTTTGTGTGTTCGTGTTTGGGGCATAAAAGAGACACTTACTACTACCTCGTGTACTTCTTTATTTTTGCGCATACCTGCCACACCCAGCCGTATAACAGTTTCACATTTTCGTTCTTGTAGGCCCGCACCGCTCCCACATCCAGCGGTGGCACCATTGGGCATGCTTTACTCGCATGGCCGCGAACGGCTTTACCAGAGCGAGGCTCACCCGCGGAATTCCAAGATGGCTGCACCAAGCTAGCGAGCGCTACAGCGAACTCCATTTCTTCAGTTTAAAAGCCAGCGACGTGAACGCGACAGGGCTTCCGAACCTCAAAGATATCCCCAGCTCTGTCAGGTTTAGAATGCAAGCGAGAAACGTCGATCGCAGCGAAGCCTTCGTTTATGCAGCCCCCCAAAAGCCAGCCTTGTCTTGGGAATTCAAAAGATGTATGTTCTTTGAAATTGTTATGAGAAATATGTCCTGTCTTTGACTAAAATGAATAACATTACTCGTAACATTACTTCTGCCATTATTCTTTCCAGTACCCGCTGCACCACCTTAAGCTTGCTTTCAAGTTGTTTATTATGACGCCGAGATTTCCGTACATATATCATTCCTGGGAGGACGCATATGTTGAATACTTTTCTTTTCACTGAAAGAGGTGGCGAATTTGAAATTTTTAGGAATGTTTACGTAGTGCACCCCAGCCATTATATATTCGGTGCTGATTTTTTTTCGTGGTTGTAATCAGGACAGACGATCTGACCGAGGTAGGTATATTCTTCATTACATTAAATATATTCATATTTATTTTTAGCACCCTAGCCCCGCTTTGTGGGTTTAGTTCTCTAAGAAATGTTTTCAAGTGTTCTGCAGACGCTTAGCAAGACTGTGTCGTGGGGAAACCGCAAATGATAAAAGTATTCTCTGTTCATTCAAAATCCCGCGTTTTCCCAGCCACACTTCCGAAACACTATCTCCGGACAGGTCAAATAAATCTATAGCTATGATAAACGAGCATGCTATTATTGCCATTTTCGGCTTAGGTAGCGCAACGCTAGAACGAGTAAAAAGTATAACCACCTTGTACAACCCCGTGCTGATCCAAACCACTAAAAGGAAATGCTGCGTAGAATAGGTATTAACTCTTGGGGAAGGGGGTGGGCACTGCGCAAGCTCAACAATATAATGAAATGTGAGCTACCCCGGTCACTGCAAAAATAGTATACAACCAATGCTATCTAGCGCTAATGGCGTATGTTGCGGACACGTTGCGCCCTACTAAACAACTGGAGCGAAATCTTCGGTGGGCTGAACGAGCCAGGTAACGACGGATGATAGAAACAACAGGTATGCAGAGGAAATGACGCTACTGAGCAAAGAAAAAAGCTCTACCTAAAGCTCTAATACTGCAAAATTTCAAAAAAGAAACGTAATTGGGCTGGCATTGTGGTCACATAAAAGCGCAACCGTTGGTCCAGAGAGATAACAGAACGGCTGAAAAGACACGGGTCTACGAAGTCAGGGCCAATAACTAGATGTAGTGACGAAATAACAAAATGCACCGAACAACAACCGGTGGAAGTCAATGGGCAAAACCTTCGTGCGCCAGTGGACTTAAATGAGCCGAATGATTATTAGTACTTCTATTATGACAGATTTATGAAGAGTATGCCAAGCGGGCTGTAATCATTAAAATTTTTGACTATATATTAGCGATAAAAAACGCGTGCTCAATGGTCGCTCCTTTATAAAATACACTAGAAAAGGGTTCTTTCTTATGCGAGTGGGCTCCATTTGTGGCCAGAAATAGCTGCAGCATGAGCAACTCCGCAAACAAAACAACGCTCATATGCAGCACAAATGTATTCACACCCCCCAAACATTTTACGAGTCGCAGAAGACTAGGTGGCCTGGAGCCACAGGCACTCAATGTTCGTATGCATTTTCAAAACAAAAACAGCACGCGTGCAATATTCTCCAAGTCTTCTTCAACAGTGAGAGCGAGCATTTAGTAAAACGCAACTGTGCCTTAAAGCGTTACAACTACGGGATTCGAACAACAAAATACAGGTCAATACAGGATATGTTGCGTCCGATATCAGTACGTAATTGCCAGCCCACTTTATTGCATCTGCAGTTTTTTGCACGAGTGTTGTGATGCCGTTGGATGTCGTGTTTGTTTTTAGAACATTGTACTGGTGTTGTGAAAGGCGTTTGCAGGAATTACCGGATCAGCGTGTGTATATTGCTGGGAAGTCCGCACTAGTGATTCGGTATACGATATGAGGACATTTTCAATGGTTAAGCATGTCTAACTTTGCCCAGCCCAACACCAACTTGCATAGTGCATGCGCATGCTGAAAGTGGTGCTTGCGTAAAACATGAGCGAGGGCCTGCTTTATGTTAATTACGGAACAACTTATCCGTGTTTTGACTTCTCTGTGCTTTGGCAGGTCGCAATTTGGTCGAAGGGAAGCCGCTTCGGAGTCTTTTTTTAATGCAAGTTTCTGACAAAGGAACCTAAGGGGCCGCTATTCTGGAGATCTTTGTGAATTGTTTAAAACTCGGTCTGGAGTGCAACTTCATTGGAGCAGATTACGCAGTGATCACGTACCGCTTCAGACTGATAGGTATGGAGATTTGTAATCTTGGTAATTTTGGGTATGAGTTGGTTTCCTGTAAACTAAAAAACACCGGACTTTGCACTGCGAGAAACGACGGCGTTCCTAAACGGGAATGAATCATTGGCGTACGCTTGAACAGTAAGAATCAGTTGCTCCACGCCGTTGAGTTGCTCTAGCAATTGAATAATGTTCCTCCGGTCCAGGACACAGAAGACTCATCCAAATCTGAGAAACAGCTGTGGCCATTAACGCCATCCTTACTCCTAGGGCAGAAGGTCTAAGCATCCGTGTTTACCGCAAACCAACTCATTCCAGAAGATACCAGGCCAATGTATATCAAAGAACTACTTATGAAGTACGTTCCCCCTTTTTACAACGAAATATACACAAAGGCGTGTTGTATCTTTGATGTCCGTCTGTTCCGTGGAAGTTCCATTGTTCTCATTGTTCAGAATGCCTGACTAGGTTACTGGCAATCATAAGGGTATTGTGTATGCCTTACCTTGTATACAGTTTCCAAAGCTTCAAAGATGTCCAAGAACTCTTAGCATCCTTTTTTGACAAGCTTAGAGACCCTGTACACAAAAGAATCTGTTTGCAGGTGGGACGGCTATGTGAAGTACGTGTGTGCCCACACCGCCTAAACCACAAAAGGGAACACGTCCGCGGACAAAGACAGGTGACGAGCAGCCATTATGCCTTTAAGTGAGAATAAGTCTTCCCCTCATGCAAGACGATGGTTCCCTGCTAAGTGCACGAAAGAGATTTCGGCGTTTGTTCTTTTACAAGCGGTATTTAATGTGCTCTACAAGTGTTTGCCCTTGTGAATACCAAAAAACAATGGCACGGTTAGCTGTGAGGAAGGTGTCAGAAAGAGACCAATAAGGTCAACAAAGCTTGAAGTTTGTGGAAACTTTAGTGTTCACTTCGCCTGTAAACAGGGAACAAATCTATAAACTTCAGTGAGGAGGAAGAGAAAACTTTGATTTGTAGTTTTATCTCTTTATAGCTCATAGATAGAATGAACGCTGTCAAATTTGTATGCATTGGGCGCGTAATTGAAGCGTCGCAATTAGATTTCTGACCGTTTACTATCTTTATTCTAGCAATTTACAGCGACGTGAGGTGAGCTGAAGAAGGCCTAAAAAATCTGACACTAGAAAAAGGTCAGCAGTTTCAATGACGCCTAGCATGCATCATTGGCGGTGTGAATCCTCAAGGTGGTCACTTTTTAGTATAGTCGTCCAAAACGCTTGCGAGATTACCTCTGAAAACTAAGGTGACTTAAAACAAATCTTTCCACTTGTTCTGGTTTCGTATATCAGATTCTATAAACACAACAAAAAAGTAGCAACGCAAAACTTGAACACCACCTGCGCAGGCTGCTTCTTTTCCGCCGCTCTACCCCAGTCGGCACTTGTTAATCTTTTTGAAAGAAGTAAACAAATGCACCGATAATAGATGCCGTCATATTTGTGACTGAATGTTTACAAGAGGACAGAAGGACCCACAGGTCGCTTAAGTGTAAAACACAATCATCTTCATAACGAGTAAGCACGGCTCGGGGATTTTGCGTTTTCTGGAATGCTGCCTCTTCATCGAGTTAGAGACAGCGGGATAAATCATTTGACAGGCTCTACCCCTTGTGGGATGCCGCGTGTTCGTCGCTCAGGACGATGCAGCAATTGTGCTAACCATTATTTTTAGTGTGTCCTGTGTGGTACGAAGGGTTTTGACCGCTGAATTTTTCTTAGTGAAGTGAGAGGCTTCTCAGCAGAAACTACGTGGTATTCTTACAAGTGCAGGAGATGCTTTTAGTGTTCAGAGGCTCGATTCGGCAGGGTATTCTCTATACAGGGTAGTTGTACGAGCTTGATAAAGAAAGTGAACCAAGTCCGCCTCACTGCATCGTCTCCAAGTCGTATTTATTTTTTAGGCAGGGGCCACAAGCTGTGCTGGCGTCGACAACTGTAACTAAAGGTTACGGCAAATGTAATGTAATGTAGGGGTAATTTAATTCGGCAGTTCTGCGCTGCCTTTATGCATAATTCAGTCACAAGTACCTCTCACAGTGTCCACTATGCCTATCGCCTCCGCGTTGACCTAAAAGGTGGAGTCGTTGCTGTTCCCGCCTACAAATGATGCAATGCCTTTTTTGGACACAGTTTATAAATACAGATGATTGCGATATTCGTGGAAGGAAAGCCACTTTTTCGAGCCCCTATCTAAGTCAGCTTTGAGTACTCCAAGTATTGCTGATACAACTGCAGCTTGAAGTCAAGGATGGGGCGGAAGCCTGTCAGGCCTAGATACATTTTGAAGAAGAAAGACAAGGACGCCGTACTTCAAGTTAGTTCAGTTTAAAGGAAATTAGCGTTTCGGCTCCCACACGGAAGCCTTGAACAAAATAAAATATTGAAGGGAAATAATCGCCTATATACGTTTCACAACGCTGCGCAGGCAACTTGCGTAGATTGGCGGCAGGTTTCCGGAGTTGCGATTCAGCGTGTGTCCGTCGTCTGTATGTGAAGTGATTCCATTAACAGGCATGAGGTACGATTCCTTTCTTTTGGGAGGACTCCTGCAGCAGACCAATTGATTGTGTGCGTTGGGGTATTTCGGTGCTCCAAAAGGGCGCTCGTCGACACGTGGCTCTTGTTTGCATCATTGCGATGTTGCTGCAGGCGCTTTGAAGAGTTTTCTGAATTCCCAATAAACACGTACTGGCAATCTGCACAAGGAATGACGGCAATCTGGCAATCTGCATACTGAAGGAACTGCAGCATCTGTAGGAATGGCAAATAAACCCACCTGCTCTCTTATGCTTGCTAGATACAAGAACATAAACGGTATCGGTTTTTTTCATGGTAAAATAACAACTGAAGCTGTTATACATCATCCGCGAAAGTGTATAGGAAGCGTCAGCTAATATTTCCTTATATGCTGCGGTAACGAGGTATATTTATTATAGTTTTCTGTGGGATGGGTGCGACAACCAAGCGTTGGAGCTTGTTTTGGTATCTATACTCTTTTCTTTTAAGTGCCCATGTATGAGACCCGATGGATGGGCATTATGTTCCTTTCAGAAATTCGCCGTTGACCAAAATATTGGGTAAAACCAATGAAACCCGCTGCAATTGCATTGATTTGTCTTAGTGGCGAATACTACTGTACGTTTTGGCAGGGGACAGTTTTTAAAATAGAGTTATACCGTTTTTAAATATAAACATTTGCGACAAAGTGCTGTACTGCATGCCGTTTTCTCGTGATTCAAACATAACCCACCTACGATACCTCTTCAAAACGCAATGGCTGGATACATACAGGGTCTAAAAATAGAAAAATGGGGCGCGGCGCAGCCTACGTTGTTCCTTTAAGTTTGTGGGTGCCGTTGAACCCTGGTGTTACGAAACAGGGCTAAGTAATTTCGTGTTTTTGTCGCGCGTTCATTTCTCCTCCACCTATCGCTTGACGAGCTTTGCGATTTTATTCTGTGGTTGGAACAAGCACTCGTTCGGGATCATCTTTTGATCCTCCGCTGTTTTAGATTGGCATGCAATTGTCGTGGTATCATTTATGGTTCGCAGTGAAAGTTCGAAATAAAAATTTGCCGTCACGTTAGCAGTGTTCAAAAAATCAACGAAGGGGTGGCCATACTTGAAAACTGTTTTTTTGTCCTCCCACGTGTTCCCTAGTGTTCCGTGCCTCAGCTTGTCCCGTAAATAGAAGATTAGCCTGCTTCGTGTAAAGGTCAGGTAGAATACACTTAAGCAGGCTCCCCTTCAGCAGTGCGCTAAAGCGTAGCACGGTTCACTTGAGAATTGTACAGTTGGGGCTGAGGAGAAAACTAATAGAACAGGAGTAATTCATGTTATAGATCAGGTATTTTTACCGGGTACACCTGCAAAAAGTAGCAGTATTCCACAATTGGTGCTTAACCTTTTGTCCCGAGCAGGTGCGTGGGTGTTCTCGCGGAAAGCAAAGCGTCTTGAAGCTCCCAGTGGCGACCAAAACAACATCTTACTCAGAATTCAGGCGTCTTTAGAATGGTGTGTCCGTTGGCCATCAACGCAATTGTCCTTGTCGGGGTGCGATTGTGCATGGAAAGTTACAGCATTCAGCCATACTAAATGGTGCGTTGTTGTAAGTTAATGCTCTTAAGAAACTATTTTCGTTCTGCGGGTTGCGTAGCAAAGCAAAACTGCTGTATAGACTGAGTGAGTGAGTGAGTGAGTGAGTGAGTGAGTGAGTGAGTGAGTGAGTGAGGAGTGAGTGAGGAGTGAGTGAGTGAGTGAGTGAGTGAGTGAGTGAGTGAGTGAGTGAGTGAGTGAGTGAGTGAGTGAGTGAGTGAGAGAGTGACTCAGTAAGTGAGTGAGCGTGCGAGTGAGTGAGGGATGGAATGAGCGAGTGAATGAGTGAATGAGTCAGTGAGTGTGTGCGTGTAAGTAAGTGAGTGGGTGAGTGAGTGAGTGAGTGAGTGAGTGAGTGAGAGAGTGAGTGAGTGAGTGAGTGAAAATACTGAATGAGTAAGTTTGTGACCGACTGACTTAGCGAGTGAGTTTGTGAATGAGTCAATGATAGTGAGCGAGTGAGTGGGTGAGTAAGTGAGCAAGCGAGCGAGTGAGTTAGTAGGTCAGTGAGCAGGTGAGCGAGTAAGTGAGTGAGGGAGGGACATAGAGAGTGAGTGAGCGAGCGAGTGAGTGATTGAGTGAGGGAGTGAGTGAGTGAAGGAGTACATAGGTGAGCGTGTGCGTGGCTGTCCAACGCAAAAAAGTTTTGTTTGTTTTTGTATGTATGTCTGTCTGTACCTTGATTGAAGTGACCGGCTAAGAGTTAAAAGAACACTTGAACGAGACCTGTATTGACAGTATTTGAAACGCAAAACACCAAATGCTTCACCGAGAAGCCTGGAACCTATTGCGCCAACGCCAAGCGAAACAGTAGCAGAGATACAGGATATGTCGCATCAGTATAGCGAACGCTGCAAAAAATCACGCATCTCCACGAAGGAATCATGACGAGTGGGCGAATCACCTGGGACCATTCTTACCGTAAATCACCCGTGGCATTGCGCGGTCCCTCATATAAATGAGTGAAAACGCATGTGTATAGTATATACAATTTCAATCCAATACAATCTGATACAATTCAATTTGTCCAATCCAGAAAAATCTATTTCAATCCTATCAATTCAATACAATTAAAAAAATAAATACAATCTAATTCAATCCAATACTCCTCACGCATGCGCAACACTGTGCACACGGACGCCAAGCCCCGGAAATAGCGAGGTCCAAGGTGCTTCACGGCTAAAACTGAATTTAGGAAACGCCTGCTGCATTTATTATGGGAGGACGGAGACAGGAGGGGGAGAGCGTGAGACGTGGTCAGGGTAGAGAACAGAGGCGGCTACGCGACAAGGGCGGCAGATGACTAGCGTCTTTTGAAGACATTTGAAGCGAAGAAAGCAGAGTTTCAGCAAAATGTTTGGTTGGAGTTGCGAATATGGGCTTGATGTCCGTTGATATGACTATCTAGTAGAATGGCTTTTATACACTAAAATTGGCCGATTCTTCCTTGAAAAAGAACCACCCATAACGCCAATATCATCTGTATCATGTTCATTGTGTTTATTTGCAGTAAAAACACAATATTAGTTTTTAACGAAAAGTGTACGTGTGACGTTCGCTTTCCGATTTATCCAAAGAACTTCAAAAGTATTACCGGAGGTGTGATGCGGCTTTTTTACGGAAGATTTCAGCGTGAAGGGGGAAGAGATCATAATGTTCGAAAATAGTAAGCGTGGTTTGAGAAATACACTTTTACCAACGAATAAAAATGACGGCATGCATCGAATTAGTACATCTATTTATATTCCCAACAAGGCACATTTCTCCTTAGTCGTTACCCACTGTAGGGCAATAGTTATATAGAAATTCCCACATACCGGAATGCCTCCAGAATGTAGTATACATTACGTAACCAAGAACATGATCCAGTGTGACAAAAGCAGAACAGTTATTCTTTGTTCTACCGAACAAAAAAATATTGAGCTAAAAAACTAGTCAGCAATTCGTGATATCCTGTAAATAAACCCTTCTATTTACATCAACGCATTGAATGCATCTATAGATGAATGTACGGAGACCTGGTAGACGAAATTATATTTCAAAAGCCTTTTCCTCGGAACGCAGAAGATTATTCGCCAGTAAATTTTGTATAACTTAGGGGCTCTTTCTAGGAACAAGTGCTCCATTTCAAAAGACATTGCCTGCTCTATCAATTTAGGAACAGCAGTCACAGGCAAACAAATGTACTTTTTGATATATGCGGTAGCTCACTATATAGAACACGCGAGTTCGAAGTTGAGCCAGACGGTGCACGAAGACAGTACCCGAAGTCGAGGTCTTTACCCCACATTGATACGAATGTCTTCCTTTCCCTTCCCGCTCAACGTCTGCCGATCAGTTCGAAGACCTTTGTTGGTGACAAATTTCTCTATGATTCATTATTCAAGCAGCAGTTTCGCAAATTAGATAATGCCATGCATATGAGCTTGGACAATAAGCTCGCTGTTTTAAGTTGCAACTAGAAATTGTAGAACATGTTCGAGCTACGTGACATCGACTTTAGACCACATGCACAGAGATTTTAATTTCTCACACTCGTGTTGCCCAAAGTTCTTTTTATAAATGTTGGAGTGCCTGCAGCTCCAATATTACCCCGAACACGCTTCTGCGAGGCCAGATCAAACATGACTCTATGCGCCCAGCACAGGTCCTTCTTTCACCGAAGGTTGAACAAATAACCAGGTTTTTGGGGGGGAGGTTGGCGTTGACACGGGGAAAACCTCTAACAGTCGAGGCCCGAAACACTGACCCGCCACGCTAGACATCCCATAGCCACTGGTGAGTAACTTTTCGAACTTTTAAATTAAACTTCAAGCGTCTGCCAAGTGGGTTTGCTTACCTTTCAACAGGGAAAGCCCGCCATTTGTTTACTTTGCTGGCAGAGTAAGATTCACTGCACAGGTACTGTAAATGAACCAACAATTCGCGCGGTCTGACACAAAGTAGAGGAGGACTGCTACGGGAAAACGGTGGATACCCTGCATTTGAATCGTTCCCTAGTGGGTTAATTGTGAATTTTGCAAGAGCGTCTTTGCTGGCTACTGGACGCTTGTAAACATGTGCACAAGGAGTCATGGTTGACTGGTCTGTTATGAGGTGATAAGCACCCGGGATTACGAAGAAGCTTGGAAAATACATGTCATGATGGGTGGGTACACCCTAAACCTGAGAAATCATGGGAATCGATAGATTAAGGACACAGAATTAGGAATATAGAAAACTGCGCTCTGTGCTCCATTGCCGTGAAAGAAAAACAAATTGGTCGCGTATCTGTTCCCTTCCGTGCAAATGTCGTCGAAGACAATAGTCGTGTGCCGTCTATGTCCTTACCCCCCCCCCCCCCAAACCCTACCTGTTCGCTTTAGACGGTCTTTCCCTCCTGTCACCCTGCTTTCATGAATAAAACTCTGGTGGTTTGCTCGTGTTCCACAGCCCGCGCGCCATTATTTGAAACATTTTCTTATTCTTGTACTGTTGGAACTCCGCTACGAGAACTAGTGTTGGGAGCAAGCATTGCTAGTACTTTTTCTCAAAGTATTGTTTTCGACGGATAATGTTTTTGCTATCTAAATATCCAGGGCACATCTATTTTGAATTTGAAGAAGACAGCCAAGTGCGAGTTAAGAGACAACATTTTGTGTCAAATATGCGTTAAGTTTTCTTTTTGCTTGATATAGTTGTCAAGTGTATTGTGTGGTCCTAATTTTGTGATTTGAAAATTTTTGCCTTCATAAACTTCTAATTTCGGCATTTTTTTTATTGAGATGGCCGAATCGTGAGTCAGAAAGGCAGAAATAAAAAAATTTATGGTTCAAGAGGCACAATAACGATTCTGTAATTGAAGGTAACGGTGCCGCCAAAAGTAATTGGAACAACGTAGGGTAAGTTTACAGGCATTTCTTTTTCCGTAAACTGTGTAACTGCACTTGTGTGCTTCTCAACGAGTACTCCTTGTAAAAAAACTTCTAGTACACGGGTAATGCCTCTCATAAAGCCAGTAAGACATATGTTTTGTGATATCTACAAATCCTTGTTCTATTTACCACTCACGGCATCGTACAGCAGTCCGAAGCATCCTTGCTCAATGACTGACATATTTTCAGCAAAGAGATTGGTTTGACTAGCTCCTTTTTATCTCTGTTAAAACGGCCTCAAGAACTTATCCTGAGGCATTTTTGCGTGTTAGAAGCGCTAGGCAGAGTTCCTCGAACAATCTTGTGCACAAATCGACCTGCATCGCGTATTGCCGCGGGACGTTTGACTCTTGTCCTCCAAGTATGAGCTGCGCGCATAGTTTACTTTCTCTATGTACGAGGAAAACAGACGTGAAATATTTGCGGGGCCCCTTCAAAGCTTGCAACTGTCATTTTTACCAAGGCCTGGCTTTTACAGTACCAGCCTAAACTTCGTCCCACACCTTAGCCGAAATGCGGCCAACCTATATTTCCGCAGTCGACACGTTCCGCTATCTGCGCGTTGCGTAAATTATTGCCGTAAAAGCTTTCAATATATTAAATCACTTAAGCTGCGTATTTGGAACTCTGCCATAACATAGGTGCTTCTATGAATGCTTAGCTAGCATATGTAAGTCGGCGCCAACTTTTATTCATTAACAAGCTTGCAAACCTCAAGCATTTAAAGATACACTTATACATGTCAAGAAGAAGCCGCATTAGTATTATTACTTTACCTATCCTATAGGCGTGACATTCATAATTGCCGAGAATGAGTCTTTTTCTCCATTCTCTAAAGTACCTTCCTGCGGACAATAAGGTCTGTTCTCGATCCTTTCGTCCAAATCAACCCCCCCTTGAAGCCTTCGTTTCCCCAAGGCACTTGGAGAATAGTTTAATGACTAAGTTCCGACACAATTTTTGAAATACGCACCTAAGTAAATAACTTTGGGCTTAACCCGCGCACGAATCGCAATTTAAACAGTACTAGGGGCAAAATGCAACTTTCTTCATATTAGTTATCTGAATACAGGAGAATACATACTGTCTCATTCAGATGACATCTGCGAATGTGGGGACAACGTGTTTTTGTTAGTAAGTTATACGAGCCCAATAAAACAGGCCTTCAAATACTCCTAGCACACATTTATATTGATAATTCTATTCTTTGTGAATTTACATCGATGGGTAATTCAATTCTACCTCGGCACGGGGTAGCATGGGTGTGCACTTTTAGTGCCCTAATCGAAGTACCAGTTCGCCACAATATATGAGGAAGCCTAATATTCAACACGTTTTAATAGTTACGCAGTCAGCTGCACCCGAGCATTTTTATAACGTCAGGAAAGCCACTACACCTGTTAGTTTGAAACCGGTTAATGATAAGTAGTATAGCCTGATAGGTTGTTCAACTGAACTCTTTCTCTTCCCAAGGTCGAACACTGGCGGAAAGTTACAATGTATACAAATTTATGCAACTTCGGCAACTGCGGCAGTTCGAGCATCCATTCCAGTTGGACGCATAAGGAATTTCCGAAGTGATAGTGGGAAAGCATACTCATGGCTTACTCCTTCCTGATTTGTTTGTGGTTTTACATTGGTGTGCGCCATGTACACGTAAACGATAGTTTTTTGGTCTGCAAGGTTTTTGCACTTCAAGTGTAACGGCTAGGGCAAGCAGGAGAAAGCAACCGACATCAGAACATGAACTATTTCAGCGCAATTTCAGGACATAAAGATTATGTTGCTCCCTACAGGAATTTCATCCATCCACACTTCGCGCGTTGGGCGTGACTGCTTTTAACGGGCTCACAAGAGCTGGCTGCCCTAAGCTCATACCAGACACGTGTATGTACCGTGGTTTCCCTACCGAGGTTTTTAGCCTGCTCCTGACTCACGCTTACATACACTCGAAGAAAACGCATTCAATGGCTTCCTCGCCACTTTTCTTTGTCGCGCTTCGCTAACGCCACAAGATAGTATACTGCCCCAGTCTTTGATTCTAAGGGTTTTGGAGCTGCATCTCTCAAGCGGTACATCCTTGAACGTATAGAGAAATTCAGAACCACGTCACACAATGCGTAGAAGTTGCAGGTTTTCGCTGATCTTTCCTCCCTGCGCAAAGCCCTGTGACATTTTTTTTAACGTTACAAAAAACCTTTTTTGGCAATCTTGACAGTATTTTGCAAACAGTCTGCATACTTCGATGCACCTAAACGCGAGTTCAACAGAAAAAAAAATTAAAACTTGATACTTCGAGCTTGTTGCATGCTGGGAGGGGCTGCTGTGTTCATAAGCATTACAGAGACAGGAAACCTATATTTATACTAAGAGGCGTTCGGGAACACGTATTTCAATCGTTCAGCATATGTGTGCCGATCAACATGTACTTTTAAAAACGAATGTAGAAGACTATGTCGTTGGCAATTCGGTACCCAGGTACAAAACACATAACCTTCCTAGTAGTGGACGGAGACACAAAAGACACGCGTGGCAACTGATTTTCCTGTCTTCTGTAGTGCGCCGTAGGTAATGTTTCGTATTCTCATTACCATATGCATTCCCACGCAGCAATATTGATTTTGGTTTCTGCTTCTTTATTTATTATTTATTTCGTGGGTTTTAGTTTTATACAAAAAAACATCAGTAGGAGAAATGGTAATCATAAATTCCTGAGTAGGCGCTCTCCCCCTGTAGACAAATCTTCGCATCAGGTCGCATTAAAAATTTCGTCCCCATTTTCATAGTTCCACACAGTACTCAATGGCCCGGGGACTTCTCGGAATGAGTTCCCAAGAACATAGTCTTTTCAATTAGTGAGCTCTGTTCTTTAGCTCCGTTCACGCCAAATTCACCTTCCCCCAAGCGATTAGTGGGTCACCGGGCTACTTCCAATGGTTCCCAATCATTAGGACATACACGGGCCAGCCTTTACTCAGCAGTTTGCCCATGTGCCACCAACCCGCGACCACCAAGCTACTATTAACCAACTAGTGAATCTTTAGTATTGTATGCGTAAGTTATGCCTGCGTCCACGGCGGGTCGCCTGACATGGAGGTTGAGCACGGTATATAAGGAAATGCAAGGAGCCGTACTGGGACAGCGTAGATTAGGGTGAAGATGAAGAGGCCGAGCGAGGACGGCAGGAGTGAGGAGAAGAGGGAAGTCAAGTGGTAGCGGGAGAAGGTGAAACAAGAGGGAAATTCTAAAAAAGCAGAAACTTGGAGGCTCACTAAGAGGGTTTACCCTAAATTGAGAACGACTCAGCGGGCAATGGAGCAGAAAATGATAGGTGTAACATTAAGGGACAAGAAGAGAGCGGAGTGGGTCAGGGAGCAAACTGGTTGTTAAAGACATACTAGTACAAATTAAGAAGAACAAATGGACGTGGGCAGGGGCATGTAATGCGAATGCAAGATAACCGCTGGTCATTAGGGGAACAGAGTGGATCCCTAGAGGAGGCAAGCGTTGCAGGGGCGGCATAAAGTTAGATGAGCAGATGAGATCAAGAAGTTTGCGGGGATAATTGGTCACAGTTGGCACAGGACCGAGGTAATTGCAGAATAATGGGAGAGGCCTGTGCCCTGCAGTGGGCTTGGATAGGCTGGTGATGATGATCATGATGATTCAGTGAAGTACCAAAATGGTAAGTATGGGAGTAAACAAATCAATGTAACCAGAGTTACTGCGTAGAGATGGGAAAGACGAGATCACATCATTGTTTCACATCTCTTTCATTTCGTTCACTTCCTCTTCCGCTGAATTCGACGTAGACATCTGGGGACAAATATTTCGCTCATCTCCCAATTGCCGTCTGAATTCAAGTTGAACCAGCTTCGAAAAAAAAAACTTCTGAAAACACCCAGGAAGCAGTCTGAACAGTGACCCAAAGCAAACTCCCATTGGGCCAATGGATTTTGGCTAATTTTTGATCCGTGAAACACCAGGTTGAGGCTCATTTTCGACACAAAATACCATCTGCGGAATCGTTTGCAGGGGATTATTTCAGCAATTTTCTTGCCACCCATTTTTTAGGAGATAGTTGCCGAGGTTTTTTTTTTCAGTGCACTTACATCTGATTAAGTATCAGTTTATGGATCTCGCCTATTTCGAAAAAAAACACGCCTCATATGTCACCGGCAATAAACTAGCAACAAAGAAGTTTTCCTGACCTTCTGCGCCTTCAATAAAAATTGACAGTTGGGCTAGTTGGTTTTGATTCATCGTAAGTAGCGCTTGAAACGGGCCGTGTGTCTTCTATGCTGTGTCCTGTTTCGAGCGCTACTTACGATGTATCTTCTGCGCCTTATCGTGCTCTATAATACCGTGAACCGCCATAGTACATTTCGTTTTGTTTTCGCCAGTTCGATCCGCCATTTCAAGTTGGCCAGAAACTTCCCAAATGGCCGCCTCTCTGTAATAGACGAAAGTAACACTTTATTTCTAAATAAAGTGTTGACTTTCGTCACCGTTGTTGGTCATAAAGAAAATAATCTGTTTAAACAAATTTTGCGTAGAATTTATGTACAAACGAACAAGCAGTATGCTCAATAAAAATGTTTCAGCGGTTTGTCAGGTTTAATGCACGGACGCTACACTGGTGATGAGGCGCGGCGCAGTGGAGTTCTCCGGAATAATTTTGACCACCTCGAAATCTCCAATGTGCGCAGAAAGCTAGACGACATGGGCGCTTTCGCTGTTCCCCAAGCAGAAAAGCAGCCGCCGCAGCCGGCAACTGAGGCTGCGTCTTCAGTGTTCGGCAGCACAACACCTTGACACTAAGCAATAACATTTTTAAATGCGCTAGTTTGTCGATGTACCACCATGTATGTATGTATGTATGTATGTATGTATGTATGTAGTATGTATGTATGTATGTATGTATGTATGTATGTATGTATGTATGTATGTATGTGGTATGTATGTATGTATGTATGTATGTATGTAAGAAAAGAAAACTTCGAACAAGGTAGAAACCGCGATTGGGGCCAACGTTTCAGCAGACTTGCCTTCGCACTGACGAAGGCAAGTCTCTTTGCTAAATCATTGGCCACAATCGTGGTTCTACCTAGTTCGAAGTTTTCTTTTCTTGTGTTCTGTAACCACCTTCAAAGTTTTACTGCTCCCTGTCTGTCTGTACGTATGTACGTGTGTGTGTATGTATGCATGTATGTATGTATGTATATGTATGCATGTATGTATGTATGTATGTACGTATGTATGTATGTACTATTATGAGCAATATGAAAGGAAGGGAAGACAGGAACACGTAGAAAACACCCTCAGACCCAGCTTTGAGTGATACGCAGTGGCCGCCCGTCGGCAAACAAAGTGGAAAGGGGGACGCTGTCCTAACAACTGTCTCCATTCCCTCCCTGCGTCTTATCGGCTGTCCGACGATGCCATATTATCGGCGAAAGGATTGTAGGCTGCTGCTTTGTAGAAATGCCAGCGCGGTGGGGAGTGCCAACAGCTAGTGGAAGAGCGCCCTCCTTTCCCCCTTCGGTTTTCACAGCGCCATCCGCGTATCGCTCCGAGTCTGTTTCGAGGCTGTTTGCAACGCGTTCCTGTGTTCCCTTTCAAATAGGTCATAATAGTATGTATGTATGTATGTACATACTGCTCCACGGCGTGACTAGAAGCTGAAACAGCTCTTCTGTAAAAACCAATTGACCAAGAAAAAGCTTTGCAGATCTACTGGGCCTTGCAAGAAGATGCCTCTCATTACGGTTCAGTAGGAAGTCCTTGATAGGTGACGGAAACCTGCTCCCGCTTTTTCACCGGTTTTAACATAGCAATATTGTTTTAGAGCGGTGTACATTTAAGGTTGAAGACGAACTTTTCAGATGGATAGTACTACTAAATGAAACCCCACATGAAGGCATCCGAAGTTTCAGTTACTTTTGCACGTGGAGCTAATCAGTGCTGAATGAAGGCTTTTAGCAAATAGAGCGAACTTCTTAGGAACAACACTAATGGAAATTACCTGCAAACCTGTAAGTTTGTTCGAAACAGGCTCCAGAGTAACTTTGTATCTAACAGAAGAGATGCAGTACCTACGTGTTCGTGAGCGCATTAAGCATTCCAGGTCAAACGCCACAAACTAATTAAGCGAAGTGAAAGTTAAGCAGCTGCAGCATTTGGAAATGCAAAGTGTTTTTCTCTTCGCCCAATTCTAGCGCAAGATTAGTTAGAAAAGTGGTAGTATGATAAGTTTTTAAAGCAGTGACATCGTTTAACGCCTAAGTTCACTTTACACGCATTGGTTTGTGCCGCATTTATTACAAATATTTGCGAAAAAAACACGACTTCTAAGAAAATAACTTACCGCTTTCTGGCTAGCTCCTTCACGCAATGTCACAGCCTGCCGACGCTCCCGAGTCCCCGACCCTCTGGCATTAGTGTGAACCGAGTCTATTTGCAATTTAAATTTTCTAAAAAGATGCCAGGTTAGGGGTGTTCGAGAGCGTGAAGTGGAGTAGCGAGTACCTTTGAACCCCTAGTGCTGTGTTAGCAATAGCCAATTGTGAAACTTTTTATCCTAAGTTGCATGTCATAACTTAGCTGCAAGTATAGTTGGGGAAAATTAATATTTCCCTTGCCCGACCTTTAAGCAGACACTGTAGCACTGACTGTCTTGTAAAGCTAAATGTTGCGGCTAGCCTTAACGGACTCTATGAAATGGGAAACGTATTAGTCGTAACCATCAATTGAAATGTTTGTTTGCCTAGAATAAGAATTGCTTCCAAGAGGGCTAGCAATAACACAAACTAAAGAGACGTTTCCAGCGTTAAATAGACACAAATAAAGAACAGACAAATACATATCGGTAAGAAAACACACTGGGAAATTTGCTTGTAGGTTTATTAGCTTCGTACAGGAAACTTTAAACAAGGGTGATAGTACAATGGGCATGTACCACTCCAGGGAAATATTCCTGTAATTTTGTTTTTTTTTAATGTACTCGGTGCATCACCTTTAAAGAGCATGTGTTT
>CM023458.1:34058267-34125748 GCA_013339765.2 Haemaphysalis longicornis
CCTTGGGCTTGGAAATTTCTGCTGCTTGGGTTCCCCTTCATTTCGTTGATACGCAGTTGACAATGAAGTTGTAAATAATTTGCAATTCCTGTCAGCTGCTAGTGTAGTAGCTCTAACGGTGGATAAACCAGCAGCACCATCCTTTTCCCATAAAAATATATCTCTGCTTCTTGGAAGTTCTTTTCAGCTGGTTAGTCAGTGAGAATCGTCAATAAACAAGAAAAACAAACGTCATTTGTTTTCTGCACAGATGCATCGCTTTCGGTAAAACACACAACGGCTTCACAGCTCATCCTTCTCTACCGAATGCAATGCCTGGTAAATTACTTCTTAGATACCTCTCCTAATTTGCTGATGTTGCGCAATGCAGGCAGTCTAAGTGTCTTCTAGGTTGCTTCTAACTTTCGACGACGATGAAGACGAGCAGGCGCGGCGATGAGATGGGCGCTTTTTAGACGGTTCTCTGTCCATAATGTAAATGTATTTGCATTTTCACAGACGACGGCCTCCACCTTTGCCTCCCTGGACGTTTTCCACAGGGTGCCGAAACCCGGGACGTCAAGCGAGACGACGAGGTTAGCCATGCAACCGTATTCAAATCTTCGACCGCCATGCTCACCCCGAAGCCAGGAGGAGGCGTCGAGACAGCGGAACCGGCTCCGGATTGCCCAGAACAGCCTTCTCGAATTCCATCGAAAGCTTATCGCTGAACTGACGCCCACTCTTGAGAAGGCCAGAGACGTCGAGGCTGCTGTTTCAATTGCAAGGCTCCAGCACAGCGTAGACCGAATTGCTGCTGTCAGCGAGAAGCTGGATGCCCTTGCTTCCAAAACCACTATTGACGTCCAACACAACGATGCCTTACAGTCCGTTAAAGAAGCTTACATATTTATCCGCTACCCAGAACAAAGACTTTACGGACAAATAGCACATACCCCTCACGATCCACGTCTCTCAAAAGAAAAAAGGCAGCACCGGCGAAAGTACGAGTCGAGTCCTACAAGTGAGAGTACAGAGCCTGAGGAAGAGACCGGAATCACCATGAAGCCGACGACTTCAACGACATCAATGGGTGTTCCAGTAACCAGTCATCGGCCACGAGAGTGTTCAAACATCCCTGCATCAACAACCCCAACGACACCGTGTGCTCCAAGAAATTACGACTCGGACAGGACAGCGCGTAAGGTACGCCAAGCCACTGTGTATCCCTCTCTCAGAATTGAAAATACGACGATTCTGGAAACTGCACACCAGGAGCTAAAGCAGGTCATAAGGGGCGCCGGCAATATTCTTCCGCCAGATCACCACCAAAAGAAAGCATCCTTGATGGTCAGGTAGTTTTCGAAGTTGCCGCCAGTGAAATCTACACACCTCAAGTTATTGAGTATACCCATGCTTTCGAGTATCCAGCCGTGAGCCTTCCTGCAGACCTAATGCGAAAGGTGATTGATGAGAGGGAAGATGGGGAACAAGATAGCGATGGGCTAATTAAAACTATCGAGACAAATCCCACAGACGATAACATGAAGTCATCATCGCGACTGAAGCCTGACAATGCCTCGGAAAGATGCGGCTGTAGTGCGTACATCGTAAGGCGTACGCCCGATACAACGAAAGTGAAGCCACTACCCTACTACGCGGACAGGGCCGCACGAAGCAAAGTACTTAAATGCAATGACCAGAAAACAACGGAACCCACAACCGCGACACGGCAGGGTCACGTCAAGCTGGTGAGAACTGAAAGAGAGCAACAAAGGATACTAGCACCAACATATGAACATCGAGTATCAACCAAGCAACCAAAGGTTTTCAGAAATCAATGAAGGGGGGACGAGTAATTGTAGCCACCGAACGTTACAGAGCCCAGAACGTGAATAGTCAAGATTCAAGCCGGGATGTCGACCGCAAACACAGGACATCGATGAAGCGACTACCCCGGAAATTGGTCTGCACGCAAAACTACGCTGTAAGAAAGCATGTTTTTGGGCTAGATGGTTCATATTCATACTTAAAAGTGCGCATTCGGACGGGACAAGGAAAAGAAGACACAGGACACAGAAGACAGAGGTAAGACATGTCTGTGACTCATCCCCTGGCGTGCTCATCAAGAAGGAAGCCAGACAGAAAGCGAGGCGAAATGCGAAGTCTAGACGAAAGAGGAGGCCGAAAATAGGAAAAAAAAGAACATCGGACACGGACTGTACACCAACGGCAAACTGACGAGAACCACTACTGCTCGTAAGAACCCTTGTGGGCCGGGAAGATGTTGGAACTTTCTACGACGATGAAGACGAGAAGGCGCGGCGATGAGATGGGGCGCTTTTTAGACGGTTCCCGGTACATAATGTATATATATTTGCATTTTCCCAGACGACGGCCTCCTCTCTTGCCTCCCTGGCCGGACGTTTTCCACAAAAGCGATTCAAGCAGGCACCCCGCCTTCTAAGTGAGTTTCTTTCTATGCACCGTGTAATCTCGTGTTCGGCAGATGTGCTCGCCACCCGTGCTAGCAACTTAAACCACCTTTAAAGCGCCTTTCCGATAATCGAACATGAGGGCGATGCCAATATTCTGTCAGCAAGCTTAAAAAGAACTAAAAGAATAACACCAGGATATCAAAAACGAAGGAAAGCGAGGATTACACGCCGGAACTAACCAAAAAGAAATAATAAAAACTAAACATATCACGTACACTTACAGAAAATTCAAAATCTCATTTCGAATATTTCAAGGCCCTGTCACCGGTGCAAGCTTCGCTGGAAAACTATGAATGACGTCATGTGGCCAAGCAAAAACACTCGAAAAGTAGATCAGTATGTCATCCTAGAGAACAGTAACGTAAGAAAGCTAAATAGGCACGCAATCTCACACTCGCTAAACTACCGAAAATATTCGACCATTCGGCCCACATTCTAAACCGCCTGTACAAGGAAAAAGCGGGAATGAAAGAAAGGACAAAACGTACGCGGGCACTGAAGATTAGCCAGATATCGTACAGCCTGCTGTACTTGAAATCTCCCCCCGCATAAAGAAGCCAGCTTATGAGAAGAGCATGTAGGGCGGCTATCAACCTCAGTTTTTACGATCACGGCTTGAGAATCTCAATTGTGTCATATATTACCCTTGTAAGACCAAATTCAACTCTATAGAAAAGGCAATTTCAGGACTTGGCATCATGTAGAATACAGGCTCAAATTCCAAGTAAAAGCATCTGGACGCCATGATGAGTATGTCACCGATTCAGCGCCTTTCCTTAGAAGCCCTCCACTACCGAAAAGCATAGATCCACACTTACTCAGGCACAGGCATCCAGCCAGTATAAAATTCCTTTAAGGAAAGATTCAAAACGGTGAAAAAACAGCATACGCGGGAAGCGGAGAGGTTCAAAAGTACGAAGGCAACATTTGAAGTAGTCGACAGCCCTCACATTTGCTTTGAAGCCATTAAAATCGCGCACACAGGAAAGGAAAAAAGCGGAATTCTGACTCATCCTTGTGTCGATAGACACTTAACAATCAT
Organism: Haemaphysalis longicornis; assembly: GCA_013339765.2. NCBI lineage: Eukaryota > Metazoa > Arthropoda > Arachnida > Ixodida > Ixodidae > Haemaphysalis > Haemaphysalis longicornis. The sequence goes on from CM023458.1 coordinate 34,061,787, forward strand.
TGAAAACGCTCAAAAGGCCAATAGTGTTTTAGGTGCCGGCAGAGTACCTAAAGGCCTTAGAAACATTCTCCTAACACCAACGAGGAAAGTTAACATTCAATTACCCACGCACACAAGGATCTGAAAAATAACAAGGAGCTGACGAAGATATGCGGGAACTGACATACCGTACTCCCTTTCCACCACGACTACCACAGTCCCATCTCGGAAAAAAAGTAAATGTCCCCGCGCCCTACGCAAGTAGGAACATCATCCTTCCTCGTGCCAAAGGAAATCTCAGCGCCGAAAAATCGCCAACTCTGCTAACATGCAAAACAACACATATATCCAAAAATGTTGATAAGCAAAGATGTTTGGTTCGAAACGTCTGACATTCAATTAAAACTGTGCTAAATTTTCGGAAACAACCCCTCTCTTTGCGCAACCTCGTCCTATTCAGGAGTATGGTCAGGGGTGAACAAGTAAACCATTTTATCATGCAGTTATATCGATGCAAGGCTGCCCTGTCGAACTTGTGTACCCAAAATCCGGAAAAGGTGATTGTAGCGCCCTCGACTTCGGGTTAAACGATTCGCGGCTGCCATCTCTTTATGACCAATTTTTAAAACGCAATATTTCGTACTCAACAGAAGCCTTCCCTCTCAGTGTCTTATAAAAAACCAAATGGTTCAGTCAGGCCGTTTCCCTAGCCAACACCCCGCAAACAGAGCTTTTCACGCCCACAACTTAAGCCACATAATCGTAGATGGCATATACCTCTCCTGTGACACGGGGATTAAAAACAGTTGCGCCTTGCCTAGCTCGCGCTACTGAACTCCAGTGCATGGAAAGCATAAATGCTAGAGGCGCAACTCCCTTCCAAAATGCTCCCTCCACGCCGAAGTAACGCTAACGCATCATACATCTTAAGACGTAAAGGTAAATGTTGCCTGCAATTTTTTTGTCCTATTATAATTTGCGTACAAATTGATTTTAAAAGTACTGCAATAAAAAAACCTGGCGCTTTCCTCAGTTTTGTATTTCAAGAGCTATAACTAAATGAGCTCATGTAAACCAGTTTAGGAAGTATAGGGCGACAACGGCTCGGTAAGAGTATTGTTAGGTTCTAAGCCTTTCAACTTTGTTGACGCAATGCCGCAACAGAGGGAAACTCAAGACATTAAAAGCCCACGTCAGGGTGATTGAGAAACGCTGTTATGAAGAAGTCGCAAGTAATGGTGCAGTTGGTGTATTGCAGAAACAGTCGTTGTAAAAACCGCAGCACTGAATATTTCCGTGTTTTTGTTGAGGACAGTAGTACATTTTGGCATGACAGTCGGGCGCACTTTAAAAAGAAACGACGCATCGTGATACCATCACACCGCACTGTCGCTGTTGTTTTAAGGAACAAAATTCCTAGAGAAGATGCGGGTGGTGAACAGGGTGAAAAGTTCGTAGAATGCAGGCTCATTATTTCGCCTACATTTGTGCCTCTCTCAGGCAGTCGACCTCAGCGACATATTAGGCTATGCCACAAGCAAAAATACCTTAACCGTGACCTTTCATACAACGAAGAGGCATGAAAAAACGTTTTCTGCCGCTGAAATATTGCAATAACAAATTTGCTGCCAAAAAATGAAGATATTAATTGTGTCTTTCGCCCCACTCAGCATAAAGGGGAGCTTATTATAATGCTGCGAACCATGCCTTTGCGGCACCATAAAGGGTGATCACAGCTAAGTCGACAGGTTTTTTTTTTTTAAAGCGGGCGCTTAGATTTACGCGAGGACGACCTCTACAATGAGGTTACGCGCCCAGGGGGACACATAAATAGGAGGTAAATATTGATTTCGGAAGCTCAAATAACGAAAACTGATTTAATAACTTTTTAATGGCTACACCAACCAGGCATGTTTGTATTGTAAAGCTAGACGCGATCATGTTTCTACGCAGTTTCTATTGGAGAATTCTTCAAGCGCATTCGTAGTTCGAGATATCAAACGGCGAAATTTAATTTCCGTTCGAATGATTACGCATGCAAAACAGTCTGTACCGGCGCAAAGCTCCTCTCTTCTTTGACGTGCCTGCTCTGTGCGGTGTTTAGTTCGACAAAGGGGTGCAGGCACAGGAAAAAGTGATAACTGGCACCCATTCATTCTTGGCTGGCGTTATCGCGTTCTGAAGTACCGTTTCAACATCACGATCCATAAGTTAGGCAAAGCTAAGCCCAACTAGTTTAACATAAACCCAATCCAACACCAATGCGAAAATAATCAAAGCTAAACTGGAAAAACGTTACCAGGCTTTCTAGAAAATTTATTTCATTCAAAAGTACCTGATGTGACAGAACGACCTGCCGGAAGACTCCCCTTGGTTAAGGAGCATACAGTCATCCTTGTGAAACTTTGTCCGACCCTCTTGTGTAGATTATGCGACTGTTTATGTGTGAAACGCAACGATAGGGTTCAGCTTACGCATACGTGATGCAGAGTATGACAAAACCAGTTGGTGGTTAACAATGCGAGGACTTGGACTTTAGGTAATTTTTTAAATGATTCACTCATTGTACAAACTCAGTGTACAACCCATGGCGTGTGCTTCAAATTGCTAGCTTAACAGCAGCAACTATGCTAGAAGTGTACGCGAGGGCCCAAAATAGGCAATATGTAGCTGTGCGCGATATTCAGCCCCCAGGATGTCCCCCTTAGTGCCCTAGTTGTATTTACTCTTAAGAACATTGAAACTAAGTGACGCGTTGTGCCCCTGGTAAAATTCTAAACAATAACCCGGTGTGAAAGGCACTCTAGTTGCTTTCCTGTAATGTAGGCACTTGATCGATTATATAATCCCGTTTACGCAAGCATAGGTATCGTTATCGTGGTCACGATAATCACATACCCCAAATTTTTATACTCCTGGCGTTGTCTAACCGTGTAGTTTGAATTAATACCTTTCTCTGTCTTTATTATTTGCAGATGAGCCACAGTTTCGGCCCAACATTTTGCTCCGACCACAGAGGAAACCAACCGTTACCTTCCCGCCTATAGCAGTTTGCGTACAATTAGTATGTCTCCAACTGGTACCGTTCGACAGCATCACAACGCAATGTGTGACGTTAGGCCTATTGCCTAAATTTAGGCGAAACGTTTGGTGAACTCGATTATGGTGGTTTAAAAGCGCTACTTAAAAACAACGAACCGAAGCACTGACAGGCAAGTTACATTTCGCAGGTAGAGACCACCACATGTTTCACGACACTTATCATGGCTACGTGCCTAATTTAGAGCCAACGGCGATGCAAAAATTACTTCAATACTTAAATACCTAGCAGATTGAGAGACTGGAATAAAACATACATTTTAAGTAGTTCATAAAGATGTGAAAACAAACCAATCTTTTTTAAATCGAAGCTTTCAGTGACTCACCTATGGTAGTGCAGAAAGAAACGCCCTGATCACAAGCCAATTTTACCTACAGGATTTCAGACAAAGGCACACGGTGATGATGATAATAACAGACCCGCGAATTTTTCTGCCGTGTCCTAAAAACGCGCTGCACGAACGGAAAAATTAAACCATGTGCTTCGACAAAGGGCACAATATGATGACGAGAACGATGACGATGATGACGATGATGATGATAAAACCTTAATATTTCTCCTGTGCAAATGCAAAGCCCACACTCCAATGACCCAAAGTCCAAATTCCGGACAACACTGAAGTTATCGAATATGCAGATCCAGATTAACCAATCATAAACTAATACGGGAAAATACTTGCACCACATTCGGTAAGCTCAGCTCTGTCGTATATTTAGACTATAGCTGCTTGGATTGTGGACTTCCCATTTGATTCAGAGGAAGCTTCGAGTTTCGACTACCTTCCCTTTCCTGAACAGGGCAGTAGATTTTCACAAAGATTCATTCAATTTGTTTCCTTTGTTTCATGTCTTTGAATCCTAGTATTGACACTATGTCATTTCACTCATTTCTGTGACTCGTTTCTATTGAAGCAGTTCCAATTTCGTGCACTGTAACTTCCTCCAGGTATTGATCTGAAAAGCACAGCTGTCAATGTAATATCTCTTCAACGCTCGCTAGGGATTTTCTTCCAGCTGAAGCCCTAAAAAGGTAATAAAACACTCGATCCCTGTGTACAAATAAAACGGCTGTCACTCTGTGCCTCCCTTTTAAAGAGGCAGCGATGGTACGCAGTGCCTAGATCGATAAAGAAATTGCCTATCAGTCTGTTTAGAACAAAACAGTCTGATGTTCTTATAAAAAAAAGACTGTGAAACAAGGAAATAGAAACCGGAAGTAAAATGGAATTATCCGGTTTTTGTGTTTTGAATGGGCTTTATCGCATAAAAATTGTCGGCGGAATATCGTCGAGATGTTTCATTTTACCTCTCGTGAGAGCTAATCAGTGTTTGTGAGATTCTTAAAAGATACCGTGAGTATTGATCAAGAAATGTGGCATACGTTTTTCCCCATCTGAAGTTGCGCAGAATGGTTTTTTCGAGCACACTGAACAATAAAATAACACATGGTATCCGATGACGACGTTTGGTATTACATCAAACTCCAGGACGTTGTATTACAAAATGGCTCCATCTTTTTTGTATGTTCGTGTTTGAGACATAAAAGAGACACTTAGTACTACCTCGTGTACTTCTTTATTTTTGTGCAGACCTGCCACACCCAGTCGTATAACAGTTTCACATTTTCGTTCTTGTAGGCCCGCACCGCTCCCACATCCAGCGGTGGCACCATTGGGCATGCTTTACTCGCCTGGCGGCGAACTGCTTTACCAGAGCGAGGCTCACCCGCGGACTTCCAAGATGGCTGCACCCAGCTAGCGAGCGCTACAGCGAACTCCATTTCTTCAGTTTAAAAGCCAGCGACGTGAACGCGACAGGGCTTCCGAACCTCAAAGATATCCCCAGCTCTGTCAGGTTTAGAATGCAAGCGAGAAACGTCGATGGCAGCGAAGCCTTCGTTTATGCAGCCCCCCAAAAGCCAGCCTTGTCTTGGGAATTCAAAAGCTGTATGTGCCTTTAAATTGTTATGAGAAATATGTCCTGTCGTTGACTAAAATGAATACCATTACTCGTAACATAACTTCTGCCATTATTCTTTCCAGTGCCCGCTGCACCACCTTAAGCTTGCTTTCAAGTTGTTTATTATGACGCCGAGATTTCCGTACATATATCATTCCTGGGAGGACGCATATGTTGAAAACTTTTCTTTTCACTGAAAGAGGTGGCGAATTTGAAATTTTTAGGAATGTTTACGTAGTGCACCCAAGCCATTATATATTCGGTGCTGATTTTTTTTTCGTGGTTGTAATCAGTACAGACGACCTGAGCGAGGTAGGTATATTCTTCATTACATTAAATATATTCATATTTATTTTTAGCACCCTAGCCCCGCTTTGTGGGTTTAGTTCTCTAAGAAATGTTTTCAAGTGTTCTGCAGACGCTTAGCAAGACTGTGTCGTGGGGAAACCGCAAATGATTAAAAGTATTCTCTGTTCATTCAAAATCCCGCGTTTTCCCAGCCACACTTCCGAAACACTATCTCCGGACAGGTCAAATAAATCTATAGCTATGATAAACGAGCATGCTATTATTGCCATTTTCGGCTTAGGTAGCGCAACGCTAGAACGAGTAAAAGTATAACCACCTTGTACAACCCCGTAGCTGATCCAAACCACTAAAAGGAAATGCTGCGTAGAATAGGTATTAACTCTTGGGGAAGGGGGGGGGCACTGCGCAAGCTCAACAATATAATGAAAATGTGAGCTAACCCCGGTCACGCAAAAATAGTATACAACCAATGCTATCTAGCGCTAATGGCGTATGTTGCGGACACGTTGCGCCCTACTAAACCACTGGAGCGAAATCTTCGGTGGGCCTGAACGAGCCAGGTAACGACGGATGATAGAAACAACAGGTATGCAGAGGAAATGACGCTACTGAGCAAAGAAAAAAGCTCTACCCTAAAGCTCTAATACTGCAAAATTTCAAAAAAGAAAACGTAATTGGGCTGGCATTTTGTGGTCACATAAAAGCGCAACCGTTGGTCCAGAGAGGATAACAGAACGGCTTGAAAAGACACGGGTCTACGAAGTCAGGGCCAATAACTAGATGTAGTGACGAAATAACCAAAATGCACCGAACAACAACCGGTGGAAGTCAATGGGCAAAACCTTCGTGCGCCAGTGGACTTAAATGAGCCGAATGATTATTAGTACTTCTATTATGACAGATTTATGAAGAGTATGCCAAGCGGGCTGTAATCATTAAAATTTTTTGACTATATATTAGCGATAAAAAACGCGGTGCTCAATGGTCGCTCCTTTATAAAATACACTAGAAAAGGGTTCTTTCTTATGCGAGTGGGCCTCCATTTGTGGCCAGAAATAGCTGCAGCATGAGCAACTCCGCAAACAAAACAACGCTCATATGCAGCACAAATGTATTCACACCCCCCAACATTTTACGAGTCGCAGAAGACTAGGTGGGCCTGGAGCCACAGGCACTCAATGTTCGTATGCATTTTCAAAACAAAAACAGCACGCGTGCAATATTCTCCAAGTCTTCTTCAACAGTGAGAGCGAGCATTTAGTAAAACGCAACTGTGCCTTAAAGCGTTACAACTACGGGATTCGAACAACAAAATACAGGTCAATACAGGATATGTTGCGTCCGATATCAGTACGTAATTGCCAGCCCACTTTATTGCATCTGCAGTTTTTTGCACGAGTGTTGTGATGCCGTTGGATGTCGTGTTTGTTTTTAGAACATTGTACTGGTGTTTGTGAAAGGCGTTTGCAGGGAATTACCGGATCAGCGTGTGTATATTGCTGGGAAGTCCGCACTAGTGATTCGGTATACGATATGAGGACATTTTCAATGGTTAAGCATGTCTAACTTTGCCCAGCCCAACACCAACTTGCATAGTGCATGCGCATGCTGAAAGTGGTGCTTGCGTAAAACATGAGCGAGGGCCTGCTTTATGTTAATTACGGAACAACTTATCCGTGTTTTGACTTCTCTGTGCTTTGGCAGGTCGCAATTTGGTCGAAGGGAAGCCGCTTCGGAGTCTTTTTTTAATGCAAGTTTCTGACAAAGGAACCTAAGGGGCCGCTATTCTGGAGATCTTTGTGAATTGTTTTAAAACTCGGTCTGGAGTGCAACTTCATTGGAGCAGATTACGCAGTGATCACGTACCGCTTCAGACTGATAGGTATGGAGATTTGTAATCTTGGTAATTTTGGGTATGAGTTGGTTTCCTGTAAACTAAAAAACACCGGACTTTGCACTGCGAGAAACGACGGCGTTCCTAAACGGGAATGAATCATTGGCGTACGCTTGAACAGTAGAATCAGTTGCTCCACGCCGTTGAGTTGCTCTAGCAATTGAATAATGTTCCTCCGGTCCAGGACACAGAAGACTCATCCAAATCTGAGAAACAGCTGTGGCCATTAACGCCATCCTTACTCCTAGGGCAGAAGGTCTAAGCATCCGTGTTTACCGCAAACCAACTCATTCCAGAAGATACCAGGCCAATGTATATCAAAGAACTACTTATGAAGTACGTTCCCCCTTTTTACAACGAAATATACACAAAGGCGTGTTGTATCTTTGATGTCCGTCTGTTCCGTGGAAGTTCCATTGTTCTCATTGTTCAGAATGCCTGACTAGGTTACTGGCAATCATAAGGGTATTGTGTATTGCCTTACCTTGTATACAGTTTCCAAAGCTTCAAAGATGTCCAAGAACTCTTAGCATCCTTTTTTGACAAGCTTAGAGACCCTGTACACAAAAGAATCTGTTTGCAGGTGGGACGGCTATGTGAAGTACGTGTGTGCCCCCACTTTATTTCGTTTAACAAAGGCCAAGTGGTGCACACCGCCTAAACCACAAAAGGGAACACGTCCGCGGACAAAAGACAGGTGACGAGCAGCCATTATGCCTTTAAGTGAGAATAAGTCTTCCCTCATGCAAGACGATGGTTCCCTGCTAAGTGCACGAAAGAGATTTCGGCGTTTGTTCTTTTACAAGCGGTATTTAATGTGCTCTACAAGTGTTTGCCCTTGTGAATACCAAAAAACAATGGCACGGTTAGCTGTGAGGAAGGTGTGAGAAAGAGACCAATAAGGTCAACAAAGCTTGAAGTTTGTGGAAACTTTAGTGTTCACTTCGCCTGTAAACAGGGAACAAATCTATAAACTTCAGTGAGGAGGAAGAGAAAACTTTGATTTGTAGTTTTATCTCTTTATAGCTCATAGATAGAATGAACGCTGTCAAATTTCTATTCATTGGCCGTGTAATTGAAGCGTCGCAATTAGATTTCTGACCGTTTACTATCTTTATTCTAGCAATTTACAGCGACGTGAGGTGAGCTGAAGAAGGCTTACAAAATCTGACACTAGAAAAAGGTCAGCCGTTTCAATGACGCCTAGCATGCATCATTGGCGGTGTGAATCCTTAAGGTGGTCACTTTTTAGTATAGTTGTCCAAAACGCTTGCGAGATTACCTCTGAAAACTAAGGCTACTTAAAACAAATCTTTCCGCTCTTTTGGTTTTGTATATCAAATTTTATATAACAAAAACAAAAAAGGAGCAACGAAGAGCTCTAACACCAATTGCACAGCCTGCTCCTTTTCCGCCGCTCTACCAAAGTCTGCACTCGTTTTCTTTTTGAAAGAAGGAAATGAATGCGGCGGTAATAAAGGCCGTCATATTTCTTACTGAATGTTTACAAGAGAAAAGAAGAGCCCACCGGTCGCCTATTTGAAAAGCAAGATTATCTTGGCACTCAGGAAGCATAGGTCGAAGATTCTGGGTTTTCTGGCTCGCTGCCTCTTCATCTAGTCAGAAACAGCGCGATAAATAACGTGACAGGCTCTACCCCTTGTGGGATTCCGCGTGTTCGTCGCTCAGGATGATGCAGCAATTGTGCTAACCATTATTTTTAGTGTGTCCTGTGTGGTACGAAGGGTTTTGACCGCTGAATTTCTCAGTGATGTGAGAGGCTTCTCAGCAGAAACTACGTGGTATTCTTACAAGTGCAGGACATGCTTTTAGTGTTCAGAGGCTCGATTCGGCAGGGTATTCTCTATACAGGGTATTTGGAGGACGAGCTGAACAAGAAAGTGAACAAAGTCCGCCTCACTGCACCGTCTCCAAGTCATATTTATTATTTAGGCCGCGATCACATTCCACGCCGGCGTAGGCAACCGTAACTAAAAGTAACGGCTCCGGCTAATGTAATTCGACAGTTCTGCGCTGCCTTTGTGCATAATTCAGTCACAAGTACCTCACACAGTGTCCACTGCGCCTATCGCCTGTGGTTAGACCTCCATGCTGGGATCGTTTCTGCTTAAAAATGCTGGAGTACCTATAAGGGTCGCATTTTATAAATACAGATGATTGCGATATTCGTGGAAGGAATTTCACTTTTTCAGGCACCATCGAAGTCAGCTTTCAGTACACCAAGTACTGCTGATACAACTGCAGCTTGCAATATGCATCTGTAGGAATGCAAATAAACCCGTCTTGTAGACACAACAGGAATATAAACGATGTCGGTTTTATGGCAAAATAAAAACTGGAGCTATTCTACAACATCTCCGCAAGTGTACAGAAAGCGTCAGCTATGATTTCCTTGTATGCTGCGGTAACGTCGCCTATTTATATAGTTTGCGGCGGGATGCATGCGACAAGCAAGCTTTGGAGCTTGTCTTGGTATCTATACTCCTTCCTTTCAAGTGCCCATGTATGATACCAGATCGATGGGAAATATGTAAATTTCAGAACTTCACAGTTAGACAAGGTATTGCGTCAAACCAATAAAATTCGCAAAAACTGCATAAAGTTGTCTTAGCGGCCAATACTATTGTACATTCTGGGGCGGGGACAGTTTTTGAAAGAGAGATATACCGTTTTTCTAAAGCGTTAGCGACAAAGTTTGTTGCAGTGCATGGCATTTTCCCGCGATACAAACGTAACCCATCAACGATACCTCTTTGAAACGTAATGGCTAGATGCATACAGGGACTAAAAGTAGAAAAACGGGGAGCGCCGCAGCCTACCTTGTTCCTTTGAGTTCGGGGGAGCCTTTGAATCATGGTGTTACGAAACAGGGCTAAGTCATTCCGCGGTTTTCGTCGCGCTTTTATTTCTTCTCCACCTATCCCTTGGCAAGCATAGCGATTTTAATAAAGAAAAAAAATCAAGCGTTCGAGATCATCCTTTGATTCTCCTCAGTTTTAAATTGACATTCAATTTTCATGGCATCATTTATGCTTCGCAGTGACTGTCGCAAAGACAAACTTGCCGTCACGTTGGCAGTGTAAAAAAAACACCGAAGGGGGTGGCCATACTTGAAAACCTGTTTTTTTTTTGTCCTCCCACGTGTTCCCTAGTGTTCCGTGCCTCAGCTTGTCCAGAAATAGAACTTAGCCTCTTCGTGTAAAGGTCAAGTAGAATACACTTAGGCAGGCTCCCCTTCAGCAGTGAGCTAAAGGTATTGGATATTTTCGTAGTAGCACGGTTCACTTGAGAACTGTACAGTTGGGGCTGAGGAGAAAACTAATTCTCGCCCACTTGCACAGGAGTGATTTAATTTATACGTCAGATATTTTTAGCGGGCACACCTGCAAAACGTATCAGTTTTCTCCAATTGGTGCTTAACCTTTCGTCCAGAGCAGGTGCGTGGGTGTCCTCGCGGAAAGCAGAGCGTCTTGAAGCTCCCAGGGGAGCCTAAAGAGACTAAAACAAGGTCTAGCTTAGTAGTCAGGCGTCTGCACAACGGTTTGTCGGTTTGCCAACTTCGCGATTCTCCGTCACCCTGGGGCTAACCCCTACAGAGCGCCGTGAAAAGAACGTGGCGCGATTGCGCACGGAAAGTTACGGCATTCAGTCATAGTAAATGATGTGTTGCTGTAAGGAAATGCTCTTAAGAAACTGGTTCGGTTCTACCGGGTTGCGTAGTAAAGCAAAACTGCTGAATAAATTGAGTGAGTGAGTGAGTGAGTGAGTGAGTGAGTGAGTGAGTGAGTGAGTGAGTGAGTGAGTGAGTGAGTGAGTGAGTGAGTGAGTGAGTGAGTGAGTGAGTGAGTGAGTGAGTGAGTGAGTGAGTGAGTGAGTGAGTGAGTGAGTGAGTGAGTGAGTGAGTGAGTGAGTGAGTGAGTGAGTGAGTGAGTGAGTGAGTGAGTGAGTGAGTGAGTGAGTGAGTGAGTGAGTGAGATGATGTAAGTTAACTATCGGACCTAGGAATGCGAGGGGTGCGGGGAACCCGCAAGCGCTAGCAGAGCGGAGCGTCACGGGTGGGTCGTGCGCTTCCTCCGGTTAGGGAAGTTACGCTTCGAGAGCTCTCGTCGCCTTCCGTCAGCCGCCGGTGTATTTCACGCGCATCTTCGCGTGTTGTTTATCTACTTCCATCGAAAAAAAAAACTGCTAATGCATCGTGACTTCAGCGTATAACAAGAGTCGATCCTACCAGGACTTTTGTGAAAGGTGACGACACTATACCAGATAATAAACGTGCCCACACGCACGGGAAACCAGCCAGTGGACGGGGGGCAAGGAGAGCTCTCGAACTGGAAACGGCTGAAGCAGACGACGTATTATCGCTGTGCATTTTTGCTTCCATCACTTATCTAGTGCTCCGACCGAGTAACACCTTTCAAAATTATTCCCGGCATGTTCCCCAATGGAGCTGGGCGTTGGCGCTGTGTGAATTGAGGACAGGGGCCGAGTTGGCGGTCAGTAAACGAGACATGGTGCTGTCCTTGTAGGTGCATGCTCTAAAATATGAGAGATGTTGTGGCGAGGGCGATGAATGCTAAGGTTTTGCATCTGTCTATGTGTGACATCAAGTGGTTGCTTGGCGTTGTGATATTTTCTTTTAATGTTGGCACTTTGGGCAAGGAGCGTGTCCGTGCCTACTGTAAGTATCCTGCAACGGATTGCCTATTTACATATTTTTGTTTGTATTGTTTTGTTCTATGTTTCGCTTACTTTGTGTGACATTCCACACACTCAATATAATGCAGTCCAACGAATGTACAAAACCGCACAGGTACTAAACAATCCGGATACATAACTCTGCTAATGCGATTCTAAGGCAAAACCATTTAAAAAAAGCGACTTGTTTAAATAGGCGTACTCCTCTTAGATCAGCTGTAGTATTCTGATTGCTATTCTCGTTAGTGGCTAAGCGGAAAATGTGTGTGAATATTGCTTCGCCGCCGTGAAAAGATTATTTTAAATCTACCCTGGTAATCGAATGGCAGTTGAGATCATCAATGGTAAATATCATTTTGTTGATATGCGGCGAAATCGAAGACAATACGAAATAATGTACCAAGGACCTAAGGAGCACATAGAGTTTCATACTAATATATACTAGAGGGAAATCTGGCGCTGCATTCGCGGGCCGCCGTGGGCGGCGCCATTGCGCTAGCGACGTTGCTCGCCTTCTTGGCTTGGTTAGCCACATGGCTTCTTTTTCGTCTTGAAGCCAAAATAACATTGTTTTTTTGTTCAATGAAGCTTCTAAATAATCCCTGACAAATAAATCTTTTAGGAGCTTTAATTTTATATTAACAAAACAAACTTGATTAATGTTCTGCAGTAATATTGTGGCATTTTTGCAGCCAAAGCCAAATTTGCAGCCTGTTCGTGAGCCATGCCAAGGACAAGTGGAACGTGCCTGCCCGGTACATGACGGCACGCTCGCTGGAGCGCGGCTTCCCTAGACAGTGGCGCCAGATTTCCCTCTAGTATATATTAGTATGAAACTCCATGAAGGAGCAGTATTACGCTAACTTATAGATGGCGGATTGTAGGCGGAATGCAGCATAGATCATGCGATGTTGGATTGTGGCTTAGCTAAGAGAAGCCACGATGCTGCATCTTTAAAAGCGTTTAAAGAGATCTAAGTCTTCTTTAAAAGCCTTGCTGTTTTTCTTGCCCAGTTAGCTTCAGTGAAAAAGTAACCATGGCCAGAAGACAATTTGGTACCTCGCACTTAGATACTACTTCCAACGTCTATTCTGGCAGGTTCACGCAACCGGCATAGAACACATGCGATGCAGCAGTCAAATATCCGCTAAGTAAGCTACAATTCTTTCAAAATCAAAACAAGAGGGATATATTTGTCATTCGGCGTTACACTTTCTCACAGCTAATTTCTAACTCTGCGCCCCGCTGCGGTATCTCTTTCCTGGCCCGTGATTCTGGCCAGGGAATAGAGAAGTCATTTATAACACCGGACGGCCTATACGAGTTTCAAGGTGATGCCGTTTGGGTTTTGCACGGCGCCACCAACGTTTCAAAGAGTCATGAACACAGTGCTAGCTGGCCTGCACACCTGCCACGTATACCTCGACGACATTGTGGTCTTCGCCCGGACTTTCGACGAACAGCTTGCAAGGTTGGAGTCTGTACTGGAGGCCACTCGTACGTCGGGGTAAACGCTGCAAGCCTGAAGAGTGCGGTTTCGCCTAGGAGGAACTCAACGTTTTGTGGCCACGTCGTCCACGGCGCAGGAGTACTGGTGGACCCGGCAAAACTTCAGCCATAGCGAACTTCCCAAGACGCAAAGACAAGAAGTGCGAAGATTTTTCGGCCTGTGCGCATACTACCAGCACTTCATCACAAACGTCGCACGCATTGAAGAGCCACTCACGCCTTGACGAAAGATACAACCCATTTAAGCTGGGAAAACGCCCAGGAAAATACATTCTGCGAGCTGCAAAAACGCCTGCGAAACCCTCCCGTCCTCGCTCATTTCGACGAAAACACCGATACGGAAATACACACGGACTCCAGTAGTATAGGATTGGGTGACGTCCTCGTCCAAAAGCAAAACGGTTGCGAGAGAGTAATCGCCTATGCCAGCCGTGCTCGGTCGAAGGATGAGAAAAACTACTCAGCCTCTGAGAAATATAGCCTCACTATTATATGGGCGATTTCAAAATTTCGCCCATACGTGTATGGCACACCTTTCAAGCTTGTGACAGACCACCATGCGCTGTATTGGCTCGCCAATTTGAAGGACGCCTCTAGCCGTCTCGGGCGGTGTAGCTCGGGTCTGCAAGAGTTTGACGTTACAATCGTCTATAAATCCGGCAGGAAACACTCCGACGCCGACTGCCTGTCCCGCGCCCCCGTCGACCCCAACACCACAAGACTCCGATGAAGACAGCGCGTTTCTCGGAGTCGTTGACGGAGAGCGATCTAGCCCGCCCTAGCAGCGTTGCTGACCCTACTTACGTGTCATGATCGACTACCTCCAAGGACGCAACGTCGCAGTGCCTAGTCCTTCAAACCAACTTACCCAGCATTAGGCTGAAAAACACCGTCCTCGCGAAGAATTTCCGCCCCGGAACGAGAAGGAATTATCTTTTTTGTCATCCCGGCCTATCTTCGTGACGAAATTTGGAAAGCCTGCCCACGACGACCCGTCTTCCGGACATCTCGGCACAGCTCGCAAAATTGGAAAAATGAAGGCAAGGGTACTGCTGGCCCCGCCTTACATCCGATTTAACCCACTACGTCCGCAGCTGCCGTGACTGCCAGCGACCGAAAAACTGCTTGCGACGAGACCCGCCGGACTTCTGCAGCGATCGCCGTCCCATCCAGGCACTTCCAGCAGATTGGAATGAACCTTTTGGGCCCGTTCCTACGTCACTATCCGAGGAACAAGTGGATTGTCGCAGCGAAAGACTACATGACGCGCTACGCAGAGACCTGCTGCTCTTTCCGAGGGGGACTGCACAGGAAGTCACAAAGGTCCTAATTCAAGTTTGTGCTGCGACATGGAGCCCTTGAAGTTCTAATCACGTACCGCAGAACGGCATTTACTGCGGAGCTTATGCAGGAATCTTACGGTACAGCAACGCAGATCACCACAGAACGACGGCGTACCACCCCCAAACGAACGGACTAGCGGAATTTCTGAACAAAACAATCGCGTATATGACTTCTACTGTATGTCGACGTTGAACATAAGACCCGTATGTCACGTTTTGCGTACAACACAGCGATCCTGGAAACTAGCAGATGACACCGTTCGAGCTTGTCTACGGAAGACGGCCGACTACGATGCTTGACGCCATGCTTCCGCATGTAGAAGACGACGACCTCAACGCCGACGTCCAAGGATACCTTCAGCTCGCTCAAGTTCGTACAACGGACCAGATGCGGGACGCTACAACCTCCATCGCCGAGACGCCGAGTACCGTCCAGGGGATGTGTGTGGGTTTGGACTCCCATCCGACGAGGCGGACTCAGTGGGAAGCTTCCGTGGTGGTATTTCGGACCCTACCAGATTCTACGACGTGTTGGCCAACTTACCTACGAAGTGATCACCGATGGTGATTCCCGCTCATCACGACAAAACACGCGACGCGAAGTCGTTCACGTGCTTCGCCTAAAAATTACTTTCCAAGATGACTGACATTTTTGTTGTGGTTTTGTTGTTGCTGTTTGTTCGCACTGTCGTTTATTTTAGCATCGGGTCGATGCACTCTTAGAGGGGGTAATGCCGCGAAACATGTATGGGTTTGTTTATTTATTTTTAGTTTTTACTGCCCGCCGCATCCGGCCCTGTTATCTGGGTCCTAAGCGAAGCGCGTGATTCATTTTTTTTGTGCTGCACGGGTTATCTCTTTCAGATAAGGAGACAGTTTCGCCCTAACCACCCTAGCCTAGAATAATCTTCTTTGATCTACAATGTTCTGGGTGTAAATCGATGGTTCGAGAACGACGCGCGTCAAAGATAAAAAGCCTGCAGAGCAGAAGCCGCGGTATTCGACTCGACGAGGCTCGCTTGCGCACATCACTTTGCTGACTGCTGTTTCGCCGCCTGTGTATTCCTTGTGTTGTTTGGGGAGCACACGTTCACTCCAAGAAACTTGTTTTACTTGAAGACAACCACGTCTTTCTTGACATCGTGACAATACTTTTTATTTGACTAAATATGTGACTGGGTTTTTCCCTACAGCGTTTTTAGCCTCTTCCATCTTATTTAGCTCGCGCATTATATAACAATTCATTTGAAAAAAGAAGATTCGATCCGCATGCGATAAATATTGCGTGGTCTTATCAGAGAATTCCCAAATTTCCCTAGCAGAACCTGACTTTACGCCGAACCGCGTACGGTTGTTTTATTTGCCTTATTCTTGACCTAAAACCTAAAATAAATTCTTGCATTTCGCGCGCCTTGTCTTTTAGACGCAGTTTTTTTTTCCTTGTATGCGTGTTAACGATACTAAAACCCGATGGAAGAATGGAAGAGAAGGCGGCGACAGAGTTCTCTTTTTTGTTTGCGGGGCAGAAAGTTGTCCGTCTCTCCACGATTGTTTTGTGCTTTAACTTTCCTCCATTTTCCCTGCTCAGCCGATCCATCCACGGTGTAGCTTTCTAGAGGGGATAAAGACAGGACTGTTTCCCAATTTTTTTGCAAGGAAAACTCATAACCCCCGGTGACTGGGTTTTTTTGTAAGCGTTTTTGCCTCTATCCATCTTGGACGGAAATGTCCCTCCAGGAACTGATTACCAATGCCCTTGACGTCTTTTTAAAACAAGAAGCATAAACCCGATATCGGCACTTTTTATTTCACTAAATATGTGACTGGGTTTTTCCTATCATTGCAGTGCGTTTTTATCAGAGCCTCTTCCCTTATTTCCCTTGAAGAGTACCATTTTCGTGTATTTTTTTATCATTTGAGAAAAAACTTATATTTCCTCCGATATCGGCAGAAAGATTGCAGTTGTTAAATCAGAGAATTCTTGCATCTCCCTTGAAGAACCACTTTTGTACGTATTTTTTTTTTTCCTTTGTGGGCCTGTATACTAAAATAAATTCTTGCTTTACTGTCTTTTATTTTTTCCTGTGTGTTAGTACACTGTCTTTATTGCACAAGGTAAGAGACTATGTACACTCTTTTTTGCACAAGTTTTAAGAGAGTTCTCTTTTTTGTTTTGGGGCAGAAAGTTGTCCGTCTCTCTCCACGATCGTTTTGTGTCTTTAACTTTCCTTCATTTTCCCTGCTCAGCCGATCCATCCACGGTGTAGCTTTCTAGAGGGGATAAAGAAGGACTGTCCCAATTTTTTTCGCAAGGAAAACTCATAAAACCCGGTGCTCTTTGTAATATCCCTGGACGGAAATGTTGAGGAAACAGATGACCATACCCTACGTAAAATCAAAGCAGCATAAACCCCACAACACCCGACTCCTACCTGGCTATGCTTGCAGCAGCGCGCCCTTCCCGTATGTTCCTGTGGGAGACCAGTGTTGCATCATGTCTTGTGAACAACACCTTCGAGGCAGAATGTTATGTCTTTTCCTCGGGCCCCTTGTTAAGCCATCGCATTTGTCGCGTACTTTTTCCAGTTGCAGGGCCTGTATACCTACTTCTTTACCTTCGTATCTGTATTGTAGCTTAGTGAAAGACACTCTTTATTGCGACGTAGGGAGAAAGCGACGTTTGGGCGACCGCTGAGTATGGCGCGAAGCTGTTTGCCGAAGCGTACAAGAAGGGGCCTACTATTTTCTCCCCAAATTGTTGTTGCTACTTCTATCGTAGTGGCTGGGTGTTTGTGCACTCACTGGCTCGCAAGACATTCTTTGCTGTGGGTTTTTTTCTTCTATTCTCCACAGAAGCGGGTCTGTGTGCGAAAATGTAAGCACCGCCTACAAAATTTAGCCAGAATAAATAGGAAATATATTCACGTATTTTGTACGGCTGAATGTATTTGTGTATCATAGCATTCGG
Organism: Haemaphysalis longicornis; assembly: GCA_013339765.2. NCBI lineage: Eukaryota > Metazoa > Arthropoda > Arachnida > Ixodida > Ixodidae > Haemaphysalis > Haemaphysalis longicornis. The sequence continues at coordinate 34,079,563 of CM023458.1, forward strand.
TCCAAAACGCTGAATACGCGCATGCAAGCAACATTTATTTTCCGGGCTACAAAGCTTTTAATGGGCAATATTATAAAAGCATTCAAAAATTAGCTTGTTATATTCCTTAGGACAAAACACAGATAGATAAACATATCTTCAACCTGTGTTATTTAACAAGCAGAACGTGAGAATTTGAAGGAAAGTCAATCCTTAGCTTGATTCCTCGCCTTCGCGAATCTTGATCCGTTGACAACACACCCGTACAGCAAGAAGAGAACGGTTACCATGTCGTGAAAATCGCAGGTCACGGTTGGCGCAGCACAATCTCGAAGAGTACGCACGCACGGTAACGCACGCAATAGAGCAGGGGTCCTTCCGATTTCAGCTTTTTATCGAACACATCGCCAGTATACCAAAGCACGCTGACAGGGAATTTTGTCGTATTCACTCTTACAAAATTCGCTTTGCGAAATGGAAATATTCGTCCTTCGAAGTGCAAAAATACCAAGGCACCGCAGTTCTTCGTCGCTGGAGCAGTCGTCGCGTAAAATGCTTGCAATCTTGGCCGATTTCTCTTGCTCGTATCACAGATTCCGTAACTTTATCTGTTGCTGCAGACATTTCCCCCGAGGCCAATGATGTACTTTCTTGAAACAAAGATCCTCGTGACTTCTTGCGCATGCGCAAATAAGTGGAAGAATCGCAGCCTCGCCGCCACGCTGTCACTTCCGAATTTTGACTCAAAGGCCGGAGGGAACAAAGGGTTCCCCTGCAGGAGACCATGTTCCTCCGTCACCCTCCCTATTTCTCGTTTCTCCTTGTTCACGTGTCCCCCACCTGGCGCCTAGTATCGCGGGAGAAATTTCGGTGTACGACGATATCCCCGACTTTCTTCTGACGTAATTTTTCTGCATAAAAACAGGAGAGGAACACCTCAGCTCTTTCAATATCTCCAGCGGAAAGGATGCAACCGCTGTTCAAGCCCGTTTAGCAGTGGGAAGAGTACGCGAGCAGTTTTATCCTACTTTCTTCGTGGACTGACCATGGCATGTAACACAGCGCCGGTTGAGGGCGGAATCAAACCACGCCACTGTGCAGATATAGAAGCTGTTCAGCTCGCGAAGTATGGCCCCATATTTTCTCTTACAGTTGTACACACAGTGGGCTTTGAGGCAGGCTGTAGTGGAAGGCCAAAAATATGTGCTTACTTCCTACTTCGTTTACCTTTCTTTATTGCTTAAATAAGCTTATACGTCACCATTCCCAAACCCCCACACGTATATAGGCAGTGTGCATCTTCATTGGGGTAAAGGCAGTAGTAGCACAGCCAATTGTTATTACCCCTGCTGAAATATTTCTGCGACTCATTTTTTAAAAACGTTCGATTATAGAGGAAAAGATAATATATCGTCACGGTATAAACAAAACTACTAGCAGAATTGTTTATTTACACAGGCGAACCTGTGCCCACAAGCGATCTGCGAACGTCCAGCCTTGGCCAAACTCTCGAGCTCTCCTTCCTTCCCTTTTTCCCCGGCTTCCTTTCTTCGTCGTCTTCGTCTCCACAAGTTATCAGCGGCTATCTCCCAAATTGGGTATGAGGAGAAACAAGAGCGGTTGGTGAATGCCTGCCCAGGGAATGGCGTCCAAGTTCAAACTCACTACCAGCCATGGCAATATTGGAAACATGGCATTCCCTACAATAAATGTAGAGTTACTGGATAAGAAGGAGGGCCAAAGGACAATATAAACTGTGCAATAGGGTCTGGTTCAAAAAGAAGATCAACCAGCTAGGAATTGTTGTATTTTGCTCTAATTAAATTTTTGAGAGATGGAGCCAACCCCGCCACAAAATTAACGGAAGTTCAGACGTGATCTTTACTTATAGTTGTTGAAAATTTTTGAATTTAATTCCATGTAAATTATTCGCACCCTGTACGAGAAACTGTACTTCTCTCTTACTGCGTTATGTCATGCATGTGTGAGCACGATACAAACTTTGATACCATTGCTGGTTTCACTTAAATTGTATCACAGGGATACTGCCAAGACACAAGAAAATCCCGGGCCAACTCCACAACCGTGAAACCTGGGGATGTTGGAAGCCATGCACTGTATGAGTTTATTGTTTGCGCTTTCGTGTTTTTGCCCAAGGAGATGAAACCATTGGGGGGTAGAGGTATACTGCTTTTCCATAAATGTCTCGTACTTTGAAGCACGGAGCGTTCTAGCTCGACGCGTTGGACAACGAGTATCCCGGTTTGTTTATTCTGTACGTGTTTTTGCCCACAGAAATGAAACGTTCTAGCGCGAGGCTTCGAAAAATAATTTTACCGTTGTGTTCTTCTAGTGGCGTATCTAGTGCGGGGCATTACAAAAAGAGGGTCGCAGTGTTTTAGTACCGTGACTACATAAAACAACGACGACGACAGGAGACGCCAAGAGCCCGAACTCTTAAGGGATTCGTAGTTAAAGCAAACTCGAAGTACAAGTAGGAGCATATCATCATCACCAGCCTATCTACGCCCACTGCAGGGCAAAGGCCTCTCTCATTGTTCTCCAATTCTCCCGGTCCTGTGCAAGCTGCTACCAATTTGTTCCCGCAAACTTCTTGGTCTCATCTGCCCACCTAACTTTCTGCCGCTCCCTGCCACCGTTGCCTTCTCTAGGGATCCACTCTGTTACCCTTAATGACCCACGGTTATTTTGCCTTTGCATTACATGCCCTGCCAACGTCCATTTCTTCTTCTTAATTTCTACTATGTCCTTAACACGCGTTTGTTCCCTAACCCACTCCGCTCTCTTCTGTCCATTAATGTTCACGAACATTTTCCGTTCCATTGGTCGCTTAGTCGTCCTCAATCTAAGTTGAACCCTTTTAGTGAGCCTCCAAGTTATTTTTCGCTAGGTGAGTACCGGTAAGATGCAGCTGTCAAACAATTTATTCTTGAGGGACAATGGTAGGCTACCATTCAAACTCTGAGAATGCCGGCCGTTCTATATAGGAACATATAGTGGCACCAAAGTTCAAGGGCACCTAAGTACTTCTTCTTTTATGTGAATCCATTATTATGAGGCGCGAATGGAACGCCTGAGACGCATTCTCCTTCCTTGGTTTAACTAATGGGTTTGTATTTTTGCCTCTTGAGGAGTTTTTTTTACCCTTTTGAACGCATTAAAATGGCCTCGAAGTGTCTCCTACGTGTTTCCGCGCGGCTCGCTAGTTCCCACGCGTGATGTACAAATTACGGCCGATGTGACGTTCTCTACCTGTCGGTTGTTTTGTTCGGCTGTGCTCCTAAACTTCCCTTGACATATTCGCGGTTTAGAAGCGCGGATGGTCGCCTCTCGCTGCGGCCGTGGTTAAGCTCGGGCTATTCAATGCTTCGTTGTATATGAAACACTTAAGAAAGCGAAGGCGTTCTGTTCAGGACACTCTAATACGACTTCATCGCTCAAGGAAAAAATATTGTTTTAGAAGCTACCTCCTCTTAGAAGAGCCTGATTTTCTAACTACCATTTGTCATAACGGGGAGGGTAGTATGTATCATCAACTTACGCTTTTTCAGATGGTGGTTTAGACCCCGGTCGGAAACATGTTCAAGCAGCTGCGGCACAGACAAGACCCAAATCAACTACCAATCCAGCATAGAAGGCTCATTAGATTACAAGGTGGGTTTACAAGGGCAGCATTGACTAAAGGCGATTTGTTACACTGTCTACAGTGTCGGACGACCTGACAATGAACACATTAGTAAAGTGACGCCGGGGTACATTACCTTGCGTAACGCCCGATCTGGTACATTAAATTTACACTCTTAAGAGTTTTTAAATTAGTTGATATAAAAGTTTAGCTTTCCTATAGCAACCAAACCGGACCAACGTAACGTAAAGTCACCAAATTGATTTTCCTACCGCTACTTTAGGTGAGGTTGCCTAAGCAACAGAACCAACCATTTCATACGCTTAAAAACAAGCTACAAATGTGAAATTAAAAAACAATTTTGGAAATGACAAAAACAAAAAAAAGGAGGAGCGGCAGAATGTCATCGCGTCTCGGACCTAAAGATTGGAATTCAAAGAAGGAACCGGTACAACTTAATTCCCGGAACTGCTCCTTAAAAATACGAATTCCTTGTGGTGCCATCGCTTCAACGTATGATACAGTGCCTTTAGACAATGCTCAAGGCATAGAAAGATTACTTGTACTTCTAGCAGACGGGAATAACCAAAACGCGCATGTGTTGAAATTTTGCAGGCACAAATGAAACTAGGTATTTCTCACAACCTCGACCGCCGTCTATACCGGCACCGCTCAAAGCCTCAAGAGGCCGAGAGGGCACAGTACAATTTTTTTTATTTTGAAAGATTCAGCTGTATGTAGCTCGCTGAGATGCATGCCAGCCACAAAAGACAATTTTATCCAAAAAAGATGCTGGAAAAATTAGAAAAATATTGCGCTGTATCAATGTTATGTGAGCAGGAGTGATGTGATGTGGCCAGCACTCACAGCGTATTTCGGAGTTTTTAACTGCACGTTGAAGACACGATCAGCCGGAACAACGGGGCCAGCTCCTTTGCGGTGACCTAATGGAGCAGCAGCCAATCGTAAAAACAAGTTTCGATAAAGTAATTGAAATATGGCTGGAAAAAGGCTTTGGAGTCGATACGCTTGAAATCGTTTCCTAAATATCCGGATTAGTTGTTTTAACTTCGCCGTAAAACTTGAATTGGTGTTAAGTGGACAAAGCGACTCTTTTATTAAACTAAACCTCTATTTGGTATCAATTGTTTAACATTTAATGACACCGATCATTTCAGGAAACCTTAACTGGAACATTTTATTTCACGTCTTCAAGAATGCTCTGAAATTGTTGACTCATGTTGAATTCTAATGGCAGATCTGGAGCACTTTCGGAGCAACTTTTCTGCTCTGTCTGGAGCAGACGCGCTCCAACGCAGATCAGGAGCTACCAAATCCTGTTCCAATGGCAATTCTGAGCGCCGTCGCAGCCGAGATTACTCCGTTGAGCAAGAAAAGTTGCTCCGCCGAAATCGGTGTAGTCGGCCGGAACTCACAAGGGCGCTTACTTTTGCCGCGTGATGTCGCCAACGTCGCCGCCGTCTGCGCTTCCGGTCAGTGCTCTCCTTCTCTGCCTCCTCCAGCCGCGCAGACAAACGCGCCCGCGGGAACCAGACAATTTCGGGAAGCCGCGACAAAAAAGAATGCTGGGGATTTCCTGTTCCCGTCATGGTTGAGCACTTTGCTCCGGCGGGAGCGGCGCCGTTCCAAAGACAGCTTCGGAGTACCTGCTCTTCGCGGAGTCGGCGGGCACCGCGGTGGAGCATAGTGAACGCTCCGGATATGCCATTGGAATTCAAAATGGGAAAACACACAGACGTCTTACTTTCCGTTAGGATCTTAAAACACCTTTGTTTCTGTTGCTACCCAGAAAATCACCGCTAAGCCACAACTGTTTTTTTATTTCTCAGCAACCTTCAGCACCACGTGAATAAAAGATTGCACTCAAAATGTAGGTACGAGGAAACATGCGTAAAGAATCACAAAAGATAAGCATGGGTTGTGATTGTACAGTAGACATCAATGCAGCCACGTAGACGGAATGCCGTTTGCTCTAGGCGAGGGAACCTTAGATAGGGTAATTAACTAAAAACAATTCAAAGTCGCCTCGGTTCTGTTGTTGTGATGATGTGTGGTAGAGCTGCCAGCTCGACCACACACCGTGGCACGTGTCAAGCGCCAAATGATAAACTCAAAACAATATAGCCGAGAAGCCGCAGGTCTTGACGCGGCATAAATTCGTTGCCATCTCCCAGCGCCGAGAAAAAAGTCGCTCGCGTAATGTCTAGCCGAACCAAGTGGGTCGATATTATCTGAAACAAAGGCCCGAACCGCACAAAAAAAGTAGCAAATACTACGCACTGTTGTGGCATTGAGCGGCATCTCAGAATCCCTTCTTCAATACAGAATGGTCACCCGCCGCAGCACTTCATGTGCATGCCACAATAGGGTATGTCATGCGCGGCGGACACAATTTTCTCGGCGAGGTGTGCAGGAAAGTTGCCATAAAACCGGAAGAAACACAGCTGCCACTGTCAAGGGCTTTATATAAAGAAGGAAATAAACGAAAAATGGAAACGGAGAGATGAAATAGTAATGGCTTGACCGCTCGTGGTCGCTTAAAAGAGTGGCAGAATTTATCCATGGTGAAAACTTTGCATTTTTTCCCCTTTGAGGTAAATGGGCCAAAAAAAAATCTGTGAGGAAGAAAACTATAATAAAATTCTATCCCGCGTGCAACAAAGAACAATGCTGTGTTTTTATCTCAACATTTATTCGTTCGAGCTTATTAAAGTGTATAGAAGAGGGAATATTCTCATGCGTAACAGATACACCACTACAACAACAGAGGGCTATGCGGTGCCTACACAAGGCAGTCAACTGTGTGAATGTCCACAAGTACGAGGACTGACAAGCAGTTTATTGCGTTGCCTGTCATCACCACGATCAGATCAGCCTATTTAAGGTTTACTGCAAAACGAAGGTATTTCACATGGACCCCCATCCCCTACGGTTCTGGGCTGCATTCTGTGACTCTACTCTTCACAGGCAAATTTGAATATTTCCTCCTTCCATATATTAAGAACAGGAGAGCTGTTTACGAATATATTTGCATTTCCGTCGCGCAAAAAATCCTCGCAGGCTCAAGAATAAAATGTTGTTAGGGAAATACTGGGATTGTAATTTCGGACCTTTTCGCAGTGACACTGGCAAGATAACCACTGCTCCACCCCAAAGACCCAACAGATACGGGTTAACCGTGACGGGGAACAAGTAGATGCGCAGCAATTAAAAGAAGGAAACCGAACCTGGGTTTTTCGCGTTATAGACAGGCGTCTATCTAGTTGAGCTGTCATCGCATTGCAGGCGCACAGAATTTACATTGGGTTTGTAGCGCGGGCGTTGTCTTCGTATTTAGACGCGAGTTCTACCAACGCTAACGCGGTCCATGTCGGGATATATGTAAAAGCTAGCGGACGAATTGCCCGGGTCTGCGAGACAAGTGAGCTGCAAGCGAGGTGCAACAGCCGGGTCTCCAGTGAAAGGATAGGGGCCGCGACCTTTTCTGTTTGACGAGCCTTTCAACACTAGTGCAATCTACGCCTATCTTTCTCCTTTTCGTGAAGAATTCCTCCTGAAACTACGTCGAATCTGTGGTTGCATTTTCACAATATTTACACTAACACCTTGCCAATGCAACAGGATGGGGTTGCATTGTACGAGTGCTGAATTTCCGCTCCTGTAATTCTTGGGGGAAAAAATAGGAGCTGGATTTTAGTACTGCTTCAGTCTTATCATTCCCAATATTTTCACGGCAATGCAATATTAACTGCTTTACGCGGGATATCTAATGCAAATGTCTTAGGTACCTGGCCGGCTGGCCTCTGTGCTATTGAGGCCCTGTGTAAAACAAAGTTGTTGATAGAATGTCCGTGCCTTCATAAGATATTCACACGGCGGCAAACTGGCCTGAACTAAATTTTCCTATTTGCTTTGCTGGATGAGGGAAGAAATGTTATTGTTCGAGCTTCGCAGGGCACAAAAATAAAAAAAAAACATTTCGCAGTCACAAAATACCTTTTCCCGTGGTGTAGTCTCCGAAGACCTATTAACAAAAACAGAACAGGAAAACTACTGAACCCTATTTAATTCAGCGGACGAATATGTTTTATGTCTTGTATGCCTGACATCCTGATTTGTTCTCACATTTTGATGTTCTATTCGAGGTATCTGTTGCTTTTAATGCAGCGTATTTGATTTTTTTTACTATTTGTTTTTGTTTTTCTGCGGGCATTCTTTTATCGCCATGTCCACATTCATAGCTCATATCTATACCTTTATTGTGCTCTGTATAGCTATTGTCATGCCGGTTGTTTGTACTGGTGAGCAGGTTACACTTATCAGGCGAAGAAGTGAGGCACGTTGGCGTCAGGCAGGGAGAATGCTTTCAAGGGACAAATAACAGGCAAGATACATAAATGAACAATAACCTAATCTACCCCAAAGAGTGAATGTCCTGCTAAAAGAAGTTCGTGCCTCAAAATAGTTCGTGCTCACGTGTGGGAGTCGCTGGCGGCGGTGAGCTGGGTCGGTGCGCTGGTCGGTGTGCTCGAGCGGTGCGTTGGCACGGGGCACTAATCGATAGAAGCGCTGTAGGGTGATGGTAGGAGCTTGTTGCTTTAAAAACGCCAGCGCCTTTTTTATGCCGCCGCATGAAATGACTGGAAGAGACCTGGCATAGCTCGGCGCGATCATCTCCTGGGCTTTCAAGCCCAGCCGAGACCTTCCAGGAGTATTGTGTGGCTCCGAGCAGGAGGTTCCCGAAACGTTCGCGTCCGGCAGGTCGCTCCTCAAAGTTCCGCCGACCTGGAATATTATCCGCGGCCTGCTAAATCCGGAGAAGAAAAGAGAGCACACCAAGAATGAGATTGTCACCCTCCTGAACAAGTCGTCAGGTCCCGAGCAGGAGCTTCTTCGAAAGCTTCAGGAGCTCTATATTCCGCCAGCCTGCCTACCGTTCCTCCCCCGGCATTACACCGGTGGCCCCAACAAGACCTTAGATTGCCCCATCATGGTTGCCGAAGAAAGGGCTACCCTTACTCGTGTCAACGTTCGATCAGCCCCGGGTCCTTACGGCATCACCAACAAGCTTCTTCAGAACCTCACTGGAGCCGCAGAACAGGCGCTCACTCACTACATGAACACAGTGTGGACGTCGGGCTTTTTCCTCCCTTCTGGAAATCAGCGAACATCTTGCTTATTCGCAAACCAGGAAAGGAATTGGCTATAAGCAATCTCAGGCACATTTCGCTGACCTCTTTTCTGGGCAAGTTACTTGAACACATCATTCTCGCCCGTCTCTAAGCGTATATGGATGATCAGCGACTTTTTCCCTAAAAAAATTAAAAGAAAATAAATGAAATGGGAACAAAACCTGTACCAGCGAAGCTATAACAGGTTACTGCCAATGAGAAAAATAAAAGAACTGGGAGCAATGCTCCAAAACCGGTTGGAAAGAAAAAGCCAATCAATTAAAAAAAATAGAAAGAAGAAATAAAAGAAAAAAAAGAGGTTCCCTCACACCATGCTGGCCTTTCTTCCTAAAATATCTGCCCAGGACGTTATCCTGCAGCTTCAGCATCAAATTTTGGATAACGCATATTTCCCGGCAAGACACTAAAGTCATCATGGGCATTAATTTTACTAAGGCTTTTGATAATGTCACTCATCAAAGTATACTGACCGGGCCTAACAGACTTCACGTGGGACCCCGCACCTACCAGTGCATCGCCAACTTTCTCACTGGTCGTACAGCATCCCTCTCGGTCCGCGACCTAGAATCAGGCCCCGTGCCCTTGGGCAGTAAAGGAACACCTCAGGGGTCAGCCATTTCCCGTTTCTATTCAACGTGGCTATGCTCCCGCTCCCTCCCCTCTCGGAATGCATCCAGGGCCTGCATCACAGCATCTACGCGGATGACATCACCTTCTGGACAGCTGGGGGCAGCGATGGTGACATTCAGGAGCGCCTTCAGCAAGTGACGCTCTTCGATCCCCCTACAGTGTGGCCCCCATCCCACGGAACATGAAGCCTGCCTTCCACCAAGAACACCGCCTTGCCCGAGCCAAGGCCTCACAGAAGGCCCACGCTTCGCACCCCACCACCCTCTACGTCGACGTAGCCGAATATGCCGAACGTGCAGCCTACGTCGCCGTAGTGGTCAACTCCCGAGGAGACTCTGTTGCTTCGTGCTCGGTCTCCAGGCTTCTTCCTGAAGTTGGGGAAGAAGTCGCCATTTCCCTGAGCCTTACAGCTGCCCCGTCTACCGCAATAATCTCCGACTCGCAGACGCCTCTTCGGAACTTTGCGATGGGTGGTGTATTCCCCATCACCGGACGCATCCTGCCGACTGCTCCGAATCCGCCTGCACATCTCCTACGCCTGATTGGACACCGGCCCATTCGTCCCTTCCGGGTAACGAGCTGGCTAACGAGGTAGCTCGAGATTTCTGCTGCCGGGATGCCTCGGATGCTGCCTCTCCACCTCAGGCGGGAGGAAGGGATCGCCTGGTTACGTATCGGGAAATAACGCAGCACTACCGTCTTAGTCGGATGACCTTCCCCGGCCCCGCTCCCACCTTGAACACAGGCAGTCCATCTAGTGGCGTCGACTGCAGACTAACACCTTCCCGCATCCGTCATTGTGCCACCTCAACTTCCTCACGCGATACTGCCACACGTGCACATGTTGCGGCGCGCCTTTCACTTCCCTTCACCACATAGTGGGCGCGTGCCCCCCCAACTCTCCTCCCTCCTACCCTGTCCCTGCCCCAAACCACGCTAGAGCAAAGGGAAGCTACGCTGCTCAGCTCCGACCCCACATGTGCAAGAGTGTGTAATCCATTTGGCCGAACTCGCCGCTAGGGCCCACGGGCTTCTGGCCGTCGACTAGGGCACTGTAGTGTGCCGGTGCTCCCAGCCGACGCCTCTTTCTTAACAGCTCTGCATAAACAAAGTTTTTACCACCACCAGCACCACCTCGTTCGTCGTGGTTCTCGCCCGTGCCACCACCGACTGGCCAAGGTAAATGAAACTGGTAGCGAAGCTTCCATAGAAGCCTATACGTTCAGAAAATGGCGGCTCTTGAGCTGCACATGGGGCTTAGCGCCATCTGTGTGAGGAGGGAACACATCCGGCGGAACCAATAAACAGGATGTGACGCAAGATCCGGTCAGAAAGCGACGTCATTATGGTGCATTAGCGGGAAAATGTGACTTCAAAATAGTTTTACAGGCCTCGGATCGCTGAGGGCTCTTGCCATTGCAAGCTGACGTAAGTTGGCGAGCGCTTGGCGTGTGTGCTTCAAGTCAACACCAGCTTAACTAGTAGAGACTCGTGTCTAGAGAAACGTCCTTAAGCATACTGTCGTATGATTCGCCTCGGCGTTTTTAAAAAACATCTTTCATTTTCTCTGAACCTTTATTTTGTATTCATGCCTTCCACTGCTCTATAAAAGCAATCAGCTTTTTAATTTGAGTGCAGTGGGTGGTGAACCGGGAACCGGACACGCACCACCCCTTCCCCTCCGCCTCCACCCCCCCCCCCTCCCACCCCGACCGGAATTTTCTTTCTGCCTTGGGATACAGAGCAGAAAATGACACTTGACCACTCTCCCCGGCCCCCCTTTCATAACAAAAACGTGCCCACTCCTTACCGCGATACAAATTTCTACCAACGCCACTGCTGGATTTGATTGCGTCGCACATACGCAGGTTGCGTGCGTGCCTTAAGTATATATCAAGGTTATATCATGCTTGCTAAGTTTGTGCACTTCTGTTCTAAGAGAAGAAATTACGCATAGTCATGCTATAATCAAGACATTTGAATTTTATTCCAGGATAAACATAAAACAACTTTACCACACTGCACACAATCAGCACGTATACAATAACTACAAAATGTTCGTGGGCACGACATGCATTATGATTTCCTTACGCGCCAAAAAATTGACTTTACCTCTAACACATAGCATTACGAGCAATGAAAGCGTCCACAGCAGAACTACGTCGAAACAAGAGAAAAGAACTAGCCACTGCATCTCGACGCAGAAAACTGGGCCGCAGGAATGCCGATTCACGAAAGTGCAGCGAGCACACCGCCGCTGCCCCGGCGTCATATCAAGTAGACATGGGTTTCTACACAAGTTCACTCAGCATTCACGCCTGCAGTTTCCTGGTTGCATTGTTAGGCAAGTGTCGCAACAGATAAGTAAAAAGAGGAAAAATGGATCAATGCAAAAGAAAGCGATGGCAGTATGTAAAATCACATAGCATGAAAGATCTGGCAGCAGCGCAGCACGGAGCAGCACAGCAGAGTACTGCGATGGAAATAATGCTTGCGCATACAAGTGCGGGAAGCAACGATCACTGCAGGCGTTGTAATGCAATAGAGAAGGCACTGAGATAGACAATTGAAGTGACTCGTTTAAATTCGAGTGGTACAACGCCGAGAAGTCCTGGAGTAATTGACGCCACTTGCTCCGAGCCAGCCTGAGGTGAAATCAAGAGATAACTGTGACATAACAAAGCTTTAGACCCATTTTTTTCCAAGCACCACCACGTCCCCTTACACAACCCCCGTGCACGTATTAACAGTACTATACTTTCGCGTTACCTGTGGAAATGAGAGGAAAATGGTGCAGTAAAACGCCAGGCGTACGGGAGTTGCTGTTGCAACCTTGTACAGCACATAGTTTCCGTAGGTACCCAGGAAAGCGCTCCGCTCAAACCGTTGGCAGCATCGTCCCGTAGTTCACCGTGCCCGCTGGGCACGATACTAAACGTGTTCACCGACGATACAACGCACCTCGCAACTCCACGCACAGCAAAAATTAGGTCCACATCAAATAAAAACAAGAAACGAATGCAAATGCGCACCACCAAAACACGCGAGGGGCGTTTCCTAGCAGACGAACTTTAGGAGCGCCTTTCCGAACAGTACAAGGACTGCATCACAGAGCAATGACATGGGCCATTCTTCAGGGGGCGCTACAAAAAAGGTTTTTGAGAATGAACGAAATTTTTATAAATGATCTGCACACTGGTCCTAAATAAATGTGATTCAAAAATAAATATAGTTCGTAAAATATAAATGTTATTTTATTGTAGAACAAAACTTGGTTTTTTGTTACTATTGTTGGTTCCCTCCTCCCCTAGTCGCGCTTCGATCGCCACTCCCATAAGCCCCTATGCTGATGTCACTGGCAATAGGTTCTGAACCGCTTTTCGCCCGAAGCTTCGCTACCATTTATATTTCGCAGTGTCTAGACTGCCGTCCGACGGCACTCTAGCTGATCGTTGCAGGCATGGCTAGGGGGCCGTCTGACGAGATTCGAATATTTAACACTAGGCTAGCACCGCCCAAATAGTCTGTCGTAGTAGTGTAGGGGGTCCGTCTTAGCTTATTTTTCCCAGAGTCGGTGGCTCTTTCCTGTTTTTTTTTATTTTTTATTTGACCCGCATTTTTATGCCTTAGGTGAGTTTTGGTGTTTTTAAATGATTTCTTTGTGTGCGTTAGGTTAGCTTATGTTATCTTTAGGTTAGGTTGCCTAGATTTATGTTATCTAGAGCGATGTACTGCCAGACGCGGCAATTTTGTCATAAAACGCCGTTTGGACGTCGATATAGCGGAGTGCTTATAAAACCATCGGATGGCGCTCTAGACACAGCCTTTATATTTACCTTGGACTGGCTTCCTCTTCAGTTCTTTTTTTTTGTTGTTCCTCTTCTGGTGGCACATACCCATGTGGGGGATTGGCCAAGAAACGGGGTGGCTTTTCGAGCCTAAAACGCCCACCTCATAGCCCAATACAATCAGCCTATAGGAATTTGGGAAACGGTTACCGAATTACATATTATATCGAGAGAAAAATCAGTGATTGATGCCAATTTTGGGAGAAAAGGCTACAAACTTTTGACCGGGTTAGGAGGACATCCGTCTGGTCTCTGATATGTACGCATGAATGGCCGCAATTATCTCTCTGTGACAAAACCCCAGGGATGTAGCCCCGAACGAAAGGAGCACAGGAATCGACACAGGAAGGCCAATGCATTGAGTTGGTGGGGCTAGATACCGTTTCCTAAAGGAAGAGAAGCCGCGGCAGGACAGGAAAAAGTGTTCAATTGTTTCAATTACACCGCCCGCAGCACAAACACAGGAGGAAGTGAGGCCAGCGCTAACGCACTTCTCTTCACGTGATAACTGCCAACCACCGCACGCGCACTTCTTCTTTGCCACTTCTATACCATGAGCAGCGCCTTCTCACTTCTCACAGCTTCATTTTACTGTTTTCTTTGTTTTATTTATCTACCGCGCCCTCTTCGGTTTGAAGAAAAGCAAGATGTTCCGTCGCGCTTCCTGCTCAAGATTATAATAAAGCTAACCCTATACAGATCCTTCCAACGTAGATAAATATGGTCTTTGAATGAGAGCGAAACTTCTCTTTTTGCTACACAGATGTTCTCATAATGTTATCATGCATCTAACTATAGATGGGTATGTGGAGAAACGCTGTGCGGGGGAGTTATTTTATATTTAAATAGTGGAATATGCGACTATTTTTGGGTGAGCATAGGCTCTTTCAGAAAATGGTTCTGATAAATCAGGGCTATTGATTTCAAAACACAGCACACATACCACTAAAACCTTCATAATCAGTCGTTTAAGCCCATTTTCTGTAAACATGCTTGCGTAAGTTAGACGCATTCATCGTTTGCAAGCAAAGCCAAATCTCTAGTGAGCAATGCCGCTCAAAATTATCTGTAAATGCGACAGACACTTTTATGTTTATGGAGACTGCTCCGTGCAAATGTTTGATAGAGCGGTTTTGAATCACAAAACAAAAAGCTGCTTTAGGTTTTATTTGAGAGCTGCTATTTGTAATTTGACCGAGATCTGTCACGAGCGTCGCCGTCATGGTAGACGGAGAGAGAACCAAAATGCACTGTTCCTCAACGCTTCCGTTCTCAGGAGCAATAATATCATGAGGGCAGTTTCAAGAGCAATGATATCACTGTTCCAGAAAAAAAATGTTAGTTTGCGCGAAGAAGCATAGTTCGTACTGAATTAAGTTAAACTAAAATAGCTGATAGAGTCAACGAATTTTTTTACGTTGAAATCCTCGGTTATAAAATTGACTTTAATCACCTTATATCACAGCGCACGCATGGCTTAAGCCTGCCTATTTGCGCAAGTTCAATTTATTCATTTTTTTAAATAAATGTAAAAGAAAGCGCAATTAGGTTTCTAACAGGTTAAAGCTATTTCACCCCTCTATTATTCGCTCCTAAACTAGCGAACCAAATCAAATAACTGCCACGAGTCCCGTCGTGCTCTTAACACCAGTAAAATTTTCTCCCAAGATGTTAAATTGAGGCTTGCAGCAAGTAGTGTAATGCTTAAGTAGGTTTTATTTTTGCCTGACTTCAAGGGTGAAACTTGAGGCATCGTCTATATTGATTAGGAGGGCGTTTGGTGCAAAACAGGCAACCAAATAAAAATGTAGAAACGCGTTTAGGTATTGAGGCTTCCATATTTTATATCATATTCATGGTTCACGAGACAACAGGTTCATTGGAGCTGTTTTCAAGTCTCTCTTTGGTGCATTTTCTCGATGGCGCCTGGCGTAGAATGCAAGGACGGCGTATAAACGTTTATCTGTGCTTGTTCACTCGCCTTTTTGCCGGTCTTTCTAGACATTTTTCTAGTCTTGAAGCCTGCGGAAGAGATTCCGCGCCTGACACCACATTTTCCGCCTCTTTAAAAAGAAATTCCTAGTGATGAAACGCCGCCGCCAGGGCCAGTTTAATGAAATCATAGCTTTGGGAAACCAAGGCGCCTTCTTGCTCAAAACAGCCCGTGAGAGGGTCAAGCACTTGACTTCTGGGCAGAAAAAGTGTCAGTCGTTCTTCGCACCTAAACACCTATTCGGTGAACACTTGCGAAAGCTTAGGAGTTTTTTAAACACCTATGCGGGGATACCAAATCTTGCGTTTATTGCATAGCACACATCGGCGACAGGAGCTATTATAGCGGTGGTCACGCCAGTGAGCAGACGGCATCCCTAGGCATTATGGTGGTGTGCAGTGACGAAACACTTACATAACGCTAGACTGGGAAGACATTTTTTGGGATGTTTCCTTTATGGAAATCCAAACACAAAGAATAGGAAGCTTCTACATCTGCGTACTTGTTTATCTGTTATACCCTAAGGGCCGACGACATTACGGAGGGCAGTCGCTACATTCATGAATAGAACACCAACTAGCAGCAAAATTATTGCAAATTAAGCAAAGAATTCTTGCAAAATATATGGCAAAGGTAAAAAAGTGATGCAGTAAAAAAATTAAATAAAAAAAACACAGTTTAGCTTATGTTCTATTATTAGTTATTAAATAGGTCGAAATTAATGTTGGCTGCATGTAATGAGGAAAGGTATTTCTATTCTAGATATGTAAGCGAAATAAACGATGAAAAACGTCATTCGTTTGAACGATGCCATCCCCACATTCTAGGAATGATCCACCTGAGATGGAACGTACAAGGTAGCTAAAATGAGTTATTCAATATGGCTGATAAAATATTTTGTAAAATAAAAAAAAGCTCGAAGAGTTTTGAAACGGTCTGATAAGGATATAGGGCAAATGAAGACTGATATTAGTTGCACTGGAAGTTTGCTTATGGTTATTTAGTGTGAAACCAGGTGAGGTGTGCTAGGTTAGGCGAAGAAATATTTAAAGTAGTGAGAAGACCCTTTTCATGCCTCACACATGCCGCATAAAAACGCATTGCTGGAAAGTAATGTTCACTCATTGGTTTCCAGTAATCAATCATGATGATAGCTAAAGCACGTCAAGCCCTCAAGAAAAAAACCCTTCCACTCTGGGAAACAAACCTAGGACCTTCGCGTTATGGAGCCGACGTCAACCCGATTAAGCCAACCCGACACTTATTTTCTTTACTGTCTCGATTTGGCTAAGCCACTGTGACGCGGTCGAAGCAGTTTAAATTTTATACCATATTTGATTCAGTTTGGATAGTAGAGCGTTGTCAAAGAGCTCATGCGCTGTGCAAAACAACGCATTGTTCATCACAACGTACGGCTTCCAGTGACGGCAATGAAGTTGAAAACGTCACCGGCCTCCCTAGAGCTTCGATAACGTACAAATTGTTTCTAAAAGGTAAGCAACAAATTTCACACGACTCAAATTGGTGTAATAGGTACCTGTTAATGTGCGGAGACGTGAAAATGTCCAGTGAATTTTGACCAGGTAAAGAAAAAAAACTTTTTCATTGATGAGTGAAAAGCCAAATGTTCAACAAGACATTAAGCGTACCCACCGTAAGCCAAGCTAATAGGCCCCTCTTTAGTGAATAACCTTTTAGCGCAACCTTTTATTATCCCATTGAAATCCGCTAAACGTACTGGTAGGGCATCGTACAGAGTAAAGGACGGTCCCACGTCCGGTGAGAATACTAAAGGCAGTGAAAACTATGTTTGTCTCATTGCCCTATCATGCATAGGAATGTAAAGTCTGCTCTTTGAGTTATGCCAGAAATATAAACTGCTCAATAAAATTGTTTCCTGCGAATAAAACAAGCCATAACCTTGGATACAAATGGTCCCAATGCGGAAAAGGCTTTTCTTATGATCTGTCATGTTTATAATACCACTGAAAAAATACCGCCATAAACAGCTTTCTATATAACTACGCTTTGTTATTTTTCTTTTGTCGGGGACAATACTTTTATCCTATGAGTGACTTCAACTAAAAGTAGTGTGTAACCCCATCCTCTAACCTTCGGAAAATGCGGCGCTCTCAGAAGGAACAAAAATAGAAATCTTTTTGGGCCCTGTTCTTGGATCGTTTTTCTTGCAGTGTTGCCTTGTTTGCGCTGTGCAAAAGGCAAATATTGACATTGGTTCATTTCAGCAGTGCAAAAAGCTCGCAGTCTAATTGTCTGTATCTTAATTTGCGCACACAAATTGAAGACGTTCAGCGATTCTGCTTTCCATTCCTCTTGGCGTGTACACGAAACCGAGCCGAGGGGCATTTACAAAGTCTAAACGTTAGCATTGCCACACTCGTTTTCGTGAAAATTGCCATACAAGAGCGTTTATCGAAAGAAGGTCTACCGTTTCAGAGGAGAGCTCTATAAGATTTTCAGCATGGAAAGGAAGATGCCGCTAAAGGCGAGCCGTAGATCGTCGTTTACCGCGAACGCAGGCAGTCGTCGCGTGAACAAGGATGGTTCTTATATGACCGCTGCTGTGGATAGAAACTAAACGAACAAAAACACATTGGTTTGGTGCAGAATTTTCGCCTGAGTCTGTAGAGCAGAATCCACAAACATTGTTACAGCTGCATTTTGGTAGCCTGCCAAAAAGAAAAAAGAATTAGCGTTGTGCATGCTGGGTGATAGGGGAACGTGACCGCACGTGAATAGGGCAGGTACATGGTGAGGAGAGCAGCGGGAAACCTTCTGCATGAATTGTGCCCATTCTGCCGGTCATTAATTCGCGTAAAAAGACGACAAAACGGAAGTGACGAAGAGTTGTTAAGCAGATGTAGGTTTTAGTTAAAAACGAAGAAATGCACATGTAAAGGTTTTTGATAATCCCTAGTCTTTTACCTTCAAGCACTTAGGGAGACGTATCTCTAGAGAAATATTTCTTTTGGGATTGTAACCAGAACATGTTTGCGTATAGACATCACAGTTCTGTGAAGCTGCAAAGGCTAAGGGTCTTATTTCTGTAAGTGGAAGCTTTATTTTGGAGCCACAGAGAGTAAATTGTTTTTGCCTTTTAGGGGAAGTTTATCATTTCTGGAAGTACGTAATTATACACGATGAATAAAATATATTCATGAATACACAAGGCATTTATTCTCATTACGAACAGCACATCCATCACCATCATTATGCACTTAGGGTGCAGCTGTAGCCCTCCGACCGCCTTTATATGCATGTTCCTTTTTCGGTTAAGCTGTCTCTTCATGAAAAGCGGCCACATTTTAGCATAGTTAAACCTTTAGAAATTCACTCAGAATTACCCAAAGAAGTTTCGAAGCGGTCCAAGTGCTATACAACGTTTCATACCTCAAGTGTTGAACGTAAGTCGGAAATGATGTAAAACATTCAAAAGTAGTAAATCTGTTTTCAAAAACAAATTAAAGCAAAGGTTTTGTGGCTTTCTCCCGGTTTTGCAGTGTCCTGCTGCAACATTGCCGGGTGGGCCCATAGGCATTATCTCATATTACATAGCGCTCGCATCCGTTTATCGCGCACGACAAAGTCGGGGAAGTTACTGGTGGGTATTCGACAAAAGAAGTCACAATTGGTAGTCCTCGCATTCCCGTACCGCGCCTGTGGTGTTGAGCAAGCTTCATGCGGGGGTGGCGCCCAGGAACGCCTTCGTTCTTTCTCAAGCTGTTTGTGCTGGAAGCTTGTGGCCTCTTCAATTGGCTGATTGAGAGGTTGAAAGTTTCTTGTTATGTCTTGTATTTCTTACATCACGTGACACCAAGACCGGTTCTAAAAATAAATTAAATAACTTGGGTAAGCACAGTGACACTTCAAAAGTGTCACAGCCAAGTTTATTCGAACTATGGTGGGTAACGATGAAGACATTTTTAAATACCGATTGGCAACAGGGCAGGTCAAACAATTGATTCCAACTTAATACTTTTGACGTAGAAGACTAATCTGCTAGGCTATATTGCTACGAACTGCAGAATGTAAAATTACGGATTTTAATCGTTTGGTTAAGGGAGCAACCCGTGAATTTGGCGTAAAATGAGTTGAATTATTAGTGCGAATGCACTTCTTAAGCGACCCTGAATCACGCGTCCACCGCCGTCCGTCCGTCCGCACCACATACCCACTTAGGGCGATTGGCCAAGAAGAGTTCCTAATTTCTTTAGCACATACCCACTTAGGGCGATTGGCAAGTAATCTGAATCACGCGTCCACCGCCGTCCGTCCATCCGACCACATACCCACTTAGGGCGATTGGCCAAGAAGAGTTCCTAATTTCTTTAGCACATACCCACTTAGGGCGATTGGCCAAGAATCGGGCGTGAGAAGGGCTAATGCACCCGCTTAAAGGAGTACTGACACGAAATTTCAAAGCTGAGATCCGCTCTAGCAATCAAGTACAACGACAACACAAATAGGTGTCTGTGAATAAATGCATCTTTCTTTCTTTGTAGTTGTTGTGGTGTGTGTGTGTGATCTCTCTTTCGCGAACATTACCTAACCGCGCAAATTCAACTCCTGCATTCGCACTTTCACATTCTTCCCCTCGGGGAAATGCGGGGAATTTTATAGGCAGCAGTGCTCACAGTTATTTGCACCGCTTTTACATCAGAGAAATGCTGCTGTTATAAAAGATAAGGGCGGTTATGGTCATTTGTCTTTATTTACACATTTTACAGTTCACTGTCAATAGTTTTGTCTCACAAGTAATAATACGTGAATTATTCATTTAGGTGCGAACTAGGGGAAGAGGGTTGGTGTACATGGGGTGATCTGAGCCTTCTGAACATTGCTATCCCTCTCCTGTCGTATGTGTTAAACCTGCTTTGTACACAGGAACTTTCTCTCCTCTACGGTGTCTACATTTGGGGTATGGCCTGCTGCTCCTCATGCATCCGCATTTTGGATGACGCCATACATTGTTCTAGCAATGTTTTGAAATATATATGAATTTGGGTTTGACAACTACAACTGCAATATGGCGTGGTTCTACGGTAGTAAAGGTTTTTGTAAATTTGACATGGACCCGAAGTTGACTTCAAAAGGGATAGAAGTGGGAAAAGGAAAATGGGTACAGAGGGCTGCATTTAAAATTAGTATTTGTCAGTTTGAGGTTTTCTATTTACCAGTGTATGCTTGATTCTTCCCTAATTGGCCTTGTTTTATTGTGTGATCGAAGTGTGGGGGTTTTGTAGCTACTAGGGGCTATCAAGGAAAAATGCAGGAAATCATTAAGGCGTACTTTTACAAAAAGGACGTACTTCTCGAGGCTTGATTTGAACTTGCAGCCCGCAGGCAATGTTCAGCACGCGCGTTGGATTACTCGTGCTAGAGAAGCCCTAAATTTGAGACAAGTCAGGCTAAGGAACGTATTTTTGTCCCCGTTTAGGATTCTTGTCGGGTCTGGGTACTACGTGAGATCTGTTATCAGTGTTTCGTCGACGCAGCCTTAAAAAGTGCTAAGGAAACTATGTAGCAAATAGGGTGGTTTCCTTTGCACAGTCTCACTAGGAGCGCACTGCTGGCCTTGGGTTCAGTTCGTTGTGCAGCGCGTGGGGCACTTCAGAAAGTCGTTCAAAAACACGTTCGCCCAATCTCGAACCACAATGCACACCCACGTACGCAGCAGAATTGCCTCGTCGAACGGTACTAGTTTTATGAAAGAGTGGCAGGCACGTAGACCACGTAACACAGAATCATAGTACAGGTAGGGTATTTACCCCGTGTGCGTAGTTAAGATCACACGCATGCAGGCGTTCAAAGGCAATTTTCTGTGGCTTGCCAACGAAAAAAAAGTATTCCTGTTTTCTGTATGTATGTCTGTCTGTACCTTGATTCAACCGACTGGCTCAGAGTTAAAATAAACACTTGAACAAGACGTGTGTAGACAGTATTTTAAACACAAAACATGAAATGGTTCGCCGTGATGCCTGGAACTTAAGGCACCAACGCCAAGCGAAACAGTAGCACAGGTACAGCATACGACACGCCAGCAGTGCTAACAGTGCAAAAGTGAATAGAATTCAGCCAACGTATGCTGCATTTAT
Source organism: Haemaphysalis longicornis (assembly GCA_013339765.2). Lineage (NCBI taxonomy): Eukaryota > Metazoa > Arthropoda > Arachnida > Ixodida > Ixodidae > Haemaphysalis > Haemaphysalis longicornis. The sequence continues at coordinate 34,100,988 of CM023458.1, forward strand.
CTTAGCAGGACAGAGACAAGAACGAAAGACCGTGAGGCGTGGTCGGGGTTACACGGCAGGGGCGGCAGAGGACCTGTGTCTTTTGACGACGATTGAAGCGAAGCTAGCAGATATTGAGCGAAATTTCTGGTTGGAGATGCGAATGTGGACTTTACGTCCCAGCATATGACTATCTAGAAAGACGGCTTTAGTTACACGTAAATTTATATAAAGTTATATAGGCCAATTCTTGCTTGGAAAACCACCACCCATAATACCACTTTTATCTGGATTATGTGCATTGTGCTTTATTCAAAGGAAACGCAATATCAGATTTCAACGAAGAGTGTACCTCTCACGTTCTCTTTCCGATTTATCCAAAAAACTGCAAAGGTATTATCGATGTTTCCATGCATCTTTTTAAAGGAAGAATTTCATCGTGAATCTGGAACAGATTATAATGTTTTTGAATCGTAAGCGTTCTTTGAGAAATACATTTTCCCTCAATGAATATAAATGAGGACATGCACCGCATTATTATAGCTATTTATATTGCCCAACAACGTCACTTTTTCACTAGTGGTGACCCAGTATAGGAAAATGGTTATATAGAAATTCACACATACCGGAATGCCTCCAGAATGTAGTATACATTACATCCCAACGAACATGATCACGTGTAAAAAAATCGGAATGGATTTTCTTTGTTGTAAGACAACAAAAATATGTGAGCTAAAAACTACAGTCAGTAATTCGTGCTATCCTGGTAATGAAACCATCTAATCTACATCAACCCTTAGCAGGCATCTTTAGATAAATGTACCGCAACCTTGTAGACCAAATTATATTTCAAACACATTTTTCCTTGAACGTAGAAGATTATTCGGCACTAAAGATACTATAATTTTGGGGCCGTTTTTAGCTGCGAAAAATTCTGCACTGAGCTACGATTACTGAGCAAATTTTATGTAGGGGTCTGCAGACCGTGTAGAATTCCTTTTTTTTTTGCATGGCAGGATAAATCACTTAAGCAAAAAACTATTCGTTATTTCTATTGATTGGTGCAATTACGGGTTAGTTCAGGCACCATTTAAAGCCCCACCATTAAAATTTCTGTCAGGCGATCAGTACCAAACAATTTCGACGCTAATATAGTGCGAGAAAATATGTGCAAGGACTCCTGGGCCTAAAATGCATCCCAAGCCTGAATTGTCATCACACTGTCATGACAATTCAATTGTTTTCGACGAATTGTGAGAATTCAGCAGGCTTGAATAAAGGCGGAATAATTTTGCCATTTTCTGTGCAGGGCTCTAAACAACAGGCGATTGGAAAGACAGCCGCCATTCCATTTATTCTGTCCATGTAGGAACCTTTATCAGAAAATTGTGAAGAGACCTGTGCGTCCTTGAGAGAGTGGCAGAGTGCATAAATTGAGTAATTGAGGGAGGAATTGTAAAATAACGTGAATATGCACATTTTTTATTCCGATATTCAGGCTTTCTCACCTAGTTAGTTGGCGGTGTTCTGAGGTGTCAGTATTTTAACTTATATGAGTAAATTACTAGTAACAACATGACATAAGAAGTGACACACTGTAATTGCGCTCTTGAAGCCTATAAGAACGTAGTAAAAAATAACGTTTTATTACCAAATTCAATAAACGTGCTAAATTTGAAATTCATTTCCTCACACCATCAACGCAGCTTCGCTGCCAAAAAGAACATTTCAACGATATTTTCAATGAAACAAGCCTATACGCGGCAAATATTTCAACCTCATCTAGATGCTTGACCCAAATTTGCACCTCAGCGGGCGTCACAATGAGTTTATGTATTTCCGTGTTTATATTCGGTAATAATAAATAACTCGTCCTCCCGCAATGCTGTATAGTCATAGCAGATCTACTTCACTCAGCTTTAATTGAATAATGAACGTGTTTTATTACAGGAAACTCGCCCTATTTGATTGTTCAGAAAAGTGCACGTATTTTGTGTGAATTTACCTCTCATAAGAACCACAGCATGCTTCTTACCAAAATATAGCTAAAGACATTTTCAAGCCATGATGTGAACACACAGATACTCACAGAAAAAAAACAGCTTTCGCAAAATGGCGGACGACCGTTGCATTTGTGGGGCCGGCAAGCGATGTTGGCCCCGTCGCTTCCCCTGTAAATTGCGCATGTGTCCATTTCGAAAAAAAGTTTTATTTTTTTTCCTATTTTCACACAGCTTTTTTTTCCCAAGATGAGCGAGTTTTCTTGGTAGCAAGAAATGTTAAGCGTATTTGAAATAAAGCCCTTTCTAAACTTTCGGTGAAACTTTTGTTTTGTTTGAGATTCTGACATTTTCTTTTTGCTAAGAGCAATCTTACGTCTACAGGTCAACCAAAAGTGGGAGTAATTTGTGCTAAAAATTGTTATAGCAGAATTGTGTATAAAGTGGTACGGATTTTGTGGACTGATATTGGCCCATAAAAGTCATATGAAAAATTCCCCCGCATTTCCCCGAGGGGGAGAATGTGAAAGTGCGAATGCACGGTTGTCGGCCCGCTTGCGGCGCTTGCGCTCGGCCCCCGCAGCCCACCGCCTCGCCGCCTTCTCTTCCATCTCTTCCATCGGGTTTGTAGTATCACGTGTACACCACGCAGTTATCAAGCCGCTATAACGCCGCTGAGTCGCCAACGCAGGCCGCTGACGACGTAGTTTGAATGCGTTAAAGATATAAGGCGCGTCACTAACACTGATATCACCGTCGCGTCCGTGGCTTGGTCGGTAGAGCGTCGCGCTGCGGCCGCAAAGTCCTCGGATCGAAACCTGGCGCCGGATGCTGTTTCTTTTTTAAATATAGAGGAGCACTGCGACCGACGCCGCCGCCGCCGCCGCCGCCGCCGGCGGTGGATGGTTTGGGGCAGCTTATAAAGTGCATTCGCACTTAAAAAACATCGAAAAAATACACACATCAAAGCAGTCATTTCAAACGTGCGGTTTTCCCTTGAGCCATGCTGTGCTAGGACTTTCTTATTGTGAATTTAATTTTAATAGTAATAGTTAGAGCTCCACTACAGCTATGTTACGATTCATTACCAAACTATGGCAGGCTTCTTTTTGTAAATAATCCCCATCATCATCGTCACCATCATCATCATCATAACAACCTATTTAGGTCCACAGCACGATGAAGGCCTCTCATAATGACCTCCGCCCGCTTAAGGACTGCCCTGCCCTAGTACATTATGTGCCAGCTAACTTTGTTAATGGCCTCGTCTTCTTCTTCCGCTACTTGTAGCCTCGTCTCTCGGTATCCATTATGTCACAATGGTAGTCTACAGATTGTCAGTTCGACCAAATACGTTTCCAGGCCAAGTTCATTTACTTTCCTTATTTGAGCTTTGATATCTTTTACTCGAGTTTGCTTTTCTTCGCGGTGCTCGATTCCTATCCGTCAGTGTTACTGCTATCATTATTCATTCCATGACCCGCTGTGCCGAACTTAGTTTGCTTTCCAGTTCTTTCTGAAGGCGCGAAGTAGCTACTCCATACGTCATCACCGGCAGCACTCATTGCTGGTGTACCATTTCTTTTAGGGTAGAAGGAGTTATTCTATATTATTTGTGAGTGCTTGCGAAAACACACCGGCCCATTGTTATTGTCCACCGAATTTATTTCTCATTTCTAGTATCTGCTCTCTGAATTCGAGTTTGACGTGCAGAAATCGCACCTGGGCTATAAGGTTTCACCGTAGTTCAGAACAATAGGCACTTTCTACCAAAGGGTAAATATTAGCCTGCGACAAAATGATGGCACATAGGTACACCTAAATTCCGCTATATACATAATATAGTGCCAAGCTTAGAACTTTGTGCTAGTTACTCTTTGGCGAACTTTGGTTGTGTTTTGCGCACGAATTGCGCATGAATGCTATCCCGCCTGCCTTAGTATTTTTTTTTTGTTATCGAGAATGCCTTCCAACAATGCCTCTCGGAAATCTTGAGTTAATTCTGCAGTTAAATTTCCGCAGTTGCGTCGGATTAGACGCTATCTGTATACGGTACGCAATTCCCAGCAGGTGCTAATCAACAAAAGCAATTTTAGTAAAAAAGTTTTGTAGAACAAATCTTTAACACAGTTTTCGGCTTTCAAAATGATTGCTAATCCACTGGCTTCAGTAATGATATTTCAGCAAACTACAAGAATAATTGCTGCCCATCGAAGCATCTGCCACCTGACGATTGCCAGGGTTGACAGATATTGCTACATTTATCGAACTGGGGTAATCAAGGGGGAAACGAAAGTGATACAGCTGGGATAAAGAGCGAAATTGGAATTAGGAAAACACTAAACCTACATGGACAGTGTAGAATGCAGCCTATCTGCATTATGGGAATGTTTGTAAGTTCGCGGTTTTTGGTTGTTTTATTTTTTTGTTGTATAGCACGGCTTGCCCAGTTTTTTGTTGCAATATTTTGGCTTTAGCATGTAAAAATAAGTTTTCTAGACTGTGGAACCTCATTAATACGTTTTTCACCGTAGCAGGAAATGCAAAAGTAACCAGGAAAACGCAACAGTGAGGAAATCTGCAAAAATGAGCGGAAACAGCGTAGCTTTCACCTGAAAGTCTATGTATTTGGAACTTTGGCTTTCAAACAACAAACAACTAAAAAATGTATGATTACCGCTTTTTTCCATCGCTGGAAAACACCACACGCGGCAGTGCAAGGTCCCTTGCGATGTCGGCTCTCTTCCGCGTTGGCTGCTTGTCAACTGCGTGTAGAACTTCAAGCTTTTCCAGACGGGAAAACGCCTCCCGTTTCGCGACCCCATCAAGGCACGGCAAAGTGTGCGGTTGGAGGTTCAATGGGGTTACCAAAGCTTGCAGCGCACGATGTCGACAAGAGAGCGTACTATTCTTGTGGGGGTGCTTTATGGCAAACACGAACTTCCGGCATACCGAAGTGAAACTTCCGTTGTAAGTGCATTGATGATTGTGATAGCATAGAGTAACATAGGACCATCTAGTGGTCACAGAACGCACCCGCGTGCGGCTCCATGCAGTCAGTTCCGCAGCCAAGCCTGGCCAAGGCTCGTCAAAAGTCAAAATGGTGGTCCGCGCATATTTCCCGGGCGGCTTCGGAGTGTCAGACTGCGACTCATGATACGGGAACGTACTTTGAGCCACGACGTGTCAGTGAGGATTTAAATACATTTGACTATATATGAGCAGCGCCGGGGCTAGACAAGCAATGTAGCAGCCGGGAAAGTGCAGCACTGAGGAACGTAACAGCGTGGTTCTACTGTACTGAACCAAATATCAAGTGAATTGTTATCCAATACAGTGTGTGTTTTTCGGATTGTGTCACGGCATTACGGTCATTTTAGAAATCTTGCAGCACATCTATTAGGCTGCGGCAGTGCGCTGTCATTTCTCAACTTAGCAGCAAAATATCAATTATACTCTGGTTACAATATGAAGAACACACTCACAGACACTTTTGACAGGCCTGCAAAGCAAGGATGCTGCTGATAACTTTGTATTTATAGAAAAGTGGCTAAAAAAGTCCGGGAGGTTTCCTGTCCGCTGACCCACAATGTCATACCAGTATGGTGGTCAAGATGTCAAAAACCCACGCAAATGGGCCACCTTAAACCTTTATATCTTGCTACTATAATCACGCAGTCGGTTCGGTCAGACTGTGTTATGTAATGTGAAGACAAATAGTATACCTAACAATTTCGCAATCACGTTATGAACGCCCCGTCGGCGCACGTGAGAGTAAATTTTCTGGCCTCTTTATATACAGTCAGGAAATTCTATAGCCGTGTCTTTTTGATAAAACATTATTAAAAGCACCGGCAGCACGCTATGTTTATTCCAAATGTTCAATATAAATACAGCAATGCTTAAAAGGTAGCATTACAACTATATGCGATAGAAGTTCTTAATGATATATAGTAGACTCTCGATAACCGGAACTTCAAGGGACCGAACAAATTAGTTCCGTTTAACAGGAATTCCGTTTACTGAAATAGACGTGCGAAAGAGCACATTTATGCGTGTACGCACTCTTAATACCATGTCATGAAACTCGAAGCACTATAAGGCGACTGTAGCTGGTAGTGTTCCAGAAAGCAAGAAAACTACAAAAGCTTTAGGCACAGCATTCACAAAGTTGATTAGACAACAACGGGCCGCTGTGCACTACAAATTACACCAATTATTTTTGTTTGAGATTTTGCAAATACATCTTCACGGAGGCTAGAGGACTCAACGTTTCCAAGTGCGGACAAGCCATCGAATTTATAAGACGGCAACGCGTAATGAAGTGTGAACAGCACCACCATGGCACGAACGAGGCGGAGGAGCTGAGCCCTGCATATTCAGCGTCTTTAATAGAAACCGGATGACTGGGACAATAACTGCGATGTTGCATTCCTTGCGCTAACACGGTTGACCACTATCGAGACAAAGCGTACGAGGCCAACGAGGCTAAAAAAAGATATTTGAGGAAGAAAAAAAAACAAAAACTAAACAGCCGGGAACCGTAAAAAGCTGATTCTCGTGCCACTGGGTTTCACAAGAAGTTCCATTTCTGGTTCCGTTTAGATAGTGGCGCAGAAATTTTTGTTCAAGTTACTGAGAGATTTTTTGCGTTATCTGAAAACAAAAGCAACCAACATAATGGTATGACTCCGTTTAAGGGGCCATTCCGTTTAATCGATTTTTGTTTATCGAGGTTCTACTGTACTTTAATGATATAAAACGATGTCGTTATTTTGCTGTGTCTTGTAATGGTGGTTGTGTTGGAGAATCTGGTGCAAGGGCAACTGCGGAGCAGAAGCGAGAAAGGCCAGTTATAAGGTGCAAACCTTTTCCGTGGTTAAGCAACTATCCAGCAAATACTCGACATTTAATAATTATTTCGGACAGTCCTTGAGGCGCTGAGGTGACAAATGGCCTGGTCCCGATTGTTTCGTATTGTACTTCGGTGTCTATTTTAAACACGCTTCCTTTGGGATGTATACATGCTGATGTGGTAATGACTAGGAGTTTTTAATAAACAAAACTCGTTTACGCCGTTGAAATATGAATTGCTGGCCACACCTAGAATGATGCATCATGTTGCTTCTATCTTCAGTAAAACTATATATTATGGTAATTTTTGCGCCGCTATTTCATATTCGATTTGTTGCTTTTATACAAAAATACAGTCTTGTATCCTACCCTCTTCACTGATTGAAATCGGCAGAATGAAACGGTGAAATATTTATTGAACTCCGGGCGGGTCTTAGCTTTCCAAACGTACGGTGGCGTGGTTCACCTATTATCTGGAAGTTTCATATGCAGATATACCGCCTTTTATAATTATAGCCGTACACATTGACAAGTGGCTATTTTCTTTGCTCACATAGTAGCTTCTCTCTGAAAAAGGAGTTTTTTGTTCAGGGTTTGGTGAAGACGGGCGCCAGCAGGTAACCAAAATTCCGGGCTTCCTTCGGAACTTCAAGGCGTTAAATAAAGCTTTTTTAAAGGTCAGTCGCACAAGCTTGAAGCCATGGACACCCATTTCTAAGTCACTTTATTCAAGTTCAAAATTGTTTATCACGTGGCCAGAAACAGGTGAACGGCGAACCTCGCTGACTTTAGGGTACATCTTAAGTCAATGGTTTCGAGGTGCCCTTTCTTTTTTGAAAAGCGCTTTCGGCTATGGTACTTCTATAAGTTGCTTGTATTCCACGCCAAAGGGAGGGTGAGAGAAAAAAAAATTGTTTTGTAACTTTCCAACCAATGCATTTCGAGTTCGCGCACGAGAAGCTTTGTTTACTTTTTGCTTTGGCTTTGACGTAACCGTAGGTAAAAAAATGTTTTAACAACACCACTGGTTTAAAATTGTTATGTATACACAAGCCACAAAAAAACGAGTAAGTTTTACATTTACCTTGTTACATTTACAGCAGTCGGCGAAAGTTTGAAGAGAAAATACCTAGCCTTTTTAGTGTCCTATTGATTTGAAAAGCTTGAATATACTCAGTCAGGACTATTTTTTATTCTCATTGAGAAGTTGATAATCTAGAATACCAAGCTAATTGTTGTTTTTCCTCACCGAGCGCGTCTTTTTCGCGCAAACCGCAGCTGGTACACTCCAACTCCATTCCGCTGTAGTCGATATCTTCCTCTTTCACGTGGAATATATTGGTATTTCAAAATATGCATTATGTCCGATACACGCAGCACGTTGGCAACATTTGTGTGGTCTAATTAAAACTGTTCCCTTTTTTAAGGCGCCCATCTAACTATTGACATGTTGTAGAAAAAAGGCATAAGCAGGACCTTTTTGTCTTGTTACCGTATCTCACGCAACCCGTGATGGAACCCCCTATTTTTTTTTTTTTGCAACAAATCCGCGTGAAAGTTATGGGACAAGACAATACTGAAAACCCCTGGCGTGTTTCAAAACATTGCAACAGGATTCGCCCAGATTGGGCAGTTTCTGTGCAATTGAATATTCATTCAGAAATATGCTTAAAGATTTGGAAAAGAGGCAAACGAAAATAAGGTGTCTGGGATAGAGTAAAATTTGTGAAAATTTAAATTACAATCTTGGGGATGGTGTTTCCACCTCATACCTATTAGGCTTTGGTAAATAGGCTGACTGGGTGCACCGACAATAATACTATAAACAGGTATTGAAGAGTACGCACCGTGTTCTCTTCATAGCTTTCAAACAAACGCGAGTTTAGGATTGTCATTGTTAGGCTCCAGACGGTCAAAAAAAGCCGTGTGGTTGAAAAGGAGGAAACTGCAGGAACACGTGATTCGACCCCAAACTTCTTGTAGACAGAGTATAAACGTACACAGTACATTGTACATTTCGCACACTGCATACGAAGCAACCCAGAATTAAAGTTTGCAAACTTAAGAACAGGAGATAAGCTCTGGTCTGGGACCGACCACCAACCAAAAGTTTGAGCTTGAAAAGTTTCCATTGCCCGTATTCTTGCTAATACTCATTCAGTTGCCGGCGATGCATATTCATACATTTTTCTTGTGTGGCATATACCAAGAAATAAAAAGCGGCGTCGAGGGCATCCCTGAATTGGACTAATTCTGAAAAAAGTGCTTTCTTTTAGGGTGAAAGCAATGCGTTTCCAGAAAGTTTTTTTCTTCACATGCTGCAATATTTTCAAAGTTACTTTCCTAAACGCAAAATCTGACTGTAAACAAGGGAGGCTGTAATAATATGTTCGCGAATTCGAATTTGAGCCAGATGGAGTACGAAGACAGTACCGGAAGCCGAGGCCTTCGCCACATATTGACCCGAATGTCTTCGTTTCCCTTACCGCTCTACGTGTGGCGGTCGGTTCGAAGACCTTTGGTGCTGACTTCTTTCTCTATGATCCATTATTCAAGCAGCAGTTTTACGCTCCAACACTGTCAGCAATAATGCAAGCAATATCCAACGGTTCAGTAAACATGTTCAAATAATTCGAAAGATTTATTTCACTCCATGGGGTAACATTTGCGTGTAAACCAATAGATAAAAAAGCCAACAGCACACACAGAAAAAATATAGTGCAAAGTCATTGGGCCGAAAAAACGTTGGGAAAATTTGGCTTTGCGTGGAACCGAATCCAGAGCCTCAGGAATGGCGGAAGAGGACGAATACCCAACGGCAAAATGGCTCAGTTGTTCTATGGCTTGTATTTGTGTTATTGCGTTTCTTACTTCTTCCCTTCTTTTCGCGGTTGCGTCATTTCATTCTTTGAGTTAATTTTTCACGGTGCTTTGAATGCTCAGATTTATTTTATTTGCTTTTTATTAGCCGTATCTCAGTACCATCTGTTTTGAAACTGATGTTTTCTCTTTATTGTTGTAGAGCCACTGGCTATCCAAAGTTATTTTGGGTTGTAATTACACTGAAATTTGATAAGGCCATGCATATGAATTTAGGCAATAAGCCCACTGTTTTCGGTTGCAACTAGAATTTGTAGAACGTGTAACGTTCGAGCTACGTGACATCGACTTGTTTAGACCGCACTAGAACAGACAAAATTTAAATGCTTATACTCGTGTTGCCCAAAGTTCGTTTAATAAATGCTTGAGTGCCTCCAGCTCTAATATTACCCCGAAACACGCTTCTGGGAGGCGCGAGCAAACATGACTCCATGCGCCCAGCAGAGGTCCTTCTTTCACCGAAGGTTGAACAAATAACCAGGCTTCGTTTTGCAATTGTGGCGGGAGGTTTGGCGTTGAAACGGGGAAAACCTCTAATAGTCGAGGCCCGAAACACTGACGTGCCACGCTAGACATCCCATAGCCACTGGTGAGTAACTTTTCAAACTTTTAAATTAAACTTCAAGCGTCTGCCAAGTGGGTTTGCTTACCTTTCACCAGGGAAAGCCCGCCATTTGTTTACTTTGCTGGCAGAGTAAGATTCACTGCACAGGTACTGTAAATGAACCAACAATTCGCGCGGTCTGACACAAAGTAGAGGAGGACTGCTACGGCAAAACGGTGGATACCCTGCATTTGAATCGTTCCCTAGTGGGTTAATTGTGAATTTTGCAAGAGTATCTTTGCTGGCTACTGGTCAGTTGTAAACATGTGCACAAGGATTTAGGGCTGGCTGGGCTGGTACGACGTGATACGGGTGCTGCTTTACGGCACCCCAGATTACGAAGAAGCTGTGAAAATACATGTCATTATGGGTAAGTACACCCAAAGCTCGGAAATCTTGAGAATCGATAAATTAGGGACACAGAAGCAGGAATATACAAAAACTGCGCTATGGGCGTCCATTGCCGTGAAATAAAAAAATGTGCGCGCGTCTGTTCCCTTCCCTACAAATGTCGTCGAAGACGATATTCTTGTGCCGCCTACGTCCGTACCCCCCGGCGCACCTTCCGCTTGCGCTTTACCCGGTCGTTCCCTCCTGTCTCCCTGCTTTCACGAATATAACTGGAGGTATGCTCGTGTTCCACAGCCCGCGCGCAACCATTTGAAACATTTTCTTATTGTTGTACTGTTGTAACGCCGCCACGAGTACTAGTTTTGCGAGCAAGCATTACTAGTATTTTTCCTCAAAGTATTGTTTTCGACGAATAATGTTTTTCCTATCCAAATGTCGCGCGCACATCTATGTTCAATTTAAAGAAAACCACCAAGGCGAGCTAATAGATAACATTTTGTCTCAAATACGCGTTAAGTTTTCTTTTTTATTGATATAGTTGGCAAGTGTAATGTGTGGTCCTAAATTTTGTGGTTTCAAACTTTTTCCCTTCATAAACCTATAATTTCGGCATTCTTTTCTTCTTCGGATGGCCGAATGGGGGGCAGAAAGGCATAAATAACAAGATTTTACGGTTCACGAGGCACAAGAAGACTTTCGTAATTGATGGTAAAGGTGCCGCCAGAAGTAATTGGAACATGGTATGGTAACTTTACAGGCATTCCTTCTTCCGTAAACTGTGTGGCTGCCCTTTTAAGCCTCTCAACGAGTCCTCCTTAATACAAAAAGCTTCCAGTAAACGGGTAATGCGTCTCATAAATCCAGTAAGACATATTTTTTGTGATATTGACAGATCCTTGTTTCATTTACTAATTACGGCATCTGTACAGCAGTACAGCGCATACTTGCTAAATGACTGACATGTTTTCAGCATAGAGATTGGTTTGACTAGCTCCTTTTATCTCTGTCAAACGGCCTCAAGAACTTCTCTGAGGCATTTTTGCGTGTTAGAACGCTAGGCAGAGTTCCTAGAAAGAATCTTGTGCACAAAGCGACCTGCATCACGTATTGCCGCGGGACGTTTGACTCTTGTCCTCCAAGTATGAGCTGCGCGCATAGTCTACTTTCTCTATGTACGAGGAAAACAGACGTGAAATATTTGCGGGGCCTCTTGAAAGCTTGCAATTGTCATTTTTACCAAGGCCTGGCTTTTACAGTACCAGCCCTAAACTTCGTCCCACACCTTAGCGAAATGCAGGCCAACCTATATTTCCGCAGTCGGACTCGTTCATGCTATCTGCGCGATTGCGTAAATTATGCCGTAAAAGTTTTCAATATATTAAATCACTTAAGCTGCGTATTTGGAACGCTGCCATAACATAGGGATGCTTCTATGAATGCTTAGCTAGCATATGTAAGTCGGCGCCAACTTTTATTCATTAACAAGCTTGCAAACCTCAAGCATTTAAAGATACACTTATACATGTCAAGAACATGTCCATTAGTATTATTACTTTAACTATCCTATCAGGCGCGACATTCATAATTTGCCGAGAATTAGTCTAACTCTTTCTCTCTATTATCGACAGTACCTTCCTGCGGACAATGAGGTTTGTTCTCGGCCCTTTCGTACAAATCAACCCTTCATGAAGCCTTCATCTCCCCAAGACACTTTGAAGAATAGTTGAATGACTAAATTCCGACACAATTTTAAATACGATCCCAAGTAAACAACTTTAGGCTTCACCCGCGCCGGAATCTGGATTTAGACAGTACTAGAGGCAAAGTGCAACTTTCTGCATGTTAGTTATCTGAATAGAGGAGAATACCTACTGTCTCATTCAGATGACATCTGTGCATGTGGGGACGTGTTTTTGGTAGTAAGTTATACGAGCCCAAAAAAACAGGCCTTCAAATACTTCTAGCGCACAATAATATGGATAATTCTATTCTTTGTGAGTTTAACGTCGGGGGGTAATTCAATTCTACCTGGGCACGGGGTAGCATGGGTGTGCACTTTTAGTGCCCTAATCTAAGTACCAGTTCGCCACAACATTTGAGGAAACCTAATATTCTACACATTTTAATAGTTACGCAGTGAGCTGCGCCCGAGCACTTTCATTGCGTCAGGAAAGCAACAACACCTGTTAGTTTTGAAACCGGTTGAAGATAAGTACTATAGCCGGGCAGGTTGTTCAAGGGAACTCTTTCTCTTCCAAGGTCGAACACTGGAGAAAGTTACAATGTATAAAACTTTATGCAACTTCGGCAACTGCGGCAGCTTGAGCATCCATTCCAGTTGGATGCATAGGAACTTCCGAAGTGAGAGTGGGAAAGCATACTCATTGGCTTAGTCCTTCCTGATTTGTTTTGTTGTTTTACACTGGTGTGCGCCATGTACACGTAACAATAGTTTTTGATCTGCAAGGTTTTTGCACGTCAAGTGTAACAGCTACGGCAAGCACGAAAAGCAACCGACATCAGAACATGAACATATTTCAGCGCAATTTCAGGACACTAAAGATTAAGGTTGCTCCCTACAGAAATTTGATCCATCCCACACTTCGCGCGTTGGGCGTGGCTGCTTTTAACGGGCTTACAAGAGCCCGCTGCCCTAAGCTCATACCAGGCACGTGTATGTACCGTGGTTCCCCTACCGGGGTTTTTAGCCTGCTCCTTACTCACGCTTACATACACTCGAAGAAAACTCATTCAATGGCTTCCTTGCCGCTTTTCGATGTCGCGCTTCGCTAACTCGCAAGATTGTATAATGCCCCAGTCTTTGATTCTGAGGGTTTTGGCGCTGCATCTCTCAAGCGTTATATCCTTGAACGTATGGAGAAATTCAGAACCACTTCACACAATGCTCAATGCTAGCAGGTTTTTGCTGATCTTTGCTCACAGCGCAAAGCCTTGTGACCCTTTTAAACATAACACAAAACCTTTTTTGGCAATCTTGACAGTATTTTGCAAATAGTCTGCATACTTCGATGCACCTAAACGCGAATTCAAGAAAAAAATTAAACGTGCTGGGAGGGCTGCTGTGTTCATAAGCATTACAGAGACAGGGAACCTATATATATACTAAGAGGCGTTTGGGAACACGTATTTCAATCGTTCGGCATATGTGTGAAAGAATACGTCGTTGAGCAAGTCGGTACTCAGACACAAAGCACATAACAGCCCTAGTAGTGGACGGAGACACAAAAGACACGCGTGGCAACTGATTTTTCTCTCTTCTGAAGTGCGCCGTAGGTAATGTTATGTATTCTCATTGCCATATGGATTCACACACAGCAATATTGATTTTGGTTTGTGCTTCTTTATTTATTATTTTATTTCGTGGAATTTTAGTTTTCTACAAAAAAACATCAGTAGAAGGAGAAAAGGCAATCATAAATTCCTGAGTAGGCCCTCTCCCCCTGTAGCCAAAGCTTCGCGTCACGTCGCATTAAAAATTTCGTCCCCATTTTCATAGTTCCACACAGTACTCAATGGTCCGGGACTTCTCGGAATGAGTTCCCAAGAACATAGTCTTTTCAATTAGTGAGCTCCGTTCTTTAGCTCCGTTTACGCCCAATTCACCTTCCTCCAAGCGATCTGTGGGTCACTGGGCACCCTCGAATGATTCCCCGTCATTAGGACATACACGGGCTAGCCTTCACTCATCAGTTGGCCCATGAGCCACCAACCCGCGACCACCAAGCTACAAGTGACAAACTAGTGAATCTCTAGTATCGTATGCGTAAGTTACGCATGCGTCACCGGCGGGTCGCCTGACATGGAGGTTGACCACGGAATACAAGGAAATGCAAGGAGCTGTATTTCGACAGCGTAGATTAGGGTGAAGATGAAGAGGCCGAGCGAGACGGCAGGTGTGAGGAGAAGAGAGAAAGTCAAGTGGTAGCGGGAGAAGGTGAAAACAAAGGGAAATTTTAAAGAAGAGCCCGGAGAAGGTGGGGATGGGACAAGCTTGCTAGCGAAATTGGAAGAAAACGTACACGCGGAGGGAGGGAAATCACACCAAGAGGAGAGCTGAAGGAAGTGGAGAGTATGGGGATATCTAAAGCATGTTGTTAAAAAATTAATGACGGGGAGAGAGAAGGAACTAATTGGAACGGGAGGACAGAACAAAAAAGGAAAGGAAAAGAGGGAGAGAAACAAGGCAGGAAGAAGAAATTGATTCGAAGCAGATGGTAGAAAGAGAGGAGAAAAGACGATCTCGGAGGCATAGGAAATACAGGTGAGAGAGACAACCAGGCGGCGTTTACGGTCAGGTGCAAGGAGAAAACAAGGGGGAGTTTTACGGTCCGGTGTAAAAGAAGGGCAGAGAGAAAGGACGATGGCAGAGTTGAGGAACAGAATGCGCAGAAGAAAAAAAAAATACTGCGTTGCATCCAGCTTTGACTTCAATGACGTATTCGGCCGTCGTTAGTGCTGTTTCAGACTGAAGCAACCAGCCAATTTTTCTTTTGACTTTAGCTGGCGCTACTGCTCTATGATAATTCATGGGTCTGCTGATTCCTCGGTGGAGCTTGAGTGGCGCAGGTGAATTTTGAAGGGTGCTGCTGCACCTCTGCGTCAAACAAGGCTTCGCTGTCCGCCGTAAAATATCCGCTAAACCATTTAAGGTGGCAAAAAAAGCCATTGGGCTTTTATGTGGTGTTGTGCAGTACGCTAGCCACTTATACCTTAATCCAACACCCGCCGTGGTGGCTCAGTGGCTAAGGCGTTGTGCTGCTGAGCACATGGTCAGGGTTCGATTCCCCGCCGCGGCAACCACTTTTCTGATGGAGGCGAACAAGAAAAACGCCCGCGTGTACAAGATTTCCGTGCACGCTAAAGATGCTCAGGTGGTCAAAATTAATCCGGAGCCCTCCCCTACGGCGCGCCTCATCGCCTGCGTTGCGTCGGCGCGTTAAACACTACAATCAATCACCTTCATCTAACAATATATTAGTACCTTTGATAGAAAATGTGTGAGAAGAACGAGCTAGCACAGACAAATAATTGAACAAATATTATGTTTCAAGCGAAACGGTTAGAAAAACACCAGTACAGTTTCCGACATATGCCAGAAAGCACCATACTGAAGACGCATATGAATTCTTGTTACATTTGTAGTTACCGATGATGTCGTAGGGGTGGTAGAAGGAAAAGAACATTTTTCTACTGACATTTTTTCTAATGAGAGATGGCAACACAGCTCCGTGCACTCGCCCCACGAAGGTGAGAATACGGAAGACAGTGAGATTGGCGATCCGGTTTGAATGACATCGGCGGAACAGGGTGTCCGGGGCGGACGTGTATCTCAGTCGGGGGCTGTTATTGTCGCGCGCCGTAAGTGTATTCCGTTCACAATCACGACCGGACGGCATGACTCATGAACCCCATCGGGCTGTGTTCTCTTATCCTTTTGGAGATCCCCCCCCCCCAAAAAAAAAAAAACAGCTGTGCTTCGGCAGTATTGTTTGCTGTGTTCTTGTGCCGGCGTAAATCGCGGTGCTGACATGGATGCGGTGGCCCACGTGGTTGACACGCCTGGAGCTAGCGTGGTGGCCTACGCCGGAGAAGCGACTACGTCGACCCGAAAAACCCCTTGTATTCCACAATATCTATGTATTGATGCGTGTATGCATGGATATATGTATGCGGGCGCGTCTTCGCATAATATGTAATGAATGCATGTTTATATGTTTCTATGTGTTTGCGTATGCATGTGTTTGTACATGTATGGCCTCAGCTGGCTCTAGATAGGCGAGGCTGTAAATGTTTGCGAGAAGCTTTCGTCCTGCAGTGGACACACACAAGCCCATGATTATGATGATGATGACGATGATGATGATGAGCTTGTGTATATGGGCAGTTGTTATGCTGATATAATAAGCGTATTTAAAATTTAATCCCGAACGAACCGCTGTTGTGTTCGGGCCTCAACTCCAATAGAAGGGCGTATTTTATTATTTGTTGTTTGAGACCAAGTAGAATAGGGCAACTGGCCTTCTTATTCAAAACATAAATAAAAACAATTTTTGCCATTGGGTAACGGGAGCCATCTTGGACGTTCATGCTTTTCATTGATTGCGAATGGTATCCCATTTTACGGGGCAATAACGTAACCTATAATAGCAGCTGCTAAGGGCATCTCCAAGTGGCAATTACGTAACGTTTAGTGGCCAAGCCACCTGTGGTATGCAGGGGGCAACTGTGCAGCCAGAGGCGGCGGAAGATCAAAAGCCTCTCTTCGTAACTAGGTTTCAATCCTCACAAATAGCTTCCTAACTGCTGATATTATTCACAATTACAAATTCGCGAAGTTCATGGTTGTCAATACCAGCAAACGTTGTTTTTTATCTGCTTTGGGACCATCACCAGGTGGTGTTGCTGAGAAACAAGCTTTCTGAAAGTATCCTCATTATTCTTTGTGTACAACACATTTGCTGGTTGGTTTTCGTTTTACATTTATTATTCTGTGCATGTAGGTGCTTTTCGTTAGGACTGAAAGATGTAGGGCATGCCACAAACACAGACACTACACACAATAAAAACCAAACAACAAACAACTGCGTAGAACCAGTCTCTGGTATGTTTCGGAGATCTGGGGGGCGTTGTAAACCGGACTACAGGCGAACCGAAATCCTGTGAAGAAATCCATGATGTACTGCTTTTGGCCGCAAATAACTGTAGAAATATTTTACCGTAATTTATGCGAACACTTGTGTAATTATATGAGGCGTTTTCGTTTTGAAATGAGATAGATCCACCGAACCGCAATTTGGGGAGCAACCGGAATTTTGTTACGGGGCCTCAATGCAAAGCTGTCAAAGCTATTAGATGATATATTTTAAACGTCAACTAGGAGAAGTTTATGGCGACAAGTATTTGAAAATTATGCGGTGAATTTAAGCAATATTGGAGGGTTAAGTATTTGTTTGGCTCGTATTGAATTGAAACACTCAAGTTAAAAAAAGAAAGAGCGCCGTGAGCGCGAACCCCTATATATAGCCGATTATGGCAGAAAGTGGAAGAAATGCTGTGCCCGAGGACGCGGGTTCGATTCCCGCCAGCGGTAGCCGTTTTCCTGATGGAAGAAACATCCCCTTCGCGAGGGGCACGATCACATGCAGAGCATTCCCGCCGTAGCACGACGTTAAATAGTTTGCGTTGCGTTAATGTTGTTGCACTTGTGGCAACTGCTGACGAGAGAGCGCGGCGATGAGTGCGTTCCAGCCTCGCCGACACCCGCCTTTATCACGCCACGATCGCGCCACGCGCGCGCGATGCCGACGTCACGATCACGCCACAGATGTTGTTGATCCCGCGACGCGCGCGCCCCCACCTGTTGGAGAGCGGAGAGTAGGCGAGGAGGAGCGGGGCTGACGAGAGAGCGCGGTGATGAGTGCGTTTCAGCCTCGCCGACAGAATAACCGCTGTCTTTATCACGCCAAGATCGCGCCGAGAGGGCGCACGTGCGAGCGATGCAGGGGACTACTACGGACAGGACCAAGAACGGGTGACATCGTGAGTTAAAAATGAATGCTCTGCATTTAAAAGCATTCTTATAAAAATCGTACCTAAATTGACTTTCAAGAATGGTGCGATTGAGTTCTGGTGGACATGGCATTAAACATATGCAAATGTGCTTTAATGACAGCAGAGCTATACATGGAGATCAAGTGAGTCCTCTTGGTACAATTTTGAGTTCTCAAAACAATTTTATTGTGCACCTCACGCGTCACTCACAAAGTAAGCAAGCTCGTTATTGCCTTGCAATGAATTTCCAAATGGCTTCACAAGAAGGCAGTTCGTATCTTGTTCGTTACCTTATTGAACTGGTTCGTACTCTCAGAGGTGGGGGGGGGCGGAGGCGAAGAGATTTGCTAAGGCTTGTAACAGGTGGATATTCAGTGAAGTACCAAAACGGTGAGTATGGGAGTAAACAAATCAATGGAAACAGAGTTACTCCGTAGGGACGGGAAAGACGAGATCACACCATTGTTTCACATCTCTTTCATTTCGTTTATTCCTCTTCCGCTGAATTCGACGTAGACATCTGGGGACAAATATTTCGCTGATCTCCCAATTGCCGTCTGAAGTCAAATTGAACCAGCTTCGAAAAAACAAACTTCTGAAAACACCCACGAAGCAGTCTGAACAGTGAAGCCAAAGCAAAGTCCCATTGGGCAAATGAATTTGGCTGAGTTTGACCCGTGAAACAGCAGGTTGTGGCTCAATTTCAACACGAACTACGATATTCGGACACGTTTGCAGGGGAATATTTCTGCTATTTTCTTGCCACCCCTTTTTTAGGAGATAGTTGCCGAGGTGTTCTTTTCACTGCAGTTATATGTGAATTAGTTTCAGTTTCTGGATCTGGCTGCTTTCGAAAAAACACGCCTCATATATCACCGACATAAACTAGCAACAAAGAGGTTTTCTGCCCTTCTGCGCCTTATCTTACTCTATTACACCGTGAACCGCGATAGCACATTTCGTTCTTTTTTCGCCAGTTGGATCCGCCATTTCAAGTTGGCCACAAACTACCAAAATGGCCACCTCTCTGTAATAGATGAAAGTGGTGTTTATGCGTAGATTATGCGTAGAATTTTCGTGCAAACGGACAAGTGGTTTGCTCAATGAAAATGTTTCAGCGGTTGTCAGGTTTAATGCACTGACGCTACACAGGCGATGAGGCGCGGCGCAGAGGAGTTCTCCGGAATAATTTTGACCACCTCGGGATCTCCAATGTGCGCGGAAAGCTCGACGACATGGGCGCTTTCGCTGTTCCCCAAGCAGAAAAGCGGCCGCTGCAGCCGACTATCGAAGCGGCGTCTTCAGAGTTCGGCAGCACACCTTTGACACTAAGCAATAAAAGTTTTAAATGCGCTAGTTTATCGATGTACGCATGTATGTATGTATGTATGCTATGATGCGGTTACCCTATGTTGTATATATGGTGTGTATGTATGTAAGCGAATGAAAACCGAACCAGAGTGGAACGAAGGAAAAGTTGGTGGTCAACCGTTTCAGCGAGAGACCGGCGGCATTCGTTTCGCACGTTTGGCAAGGCAACAGTCTCTTTTCTAAATCATTCGTCATCGGCATTGGTCATCTTCTGACTTTTCTTATGTGTGTTCTACCTTTCTATATGTGTTTCACTTCTGTATGTATGTATGTATGTATGTATGTATGTATGTATGTATGTATGTATGTATGTATGTATGTATGTATCTATGTATGTATGTATGTATGTATGTATGTATGTATGTATGTATGTATGTATGTATGTATGTATGTATGTATGTATGTATGTATGTATGTACGTAATGCTCCACGGCGTGACTAAAAGCTGAAACAGCTCTTCTGTGAAAACCAATTGTCCAAGAAAAAGCTTTGCAGATCTACTGGGCCTTGAAAGAAGATGCCTCCCATTATGGTTCGGTAGGAAGTCCTTGATTGGTGACGGAAACATGCTCCCGTTTTTTAACCGGTTTTATCATAGCAATATTGTTACAGATCGGTGTAAATGTAAGGTTGAAGACGAACTCTTCAGACTGATAGTACTACTAAATTGAACCCCACATGAGGGCACCCGAAGTTTCAGTTACTTTTGCACGTGGAGCTAATCAGTGCTGAATGAAGGCTTTTAGAAAATAGAGCGAACCTCTTAGGAAGAAGTCTAATGGAAATTACCTCAAACCTGGAAGTTTGTTCGAAACAGGCTCCCGAGTCACTTTGTATGAAACAGAAGAGATGCAGTACCTTCGTGTGCGTGAGCGCCTTAAGCATTCCAGGGCAAACGCCACAGACTAATTAAGCGAAGTGAAAGTTAAGCAGTTGCAGCATCTGGAAATGCAGTGTTTTATCCTTCGCCCAATTCTAGCGCAAGATTAGTTAGAAAAGTGGTAGTATGATAAGTTTTTAAAGCAGTGACATCGTTGAACAGCTAAGTTCACTTTACGCGCATTTCTTTGTGCCGCCATTATTACAAATATTTACGAAGAAAACACGGCTTGTAAGAAAATCACTTACCGCTTTCTGGCTACCTCCTTTACGCAGTGTCACATCCTGCCGACTCTCCCGAGTCCCCGACCCTCTGGCATTAGTGTGAACCGAGTCTATTTGCAATTCAAATTTTCTAAAAAGATGCCAGGTTAGGGGTGTTCGAAAGCGTGAAGTGGAGTAGCGAGTACCTTAGAACCCCTAGTATTGTGTTAGCAATGGCAAATTGTGAAACTTTTTATCCTACGTTGCATGTGATAACTTAGCTGCTACTATAGTTGGGGAAAAGTTATTTCCCTTGCCCGGCCTTTTAGCAAACACTGTACCACTGAGTGTCTCGTAAAGGTAAATGTTTCGGCTAGCCTTAAGGGACTCTGAGAAATAGGAAACGTATAAGTCGGAACCTTTAATTCAAATGTTTGTTTGCCTGAAAAAAGAATTGCTTCCAAGAGGGCTAGCAATAACACAAACTAAAGAGAAGTTTCCAGCGTTAAATAGACACAAATAAAGAACAGACAAATCCATATCGGTAAGAAAACACACTGAAATTTACCTGTAGGTTTACAGGTTCCGTACAGAAAACTTTAAACAAGGGTGGGAGTACAATGGGTATGTACCACTCCAGAGAAATATTCCTGTAATTTTGTTTTTTTTAATCTACTCGATGCATCAACCTTTACAAGAGCTTGTGTTCTGAGACGTAACTAAAAAAAAGCGTCCACTTTGGAATGACCACATTTAAACTGCAAATCACTGGCGTTGAATACTAATATTGATGTTTCATGAGTAGTTTATGTTTTGAAGAGCTGGCCCTAACACAGTATGAACAAAGCAAACAGAAAGGAAGTTCGAAACAGAAGACCTGAGTAACACGCATTACACCTAAGTGAGAGCAAAAAAAATACAGAATGGTTGTTAGTTTGCCTAATGCAACTTTCAAAGACCACAGCTGACGAACATGGTGCTCTTCATTTTTCGTCCTCTATGATGCTCCAAAAATGGCCTAGGAGCGGACTTTGCAATATTGTAATAAACGATAAACTGGCCATGGAAGTTAGCTTTGACACGTGGTACAGTAATTCTTCCCGCAATTGTGCAGTCACTTCAGCAGTCTCCACAGCGCATTTTCATTCAGGATAGCCGAATAAACTACAAATACCAGCTCCATTTGCAACCACCATACTCCCGAAAAAGCAATTTATTTTATCGTGATTGTATTTGTTTTTTATAACTCCATTCAGAACTAAGAAATTACTACGGGAATTACTAACAAATCAAGCTGCTTATAATGTTGCAGCCTTCTTAGACTAACTTATTGATATAGTTGTTTCTTGGCAGTTCCAACTGGAGAGGAGCTACACCTGTTTCTGCGCGCATGTTCCTCCTGACGAAAGAAGCGTGTGTAATAATAGCAGGGGATTATTTAGAATCCTTGACCCTTCGACGGTAAAATAATTAGGTAAAGTGTATAAAACCAGCCAAAAAACCTTTTACGTTTAAAGAACAAATGTGGGCACTTTGACACCAAGTGAATATTTTGAAAACAGGAGTAATATGGCAGCGGGACTTATTTAATGCACGTAACGCATTAACGCCAACAATCTTATTCACTAACCCATTCCAAAGAGTGCCCGTGGAGATATTCTTCGTGGCTATGGTCGTCCCAGCAAAGTGGGAAATAGCGAATAGACCCTGACCACCAATGACAGCTGCCATCGTTATTAGAAAATCACATTTAGTGGGTGTGGGACCAATTTGAAGAAGATTTGACAGTATGTGCAGAACGGGAAGGGAACTGTAGTATGGCATCTTGATGGAAACAACATGACACTCATGCGACGTAGCAGTAGCGTGAGATTATAAAAATGTAGTGCGACATGTAACGCACTTGCCAAACTACGCAATCCCACGATTGAGGATCGTTGATTTCGACGTTTTTTTTATTTAAAAGCGCCTGATATTTGGGTACAATTCGCTGGTTTTAGCGCCGGGATATTCCCCCAACAGGTAACCTAATGCTCTGGAGTAAATAAAAATTATCCGGACTTGTCAAGAAATAATGTGTGCTGCTTGGAAAATATGGAACTGTACCATTTTTCACATCATGTTTTAGTTTCTCGATGGTTTCCGTCGAGAGATTTGTGTTCACACATTCGTAAAAGGGGAGGAGTTCTTTATAGCTTTCATAGTGCAGTGTTGAACGAGCGGTGACATGTGCCCAGGGCAGGTCCAGCTTGCCGGCTCATGGCAAGTAGAGCGGGCTTTGGTCACCACGTGCCGCATGAAGTTCAGTTTTTGAAATTTCCGGCTTTCGCGTCATAGTTTGTTTATCAAGCACAAATGTAAAAAAAAGAGCCGACCTCTTCGTGGCAACGTTTACGGTTGGGCCCTGTTCTTCGGACTACGAATGATAGGGAACCTGTATCGCACAACTGGCAAACAATAGCCTTTACCCTGCTTTTTGAAAGCGAGGCGTGGGTGGTGATGAACTGTTGGCTGGACGAAGAAGGTTACTTTGCGGGTAAACTTTTTTTCATCTTTTTGAAGCGTTGAATCAAGATGACACTGTACAGCCAGCCTCGCATAGAAAATGCATGCAAACGATTAGATGCAGAGCTTGCCTGATATTGAATTGCACCTACTAGGATTTTGGGGGACATTCACTGCTGTCAAACAAGTGGAAATTGTTTCATACAGATTTTTTAGAACGGATGTGTTGAATGAACAACGCGTCACAAATAAGGGCGAAGGCGTGGGTTGTCGAAGTGGCCGTGTTTCTGCCCTCCATAATCTAAGGATTGTATTCGGAGTCCCTCCTCCACTCCATTTGCTCCCTCCGCTCGGCTGAGGGGAGGATTCTGCAATGCTTATGCATGGAGACATCGGTTTGAAGGACTTCCTTCCCTGGAGCCTCCAGTTGAGGAACGATTCAGAATACCAGAGTAAATGTCCACAAAACAGCCTAATATCCGCAGCATCCGCCTACTTTTGGTGTTTCTGTTTGTATGCACTCGGTAGAATACTTTAGAAGGCGAAGAGAGTTTCGGTCTCTGTGGTGGCTGTACGCTTTATCTGGAGGGAGCAAACTCAGGTTGCGTCCCTTTCAAAAATGACTACTTTGGGCACGTTTCAATCGCGCCATATACAGACGGTAATGCACTTTCTAAATTTGTCTTTGAAGCTACCCTTCGTAACTCCGTATTGGCAACCTGTAATCACACTGTCGGAGTTGAGAAATGGTCGAATCGGTCAAGTGTTATCTTATCGAAAACTTTTAAATAACTGGCATAACGGAAATAAATCTTTAATTTCTGGACTCTTTTTTGACTTTTTTTATAAGGAACCATTACCTTACTTTTTTGCACACTCGAAAAAAGGTGGCGGTCTCTATTCATAAATTGAGCATATTAGTAAACAAACTCGCAATCGCGTCGATAACAGGCTAAACAGGCCAAAGCAGAATCTTTTTGGTATTGTGATGAATGCCTAGAAACACAGACATGATTTTACTTTCGCAAACAGGATCCATAAATATAGCGTCGTAGAATCACTGCAAGAAAAAAACAGAGCTGGTTCTTGGCAGGGTTAGATTCAGGGGTGAAGAGCGTGTTAAACGCGTCATATACCATACAGCCTGTGTACTCCACCTCATCACATAAAATTTTATCACCTGATATGCAATGAATGGATTTTGCATCCAACGAGGGAATCTTCCTCCCTAGTTGATCAGATCGCTCGAATGATTCAAATTGCTTTTCATGAAAAATATTTCTTGCATTGTATTGTTACTTAATATGTCTTCTCGTTTTTGGAGTTGTTTTAGGGTATTCGCTTCTCTAGGTTTAGTGAAGGACTGATAAGGTCGGTTTTTAGCTATAAGTGGCTACGAAAATCTTGCGAAATCTATACCTTTCCTTATTTCAGTTTTTTTTCTCATTGACGAAGTGCTTGCTGTATAGCTTGATGAAATTTACATAAATATTTCATAAAATTTGCTTGAGCCTGATCCAGGGTACAAAGTAGTTCGATACACTAAGTGAAGCTCTGCGAGG
>CM023458.1:34125848-34179491 GCA_013339765.2 Haemaphysalis longicornis
CAGTGTTTTTTTAAGGTCACCCGATCATTTTTCAACCATTTATGGGTTACTATGTAAAAAGTAATTTCAATCAATGACTCAATTGTGAAAGTAAGAGTTGTACGGAAGCCCGTATGGTCGGGAAAGCGCATGGCAACAGTTGGGAACTGACACCGACCACGAAGGTTTGTAAAAATCAAGAAGACGTTTCTGCTCTTGTACGGGAGCCTTGTTCACAATAAGCTGAGCGTGCGAAAGTGATCTGGTTATGTTGGATTAAAGATGTGGCGTAGGCAAAGTCCGTACACGTGTGGCAAGTTCCGGCCATTGCGATTAGGTTCATGCTGCGTGGAATCGATTTTCATAAGTTCAAGATGAAGCCGTGTCTTCCAGTTAATCTCTATTTCATTATTTTATCATTGAACCAGTCTGTTTTATGGCTGAATTGCTTTATTTTGTTTGACCTGAGCGTTATATGATCTTTTTCGTGTTTACGGCGTACACGTGTTGCTTGAATCTGTTGTTGCTTGAAAATTACTTTCCCCGCCGACATAGTTTCGATCGCAGTCTCCGGAGCGAAAGATGTAGATAACTCCTTAGAACCCCATAAACGTTCTCCAGAGGTGGCTTTACCTTTAGTGTTGTCACGTGCACTGTCTCGACACTGTGAAGTAGCGACGTAGAACGCGTGCCAAGTTCTCCGTAAGTCCAAGTGCATACGGTATCAGAGCGCGATTCTTGGGGCGCGTGTTGCGGGACGGTGCAGGACGTTCAAGCTGGCTTTCCGCGTAGTGCATAAATGATTCAGGGTAGCCACTTGTAAAGAGTTACCGATGCATGTACTATGTAAGCACCCATACTTTTCGGTTTGTGGCAAAACCTGTTCATACGGCGCACGAGCGAGCCGACTACAGACCTTTTGTGGGAGGCAAGGTTCACAGAGTTAAATGCAGACAGCGGCACAAGTGACTTCTCTTTCTGTGCGCGCTGTACGTCGATTTTCCTCCGCACTTTACTAAGATATCTTGCAATGGAAGATGCCTGTGCTGCTCATCCTCTACAGTAAACTTGGTTGCATCGCCCATGCTTTGAAAGTGTGCTGTGAACGCAGCCAGTGCGTCCTCCTTGATTATGATGAAGCAGTGGTCATCTTATTATAGAAAGCTTTTGGGCGAAGGACCGAACGAATTCAGTGCACGTAGCTCAAGCCACGTCACCGTAAGGTTTCCTGCCGTGACCAACGCTGCCACTCCCGTGTACCTGCTCGAACGTGAAGAACGTGTTATCATGGCAGATGTTCAGGAGCCGCTGCATAAACTTGACTTCGATAGGTGTACACTCTGACAAGGCTGCTCCCTTTCTACGGCTGAAGTACCTGCATCAACTGAGAAGCCCGAGGGTATGCTCGTAAACAAAGACACGACGTCGAAAGACAGTTTGGATTATGCAAATATTTTTATTACAGCATTGGGTATAACTAACCACTGCAAGAGAGCCCAACAGTCAAAGACCAGTCATAAACGGCGACAGCTTTGGTAGCTCCCACTAAACGCGAAGCTGTTCAAACGCTAGCACTAGTACGCCGTATCGCTCCCAAAGCTGGTGCAGCCAGCTCACACGTGGCGCGACAAATAGGGAGAGCAGTATTACAACCGCGCTTGGTCTCCTCTGCTCAGTTCGAGCATTTGACGGCAGCGCAGTGGGATCACTGGAAGCAATTAATAGAGAGGCTATTAGAGGAATTACTTCGCTTCCATGCAGCACCCCTATAGTTGCTCGTCAGGAACATGCCCAATTGAACACGTTGGATGAACTTGTTCACCAACGTCGCAAAGCTCGAGAACTGAAGAGTTCATTGTGTGATTCTGTTCCAGCATTAGTAGCGTACGCAGTCCCGCATACGCAGCCAGCTCAACCACAGCGAGTGCTTCCCCCGTGGCAGCTCGTGCAATTGAGCGGGAACAAGCCAACTGACCTTCGTCACCCACAGTCAAACAATTCGTCGACTGCCCTTCAACAACGCATCACCAAAATAGATAGCCACCTTCCAATCGGCTCCACAATATTGTCTACAGATGTCAGTATTGAAGGCACTGTGATTGCAACGTCAATGCATTGCACTAGCCACCAAGCCCTCAGTAATTACTAAGGGCTGGGCGGGTATTTTTCCATATGTAAGGTCCAGATTTAGGGTCCCGGAGCCTCCGGCATCGTTCTGTGGGGAACATGTAGCCATTAAAGAGGCTCTCCTGGCTGTAACCGGAGTCACTTTACGGCCCGGGGCTGGCATCATAATTCGCACCGATGCCCTTAAAAAGTGCGCTTTCTACGGTTAGTGAGCCGTAGCCCTATGCAGGCCCAGAGTATTCACCACCTTGGGGCACGAATTGCTCACAAAATACTGATTGAATGGGTCCCGCGTGATCTACTGAAGGCCCACTTCAAGGCAGACGTAGTAGCCGAGGTAGCAGTCTCTATTCTATCTCCAACTTTTCCGTAAGAGCCGGATGATTCGACTCTCCTGCTGACTAGAAAGCAACACCTTCGGCTCTGCACACGTGCTCTAATTCCACATTGCGGTGCCACCCTCCCCCCGTGTCTTACCCGTTCTGAGGAGGTTGCGCTTTGGAGGATGCGGGTGGGGGTGGCCTTAACTCCTACCGTAACACGACAATGGCCTCAGTTCAAATATTGTTTCACAGACCCTGATTGCCCACTTTGCTACCACAGTGATGCAATAGCCGACGTACACCACTTGCTCTGGTCGTGCCTCACTTTTCGTTCCTACGACACTGCGACATCTTGCGGCGGCGGGCCTCCGCGTAGACGACGCATCCGCATGCAACACATAAATATATGGGCCCCATCATCATTCCCTCCTAGGCTTTATACGCAAAGCGAACATTCTCATGTTCATCTAACAAGCTTTCCTTACCATCAACCCATACCCCTTATCTATGCCCTGTGGCAAAATAAATGCTTAAAAAATCGCGACATTCGCACTAACCATCAGAAATACTGGCTCAAGCTTCAAAACATAACATCTGAACTATAAATAGTACTGGCCTTTTCAATACAACGTGCATCACTTAGTCATTCTGTTCTTGTGATTGCAACTCTCTTTTCTGCGCAACGGCGTGTGAATCTTAGATCGTCCCACCGTACGTTCATCCGAATGATTCGACATACCCAGCTGGCTGAGGAAATCTTGCTTACTCATCTTGATATAATTTTGCCAGCGTAGTAAGAAAAAAAAACTAAATATTACAAGAACAAAAGTTTCAATTGCGGCATTAGTTGCTTGGCTGAGCGCAGTTACTTTCATTTTTGCCGTAGTGTTAAGAGTTTCTAATGCTTAAAGATTCACACAGGAATGCAACACCTACTTGTTGGCAGGGCCGAGCACTGAAATTAATTACCCAATGTTCAAGATAACGAGCGGTGGCTTGGAGACGAAACCTGTCGACCTTGGCAGGTTCAGACAACACTTCATCGTTTGCTATTAAAAGTACCACCCACATTGCCCCTATGTTGCGAGTTCTTTTTAGGGGTGAAACCCCATAGGGGCTGCGGCTGTTGGCGTGTTCTGTCTTTGTTGTCGTTGTAATCATCATCGTAACCGTGGTTTCATGTAGCCATGTTACTAATACGCCAAGGAACTCGTTTGGGCCTCGCGCTACAACGTAACGCTTACTTAAACACACCGGGATACGCCTCGCGCTGGAGAGCTTCGTAACGCGTTCTAAAGAAACACCAGGGCACTCGTTTACGACTCGCAGTAAAGCGCTTCCGGCTTCAAAAACAATAGGCTTTTACAGAAAGGCTGTATATCTCTGCCCCCCAATGGTTTCATCTCTGTTGGCTTCGCCCCTTCCCAGGTTTCTTGTTAATGAAGATTGCCCGAGATTTTTTATATAAGCCCTTAGTTCTCCTTTTTTGTGGGACAAATTCAAGCGCTACTTTCTGTACTGGTGGTTAGAAACCTAGGTCGATTTCGGGGATCAACGGAGACCCAAATTGAAAATGGCTGATCCCGGCGCCACCGGAAGGCTCGCAAAGTGAGTACGTTTAGTTTTAACTACAGCTGTTGGGTCCACGGAAGATCTTGAGAAGAAAATATTGTTCCCGTTGATTGCTAGGGCAGTGCGCTTACTGGAAACAAACCTAGCAGGCGACTGGAGGTTCTCTTCTCTTGTGGCGGCTCTCTCGGGGCTAATACACCCGTTCCTTCGAAAACCGTTAGGAAAAGCTTACGCAGTAGTTTTCACGCCTCGAGAGCAATAATACAGCGAAGCTTCAAGCGGAAAATGGTTCTTCCACTCTTCATTTCCGGGGAGATGTTTTCGGAATAGGTTTATGAGCATCTGAGAACCAATTACGAAGCCTAATTCCAGGTCTCACCAGTGAATGTCTTCCTATCTTTATCTTATAGTTCTTTTAAACATCTTTTGCCCTTTGGCACCATATTATACCCAGATTGGTGTGGTCTGAACGAAATTGCAGTCGTTTTCAACGAACGACTCCAGAGCACGCAAAGAAAATTTCCACCAATAAAGATATTTTAAAACAAGAACCAGAAAAAGTAGGAGAGATGCCTTCAATGATGAAGGGAAGTCAGCCTGGCGGCCAGCTCGGTTTCCTACTCCAGATGGCATGGCAGCTGCGAAAAAACTCATACAAACACTAGCAAACCCAAATAAGCACACATAAACCTACAGACCCGGGATTACACACACAGCACGCACATAGTAGTAAAGTTAACGCAAACATTCACAGCATTTCGTTCAGGCCGGAGTCCGGGAGAAACAACACCAAGGCTTTTGTACTCTGTTTCGCTGCGGCGTTCGAGTGCCATGGACAAATGATGCCGCAAAGTTTTTGTGGCGCATCAGCACGCAGTCCCCATGTTCTCTTTAAGGTTAGATGCGGGGGAAAATAAAAGGGACACACACACAGAACTCTATGTACTCACGAACACTGCAAGCGTGACAGTGAGGGGAGGCAACTTGGCGCGTCTTGTGCAAGTTGTGGTTGGTAAAATGACGTTGAGGCGAATGCGGTGAACTATTGCTTCACCACTCCTTCCAGTGCTTTACGGAATTCGGCAAGTGCAGGCGTAGTCAATTCTGTACAATGGCTGAAATTTATTTTTTATTTTTTGATATGTCTGTTCATATTGAGAGTTGTAACTGCCGCGTCATAGAGTACGCAAGCGTCGCGGCGTCGCGAGAAAAGAATCGGGATGAGGATGCTAGATTGGTTGTGGCCAGCGCGCTCTTTCATCAGCCACCACATTCCCATTGATTGATTGAATGATTGATTCTGGTGTCAGCCACCACATTAACGCGCCATTGATTGATTGAATGATTGATTCTGGGGTTAACGCGCCGACGCAAACGCAGGCGATGAGGCGCGCCGTAGTGGAGGGCTCCGGATTGCCATTCCCACCACATTCCCATTCACCCCACAATGACCCACTGTAGTTCTACGTCCTGATGCAAGCTAGCAGCGCGTGTACGTGCATGGTGTGTATTTCTTTGACCAGTTGTTCCCCCGGCAATGATGCTAGTTTTTGAAGCGCCACCCGTGAATACGCAAAAATCACCCACACCGAAGCTTCCTGCCCAATTATGTGCTTCAAAGCCGAGCGCAAAGCAGCACGTTCTGGGGCCGTCGACGTTGTTTTGTGGCTTACGCTTGTGGTACCGAGGTCCTAGCGCCCAGCCGCGTCTCCTAAAAAAGACACCGAGTCCCAGAAAACCACACCTTTAGCAGGGTGTGAGCCCATATTCACATGTCCGATTTCCCCGAAGCCCAGGCACGCACTGCCCCAGTGTCGGTTTTGTTCCCTGTGCACACGGTGCGCGTGCCCCCAATTGCCTCTTTCTCGTCCTTCACTCCGCACAGTTTCCACAAGCTGGTCGCAGTTGTGGACCCTCCCATGAAACCCAGATTCCCACCGTAGCTGATGAGGCCGTTATCGATGCATCTTGTGGGTAGGGGCAAATGTGATTGATTGATTGTATAACGCGCCGCCGCAACGCAGGCGATACGCTTGTGGGTAGGATCTTTAAACGTAGCAACGGGCGTTTTTGCTTTTCGCCTTCAGAAAAGCGGCCGGCGGCCCAAATGTCAGCAGCGCAACGCTTAGCCACGAGCCACGGCGGCGGGTACAGTTAATTACGTTTAAGGCTGTATTCGGCAAGGTGGATTTACTGCGGATGCCAGGTACTGTGGTGACAATTCGGAAGGGAGAATGCTTCCAGAACGGGAGAAGAAGCGCCACCGGGTACAAAGGTGGTAGAGTATCTGGTGCCTCCAAGGCGGATGTAGAGCTCAACAGGTGTCCAGGACCACCGGCCGCAGGTGAGTGTGAAGCTGTGCCTCTTTGACCAGTACACTGAGTGAAAAGCGCCTAGACTCTTGTATGGTCCCCAGCGTCTTCAGTATGCCAAGAAAAACCGCTGATCTCGGGCCTGCATACTTTTTAACGCCTTGTGTTGGTCTTGGATAGGTGACCGTGTGCTGGGAGGCTGTATCGGAGAAGTCCTTCGCAGAGTGTTGTGTATAGACGTAGGTGCGGCCCAAAAGAACAGCCTCCTGAGTGGCTGGTCAGCATGCGTAACACCTCATCAAAGGAGCCCAGCTTCTCCTTCAGGAGATGAACGTGAGGGGACCACGTCAGCGACCGAGAGCCTCCGAAGCGTATGGCCACCCGTGCCGCTGAAAGATAATAGCGGGAGACATCACGCCTGGTGAAGGCTGTTGCCGCACATGTCCTAGCCAAAATTTCGAGGCCGCGTCTGGTCAAAAAGTCCGCAATTGAATGAATGGCATTTTGAAGGGGAGCTCGTAAAACTCCCCTGTTGCTGCAAGAGCTCCATGTGCAGATGTAATAGGCATAGAGCAATATTTTAACAGTGTGACGCACGCACTTCTCGATTCCAATGAGGCTGTTATTAAATAGGGTTGGGCTTAAAATGCCGCCCTATGGCCCACCTCACGTGACATTGTGAAAGGCTGTTTCACGGTCCTAAGTGAACACATCCGTGACACCTCAAGTACATTACCCCCTTGACACATCAATGAGGCAGTAAAAGTCAAGCAAAGGAAGGAAATGGTGTCGCATTTAAAGCAAAAATATACTTACGTGTACCTCGACGGGAGCATTGTAGGGTGTCGCTTAAAAACCTCAGTCAACTCACTGGGGGTTTGCCTAAGATCCATGAGACAGCCTCTTATGTCACCTGCTGTTTTCTTTTATTGAAAGACGCAAAAGGTGTGGCACTATATGCTCCTCACTATGCCATGTTTATTGCTCTATAAGACACACAATGCTTCCCAACGAAACTGCACGCCAATTTATTTCCCCAAGTAGAATTCCAGTTGTATTTGTTGCATTTGTTCAAATAAGTCAGAAATTGAACTCCTTAGAACAAAATTATGAAATACTAGGAATACTGCAGAAATTCTGGGGGCCACTTATGCGCATGGCTTATGCTCACATTTAGTCATTCGGCGGCATGCTGGCACTCCTTGTGACAACATATGTATTCGATGTTATTGAAGTCGTCTTGGTACCATATATAGTTTGCTCAGAAACCAGGCTCATCAAGATACAGAGTTTAAAAGAATACGCTTGCCTGCTGAGTATGCACAAGTGATACAGGTTTAGTTGCTCTGACACCTAAGTGTAACCAAGAACGGTGGCTAAGTCTTGCATCCGATGAAAATCTCGAGTAATGTGATTATATGCTAGGTGGGACGTAAATGTAATGAGAATGACAACGCTCGGCCTTTACAAAAATGGCTACAGCTTCCCGATTTTAGAAGAAATCTCTTGGTTGCGCCGTCAGTGAAGAGGAAAAAATTCGAAGAAGCTGCCGAGCACAGGTGATCGCGCGTCTTTTAATTGTCACTTGTAACATGGCACGCACCCACGTTAACGGGAGAGCTTGTTGCTGAGCCAGTTGGTGCATATTGTTTAGAAGAAACCAGCTGAGCATTGTAAACAAACAAATAAGTGCTAACAAAAGGTGACAAGGACACTGCTGTCCCAGCAGTGGCCCTGGCACTTTTTTGTTAACACTTAGTCCTTAGTTTTCAATTTTCACCATGTTAACTATTCACTAGGAAGCTGTGCAGGGAGGGCTCATGAGCACACTACACAAAACTGTAAATTAGAAACTTAAGCATTTAACTTAAGAAAGATCGTGTAATCAAAAGCGAGAATTGGTTTCGTGGCAATTACCAGAAACGAGCACGCTACTTGTCGTCTGCTCCTGACCTCACACGCCGCACAATTAAAGCCGGACCCAATTCATAACGTAGTTGTTTGATTTTTTGCTGCTTTCTGTGTCTTTTTTATGTCATACCCGAATTATATGAACCAGTATGTCTAACCATACCAAAGCACGTTTCCCTGGAGATAAGCGGAAACATAATTATATTATTGAATATTACGCCGCATAATGGGAAAGTTGTTGAGTAGTATTATAACTTCTAATCACAGTTGCTACATTTTGCGTTTGTTTTAAGTATTTCATTCCAGCTTCAATTTTTGTATGGAGCAGTTATATATACCATTATATTTGCAATTGGCTCGCATGTCTGGTCGATACGGGGAATTCGATTTTGAAACAGCGTTTTGCCATCCTTTTTCCAGCAGATGATTTCTGAAAGAGAAGTATTTCATTATATTTTACCCTTCCCCATCCGAAAACAACACAACCCAAAGAGTTACATTTATACTACAAGCAGATTAAAATGGGTTACATGCGACCCTGAAATAGAGGACCTCTACTTTCATGTGACCCAACCTAACATCCGTTGTTACTGAGAGTGACTGCTCAGTCTCACGCATTGCGTCTTTGACTTTTGTGGAGCCATAGTTTAAGGTTGCTAGTGACATGTTGTGGCCAGTGTATGCTCTCAAACTGTTTATCGGCGGTCGCTGCAGAAAACAGTGAGACTCTTTACAAACGTGAAGGGGATATTTACTCAAAGCTAACAAATGTTATCAAAGATAAATGAACAAAAATCCACTCCGTGTAATGAATTACAAAATGTAATTTAGGCGTAAATGACGTACGAATAAAGAATAGAACGACATTTAAACTTGACCGCTGTAGTTTACTAAACGGAACGCGCGTGAAACATTCGATCAGCCAGTATCAAAGCTCAAATATCCGGAAAAAAATTTTGGCGTGTGTAAACACTTTGTGCTCTTCCACGAGAGTGGCGAAAAAAACGCCACGCTGAATTTATTGTTCTGAATCTTTGCATGGAAGACGCGATTAATCGTATATTGTCCAAAATAAAATGCTACCAGAAAAAAATATATACACAATCCGGTTAAAATACTCTGCCTATTATAGAACACTGGAAGAGAAACGCAATTAGACCTTGCTTTGGTCTTTAAGAGCAACAGAAACCATTTATCTGTGGCTTGAGAAGAATTTTCTGGCTGCGTTTCGAAATGATTTTTATATGCGGCCCTGTGCTAGCTAGTTTGTTGACAATACATCTAACACGCCCTACTTTATTGTATTTATAAAAAGATAGATGCCAGACCGTTGTCTTTCTGTAGTTGGCATTTTAAAGACACCGTTTTTGAATAAATGCACACCCGGGTCATTAAAGAGAATGTTACCGCGAGGCTCACAAAGCATGCTTTTTTTCATGATTGCTAGAGTAGAGATTTATGTTACGTTTCAGACTATGTTTGTCCCATGCAGGTCGAAAGGTTGCCGAGCCCACTGCGTTACGCAAGAAAACGCATCGCAGCGAATTCAAGTAGCGGGTCTTGAATGTGCCCATGCACGCCATTTATTTAATGGCCACGTGCCATGGATTTCGCTCCGAGCAGAGAAAACAAGTCTTGCTTGCGGATGCACAGCCATGGAGCCAGTAACAAAATGTGTACGTCAAATCCTTGTCTCTGACAACGTCTGCGACGTCACCACGTTAAGGGTACAAGCCAAAGCATAAATGTACATTGATTTTTTCTATATTTCTTGCTCTCTCTAGGGAAGCGCAGCTTTTCTGCCACTAAGTATGCAGAGGTCGTCCAGTGAGCTGTTCAACACAAGGTACTCGTCCGCTTGTAGCGAGGTCATGTCTCGAATAATGGGAAAAGTGCGGCATCGTTTGTGGCGGTGACGCTTGCGATAGCAGAGCGGCTTTAGATGGGCACCGCATAATACAATATTACAGCTGTTAGTAAGGAATAGCAGTGAGTCATTATAGTGAGCTTGTGCAACGCTATGAGAAGGGCTGTACGTATGAGCGCGTGTATTCTTTCAAGATTAAGTACTATGCGTCATTTTAGAGATGCTTTGCTTCCCCGACAGCAACAGTTTTGTGCACATATTCAAGCAAGCCATTTTTTGCATAAAAATATGTCGAGTGAGACTACAGACGAAAAGCGATTGCAACGGGGCCTTGCTCCAGTACGTACTTTAACAGAGAGTTTATGGATTAATTATCCTGGATTTACCAAAAAACGACGCCGGCTTGTTGCTTCTGACATAAGCAACGCTCTATCGAACTAGAAACCGGCCAATCTGGGCCCCTTTCGCTGATGCAGAACTTAGTAAAGAGACATTATGATTGTAAGAGCTGGTTCGACGCTTAACAGTAATTTGATTTTAATGCGTTTGGTAAGAATCGCTTTTGCGAAAAGAGCAGCACGACTTTGTCCCGCGTTTTCTTTAAATAGTTATCCCAAACCGGTAAACAGATGCTTTTGGCTTGTTCTTTACCCGGCTGATTTCATTGACAGAATTCACCGAAAACCTATATTTGCTTCAATTGCGGCAATGTGATTAGAAATTGTAAAGAAATGCGGCTATATTTCAGCCACAAGAATACATTTCTTCACAAGCTATTTGTTATGAAATCAGCTGTGTGTTCACAGAGGGCATCTATGGTGACTTCGTGAGGACTCAGAGGCCACCGCCGACGATTGTGTGCCAATACGGCAACTCGCTAAACGCGACCTTACCTCTAGGATAGCACGCGGGCACAATAAGTAAGCTACATCACCACCTTTTAAACATAGAGACTTACGTGATACTATAAGACATTAGGTCGCTAAACACCATTCACCTGTAGAACTTCTTTTTCTCCCACAATTGCACTGAAGGATGCAGGTGCACTCACTCCATTCGTGTCGATATTTCAAAGTCTTGTTTGGATTGTTACACCTTTTTTATTATTTTATTGCCAGTTCATACATAACGTGGCATGCCGAATCCTGTTATGCGTGGTACTTTTTTTCATGTGGTTACAGTCCCTCCCACCCAATGGCCTCTTCCAACCAAGTTTCCCAAATTTTGGAGTACGTTTTGATATGTGGTTACTTTAAACTTGCTTATTTATTTGTCTTACCTTCTCAGCCGTTTTTACAGCTAATGTTGGCTCTTTCAAACTTTTAATGATGATCGACAATATTTACACACAATTCAATTTCTGAAGGTTAGTTGAGAGCACCTATGTCGTGTGAACGCCTTTGAAAATTCCGATCATATATATGCGATGAAGGTATCATGAACAGAGCTGTCCTTTCGATTTCCCAAAACAGAAACAATTTTTTAACGTTGCAATAAAATGATATCACTGGTATAAAGCAACACAACTCTAGCGCACTAGACCACATTCATAAGTGCATTCTGAGCACGAAGACGCGGGGTCGATTCCCGGCCGCGGTGGCCGCTTTCTAAAGGAGGCGAAAAGCAAAAACGCCCGCGTGCACGAGATTTCGGCGCACGTTATTGATACCCCGGTGGTCAAAATATCCGGAGCCCTCAACTACGGCACGCCTTATCGCCTGCGTTTCGTTGGAATGTTAAACCCTACAATCTGTCTATCTATCTTCTTAAGTGAATTGGTGCCATTTTGCAGCCTCAGCTTTTCTCCGTACTAGTCATGCAATGACGAAAACTTTTTGCTTTCAATGTTTAGTCCGTATTCCCTGCATATGTGCTTATACAAATAATTTGATAGAGAAACATTTACTCGTGATTCCTGCGCTATCTATCTCGAGTCACGCTTTCTTAGAACGCCTCATCGTATCTCGAAACCTGAACACAGCCACCGCGTAGCTGATAACTCGAATACTGTGCCAAGGACCACCTCCCACCAGGCACCAAACTTCAAGGTACAGTTGCCGGCTTAGTTTTCATGCACAAAGCTCTATCTCTCTTTATTTTGGTTTAGCGTGCTTTGACCCGCATCAGGGTTTCCTGAACGTCTGCCTGTAGCATCACACCAAAGAGTCCACTTGCAGAGGCTCACTCATAAGCCCCTATTTGCAATGCGCCCTATTTTGTTTTTTCTTCTTACTCACTCTGTATTGCAGGCACCCCGGGGTCTACAAACTGAAAGTTCAAAAACTACAGCACAAGTAATAAAAAATACTTCCTTGGGGATGTGCCCTGAACTGGTCAGTGTCATGCAGCTAGAAAGGTACGCTTTCTACGAATTCTCGTTGTGAGAAAAAAACAGTGGGCTTACTTTATACGTTCGGGTGCATGTCCTTATCGCACTACAGTGAAAATATAACTTCATGTACCTGTTGATAGCCATTAGCCCCTCACTAATACATAGCTAACGTCAGCTTAAAAACACACGGCGCCGAGATAGGGCATAATTAATAAAAACATATTCCTGAGCACCAAAAGCGTCGTCTAAAATAAACCTGAGTAACAAACTGACCAAACCGTGCAACGAAGCAAAGAAGGAAGAAGCGCAACAGCGGAGTGACTAGTGACCGATCCACCGAACCCTTCTTGCGTTTTGTATTCGTGTAAGGCATTCCGGAGGACCTGAATATTTTTTTCATGCACACCCAAATTTTTCAATTCTTTTGCAATCGATGAATTCCCATTGACTTTTTTTGTGTGTGCAGTCTGCTTTTTCTTTTATATCTCTGAGCTAACACGGAATTTCTCCACGCTGAGGGAAATAAAGCATTCGAATTAGTTGAAGAAGAGGTTCATTGAACTGTTCGATAGTGCTTGTAATTATGCAGACAATGATAGAGCACCGAAATACACCTTGAATAATTGATATAAAGGCAGATGTCAGCGTCACAGGTCTTCGAACCCACCACGAGTCGTCGAGACAGGAAGCGAAAGGAAAACCTAGGGATCGATATCGGTTTAAGACCCCACCTCAACGTCACCGTTGCATGGCTCAAACTCGAACGCGGAAAAATGATCGCAAGGGCGTACTGGAATATGGAGAGCCAGGTTTGGCATTTAGAAATATTATGGGACATTATGGCAATATCTGAAAAGCCAAAACTTTTTGGCAATGCTTTGTTTTAGTACTTGATGAAAACACTTTTTCAGAAACGGACAAATCAAGAGATACCAGCGGCACCGCTTTTTGCTTCTCGGTAAACGGTACACCAAAGAAAAGTTGTAAGTTGCATCTCAACCAACTGAAGCAATACTAGCAAGCATACTGGTGGGGAAAACGTCTCGGGTTCACCTTCTCAGGTTATCCGCGACTAGAGCTGAGCTTCTGTTCTCTTCGTTTCCAAAAACGTAACTCCTGTCGCTGCCTGTTCAGCGTGCGAAATCCTCAATTTACTATAAGCGTTGATGGTCGGTATACAGTCGGTACGGGCTCAAATGTTGTGACGCTTCAAGCAACTCCTTTACATGTGCACTGCTTTTCTACCACCTTACAGAACCTAATAATAACCCTCGTACAGCCAGGTTTGTTTGTAAATATGGGAACACAGCAAGGCACATAGTCCTCATAAAGTCATCAATATCTTTTTGTCATATTCTATGTGCGCCCCGTCAGCCCATCACCGTTGCTCAACAAGTATGAGATTCGAGTACTGCCTCCATAAATGTAATCTGAACCGTGCATAAATTTTCGGCCTCCTGACACCACCTTTCTTATTTGCGTAGTTTTCCCAAAATTTTGGCATACTTGTGAAGGGATCACCATTCTAAAAAAACGTGGAAGGCTGGAGCGTTTCTTGAAGAAATCATTGGCCCATAGGCCCGGTGTTTTCTTTATTGCCTTTCCCGGTGATTATTACCCGCATATGCTGCAGCCAAGAAAGTTGGAGCTCTGATTGATTGATTGATTGAAGGGTTTAAACGCGCCGACGCAACGCAGGTGATAAGGCGCGCCGTAGCGAAGGGCTCCCGGATTAATCTTGACCACCTGGGGATATTTAACATGCACCGAAATCTCGTGTACACGGGCGATTTTGCTTTTCGTCTCCATGAGGAGAGAAGCGGCCGCCGCAGCCGGGAATCGAACCTGCGACTTCGTGTTCAGCAGCGCAATGCCTTAGCCACTCAGCCACCGCGGCGGGTCAAAAGTTGGTGTTGTATATTTGGTTGCCTCATATAAGATAACATGAAGAGAAGGTCTTGTTTAGGACCTAATTTTGAGCAGCAAGTCAGACGTTAGAATGGGCGCTTTAGTTATAAAGAGTAGTATTTTATTAGGCCCCACGAAGGTTACCAACATGCAAAATATAACGGATATGATGCATATACTCTTTTTATAGAACTAGAATGAGTAACGCATTCAGGATAGAGGCGAAAAATCTGCTCCGAGCAATATTTCAGCGGTACTAATGGGAGAGTAGCACCAGAAATATGTGCAATGATTTAAGATGCGTTAAGTTCATGTTTGCAGAGGAAAAACTACAATAAGTTTGTAGCGTAGTAATACATACCGCATTGTAATATTGAAAAACAAAATACACCTTTCAGACGAGTTTAAATCTTTTCAAACCCATGTAACACTAATTAGGCAGCAAGGTATTTTTTCTTGAAACTTGTGCCGACTGTACCTAGCACCCGCTACATGTAAAAGATGCGCAGTTTTCTTAACGTGGCTTTTTTATACTGATGCACTTCAAACCCAGTGAAGCTGTTGCGAAACGTTCTTTGCCTATGGTTACGTCAAAGCTAAATTAAAAACAAAACAAAAAGCCACTCGCGCAAGAAAACCAAATGTATTGGTTACAAGGCTAAGAAACAAATTTATATCCGCTCGTCCTGCCTTCGGCGTGCAATTTTAATAATCGTTTATACATTTTCGTGCGGAAAGCTTCTATATTACAAAATAAATAGCCCGGCGCAGTCATTTCCATAACAAATATCCCACAAAACATGGTTTGCCGCTGAGCAGTTTCCATCTAGGTCATAAAGAATAGCTAAGTTAGAGAAAGTGGCCGACAAATGA
The DNA here is from genome assembly GCA_013339765.2 of Haemaphysalis longicornis. NCBI lineage: Eukaryota > Metazoa > Arthropoda > Arachnida > Ixodida > Ixodidae > Haemaphysalis > Haemaphysalis longicornis. Next base: position 34,141,053 of record CM023458.1, read on the forward strand.
ACGTTATTGGGTTGTGGCTTGTACGGCCGACATTTATCTACAATTTATTTCATGCCTTGAAGCCGGGAAAAAATGCCCGTAACATTATTACTTGCGAGCACCCGTCTTCACCAAGCGCTATCAAAAATACCTTTCCTAAGGGTATTCGCACCAGGTTAAGAAAAAAGTGATGTTTCTTACTGTGTAACGTAAATAATTATTACAGGCACAAGATCATCAGATAAAACAGGCAGAGTATAAACGCAGCGGTCCTCCTTTTTTATGTTATGCAAACTGCCGAATGGAGTTCAATGAAATTTCTCCCGTTTCATTTTGCCGATTACATTCAGCGGAGAGGGTAGGCAACCACACTTTTTTACAGCGACAAGTTCAAGATATTTTGTATCACGCCGCAGAAAGTACGGAACAAATACTTTTACCAGAGATAAAAATGACTCCTAACCGTCAGAAAACCAGCATACGCACATGCCAAAGGAAGCGTAATTGAAACAAATCACGCCGAAGTACAATGCGGAAGAATCTGAGACAAGCCGTTTGCCACCGCAGCGACGCAAGGACTGTTCTAAAGACGTATTAATGGTCGCGAATAATTTGCTGTTTCAGCACCACCGTTCTCTTTGTGCCAGATTCTCCGACACAACCACCTTGACACGCAGCGGAAGGCAGTATAACAGCAACGTTTATATCACTCTAGTACACCGTAAGGATGTGGCCTAGAAAGCCATTTACAGTACAAACTTTAATTCTTGAAGCATTAGGCAGACATAGTTATTATTCTTTGTAAAAATACTGTGGTAACAATATTTATGGTTGTAAGTACTAGATATCGTGGTATGTTTTGCTGCTGATGAATACTTAGGCGAGAAGATCACCGTTCATTTGCTCCCACCGGGCGCCAATAACGTCATGCCAAATTTGTTATTTATGGTATGTGTTCTCGAAATCAACAACATACAGTCCCGCCGAACCTACCGCAGAACACTATCCAGCAAAATATTGAGGCTTAGCGTATCACATTTGCGTAGGTATTCCGTGCCCATTCAACATACTCGCATTTTATTACCTGTGGGTAGAAAACAAACACCTCACTATATATTTGGTAATTTCCTCCATGTGCAGGGTAAGTTATCACCAGCAGTCATAATTGACGCTGCTGTGAAAATTTTAAGCAGGGTTTTCTGCGTAATATACCCTGAATATAATGGTTTTATGGTTAGGCTCGTCTGATGAAGACGCCAACGAAGGTTTGTCCTACTCCTGCGAGATGCCTAAAGCAGGCACAGTATTGTGACACAGTTTACATTGCATACACACCATTAGATAAATGTCCACTGAAACTGTGCTTCAGTAAAAAACACAGTTTTATAGTTCCCAAGATTTATTCAAGTTTCACGTAGACCTCTTCCAAAATTGTGCATCTGCAGAATGTTCATTCTTTCACAAGCAGTACACCGGAGAAACGAGTCAGCCTACGAACGTACGCCTTAATGGACATCGGGACGACACTCACAACAGGACCTCAATAGTAGTAGCGGAACACTAAACAGCCGAACCACCATTTCGATGATCTCAAGCTCTAAATTCTAAATTTTGCAGTTAAACTGTCTCCAAGGGGAAAAATATACAGGATTTGAACTTGAATTCCCTTGACCCTGCTGGAATAAAAACTTCTATAACAGCTTAGCAACCTGACGGCATTTCCATCAGACATTACAACAAGGCTCTAAACTAAATACCAGGAGGCACAAAACGAAATATTGAATGATGGGATTTTGTTACAGTACAAGAATGTTACCGGATTGCCTAGTTTCATAACGCAAGGTTTTGAGAACATTGCCATCAAGATACGTTTCTCGGTATTGTTTTTGAAGAACCGTTTCACATAAATGTAGTGGCATTCAGTGTTTCAGTAGTGCGGAATGTAACTTTGGTTTTAATTTTTTTGTTTAAACACACAATATCTTTGCAAAACAACTTATATCAATATTTTGTATCCATCAAAGTTCGCCTCCATATTTTTTGTCACGTCTCTTTGCCACTGACGAAAAGGAATATCACCTGCCGTCGCCTTTATTTTTTGTGTGTGAGATTGTATTCTCGCGCATTCGGCAGCGCGCACCTACACAGCCCTCATGGTTAACAACATAGATAAAGGTAGGGAAGCCCAGGAGTCGGAAGAAAGGCGCTTTGCTGGACCAGGGCGTGGCATGCCATTCTACTTGCATTCAAAATGTTCAGGCGTTCTCAAGGCTACAATCAGTTCTTCATTCATAAAAACAAAACGCGCTGAAATGCGAACATGCTTTGCCATGCTGTTTTTGAGTGTTTTAGGGTCCGAGAGAACCCGACACTTAGTGGAAACAATAGTCAGACGAAAGATCCATTCCGCTCGTAAAATTTGTTATGTGCTCGGTCTTAGTTACAAACCATACAAAGTGATCTACAGTTAAACCTGGATGTAACGAACCTCCATGTAACGAATTCCTGGATTTAACAAATTTTTTCCAATCCCCAACTCCATCTCCATAGAAGTCCATGTATTTGTGACTTCCACGTAACGAAGGTGTTGCGGTAATCGACCTGAATGTAACGAATTCGCGGCACTGATCATTTATGATTTGAGCCGTAACACTACTAAAAATTTGTAAATACAACGCGAAAGTTCTATATAATAGGGGAAAAAATATGGGGCAAGATGGCGGGTAGAACGCATACGATTGCAGCAAGCAAGTGCGTGCCATCCATGCGAGCATCGATGTTTTGTGACGTCTGGTGGCGCTGCCGTGCCGAACGGGCGAGCGCACTCTGGTTAGGCTAGTCCGGTAGGTGTTCTGTTGTTAGGCGTAGCGCATTCTCAGCGCGGCGACGTCGTGGGTATCGTTGTGAGCGCTCGCTGTGAAAATGAGCTCCGTGCCGAGGAAGCGCAAGGTTTTGCTCTTGAAGACAAACTTGCGATTGTAAATGCGGTTTCCGCGGGTGAGAAGAAGAAGGACGTTGCTGCTCGATTTAATATCCCAGCCAGTTCCCTGTCGACGATATTGCATTCGAAAGACAGCATCCGCGACGCTGTGGAGTCGGGAACGAGTTCGAAGAAGAAAAGGCTCAAGACGTCGTCTTTGACGCGAAACACACATGCGAAAATAACGCAGTTTTTTTTGTGTTAAATAAACATTTGAGGTAAGTTGCGCTAATCGGCATCTGCCGCATGTTTTTTTTTGTGTTCGTGATGATTTCCCTGGTGTTCACTTGAAAACTGCATGTAACGAAAACCTGGATGTAACTAAAATTTGCGAACTTTTTTCAATTTCGTTACATCCAGGTTTAACTGTATTGCTGTTGTGTGTGGCAAAGGGGAAGATAAGAGAAATATTGCATGTACAGTACAGTAATCTAAGAAATTAGGTAATTGCTCCCATTTCTTGCATTAGTGACTTTCTGTGTGATGTTATAGTATTTGCACTTATACATGTACATAATTGTCTATATACAATTTATAAATTACCGTGGCTGTGTTGTATTCAAAAAGGCATCAGTGAAGAACGTGAACCCAGGCGTCCGATCAGTACGTTCATAATGCGATCTTTACTCTTGCGCAAGTAACAAAATTACTTTACAAATAAAAGTAATGTGATACTACATTCACCTACAGTGTTGGTGTATATGTGCCCAAGTGCATCCTGTGTCTAGGGGGCAGCGAAAGCTACCAGGGCTAAGTCAAAGTACAAGGCACCTGGTTTGGTTCCCTGCACAGAAGATGTACGTATACAGCATACGCTGTGTAAGCCGCCCTCGACTGCCTAGCAATCCTCGTATTGTTCCTGTGGCCGGCTGCCAGATCGAAGAACGTTGTTGAAATGTAGTTGTCAATATCAGGCAACAAGTGGCTGGTTTCAAAGGGCTCGTCGACCCCCTATGGACAAAGGGTAGGTATGTGCCTATGTACGTGTCTGTAGTTATGTACGTGTGAATGCCTTTATGCGTGAAAGCATGGGTATGTATATAAGTATGTAAGTACGTATGTCTGCAGCTATATATGTATGAAAATGTATATGTGCATGTGTATGTATATATATGTATGTATGGTATGTATTGTATGTATGTATGTATGTATGTACGTACGCATGTATGTATGTATGTACGCATGTATGTATGTATGAACGTAATGCATGTACGCATTTACGCATGCATGTATGTATGTATGTATGTGTATGTATGTATGTATGTATGGTATGTATGTATGTATGTATGGATGTTGGATGGATGGATGGATGGATGGATGGTGGAATGATGGAGGATGGATGGATGGTGGATGGATGATGGATGGATGGATGGATGGATGGATGATGGTGGATGGAGGAAGCATGCCTTTATGTGGTATTAGTTACACACCTAGGGTAATTTTGTTTAGAGAAGTGCTTTTTAAGGTTTTCTCAGGTCACCAGGTCCCTTTTCAGCCATTTATGAAGTTACTACGTACGAAATCATACTGTTCCAGCACTTTGAATTATGGAAATATTTTTATTACTGCATTGGCTACAATGAATTCATGACATTCACTCTAAACATCGGAACTAGTGCGTTAAGCATCAAAACAAAATATCGAACCTCTGAATGACACTGGCCTTCTCGTTATAACGTAGATCACCTAGTCATTCCAATGACGTTATTTAAACTCTCTTTTTAACGCGCTATGTGTGCATCATACAGCGTGTCATTGTTAAGTAATCCTAATAACGCGACATACTACGCTGGCTGGAGAAAGCTTGCTTACTCATCATAACATAATTTTGCCACTATAGTAACAAAAGAAAAAAGAACACCTACTTCAAGTAAAAAGAGTCAATTCTGACGTTACTGGCAGTGGCTGCTGTTGCTTCGGCTGTTGCTTTATTTTGAAGGGTTTGTAATGCTCAAATGTTCACGTAGAAAGGCCATATCTGCTTGTTAATAGTGCAGAGTACCAAAAGTATTTAAACACAATGTATAAACAAATGAGGGGGGTTTGGAGACAAAACTAGTCAGTTTAAGTAAATTCGAACAATTCATCATTTGCAATAAGAATCACCACCGGTATTAGCCCTTCCTGGCGAATTGTTTCTAGATTAAGTTTCACAGCAGCCTTTCGTTTATGAAAGCAGTTTAAGCGCTAGTATCTGTTCTTGCATTTCGGAGCCTAGGGTCGTTCCGGAGCCAAACGCAGATCCTAACTGAAAATTGATGATCCCGGTGCAACCCAAGGTCGAAAAAAAGTACTTTTACTTTCAACTACTGCATTCGATTTACAGGAGTTTTTGAAGAAAAAAATATATACTTCCCATTATTGATTTAACAATGCGCTGCATAAAACCAAAAGTAGCAGTGGACTGGAAGTTCCATTTTCGCATCTGGGATCTCCTCAAAGTAGTTTCCGTGCCTTGAGAGCAATTACGCAACGAAGCTTCAGCCGGAAAATGGTTATTGCACTTGTAATTTCCAGGAAAATGTTTTCGGGTCAGAGTTTGTGAGTCACTGGGTGCCAATTAGAGAGCCTCGTTCGATTCAAACCAGGGAATGTCTTTCTGTAACTCCGGGGTAGTTCCATTAGACATCTCCGATTCTTTAGGACCATCTCATGCGGAGATTGGTGTGATATTACTGGCTTGCAGTCGATCCCAACAAGCGACTATAAATTACCCAAAGGAAATTGGCAGTAATGAGCATAGTTTGAAAGATTAACCAGGCGTTTTAACCCCGCCTACTGCTTTGAATGCAAAATCATTATCTAACATAAATGCACCAAGCGACTGTGAAACTACGAAGGGTACTGTAATATCTACTCGTTAATCCATCCTATTTGGCGTGCGAGAAGTCCAAAGACCATTTTGAACTGGGTACTAAGGTACCGATTCCTATTTTAGTAACTTTATTCCCCAGCATGAGGCAACTGAGGAAGAAGTAAAGTTCTAGCAGAGGAAGAAAACGTTTCGGTATTTAAGCACTTAGAATATAGCTTTTTATTGAGCGTAGGTGTAGAACAGCGGTTAACTTGCCAGTATTTCGCCTTGGGATTATTGGTCAGTATCTTATTCCACTTGCTGTTTATTGTAAATATACGTAAAATTTTCGGGGCCATCTGCTCCTCACGACGTTATGTTTATCGCCCGGTGTTGCCGCAAGGCTTTCCAATCAAAACTGCACCCCGATTCGGGGTCCAAACTAGAATTTCAGTTGAATTATTAACACTTCCGGTGATCTAGGAACTGTTATCTGTAGAAATAAAATAGCAGTGGCTTGCTCGGCTATGCCAGGATATACGCAGCGTGAGCTAAGGTTAATCTGGTCATTCTTAGGTTTCTTGATTGTCTAGGATTAGGTGATTATCATGCTTACTGCTGCAATACAATTTTCAATACAACACAGTCCAACATCCAATCTATTTTAATTTTTCAATCCAATCCAATCCAGTCGAGGCGGCGGCGACTCCGGCGTGTCAGCTGTGCGCAGTCAGACGTCAATGCTCCTCGCTCATGCGCAGCACGGCTCTCCAGGAGCCACGCGAAGTGCTCAACCTCGGCATGTGTAGATCACGCTACAAACTCGGGAATGCTCTGTATTTTTGGGGCCATGTGAGGAGCGCTTCGCTTATCCTCACATTTACCCAGGCTCACGCAATGTTGCACTGTTTAGGACAACAGATGTATTCTGGTCCACCGAAGTAGTCTTCGTGGCATATATAGTTTACTTAGAAGAAAGACGCACCGCTACATCTACGTTAAAATTTACCCTTAACCCTTGTGGACGCATGCGTGGTGTAGTTCTAGTTGCGTTAATATTTATGGAAATTAAGACCAGGTAGTAGGGCAGTATGAATGGTGCATCGAATAAAAATCTTATGTAATGTGTTTATGATACCAGGGGGGACGTGGGTGTTCGCCATGTCCGCTATCTCTTGTTAGCGAACACTGCTACGGGGTTTTGCTTTTTAGCAGATTCGACTCATGTTTCTCTACGTCAAATGTGTGTCATACTGTTTCTCAGCACATACGACCAAAGAGTCTATAAACTTTCCCATGCCCATTAAATGGGGTTTTTGAAGAACCATTACATCAGTCGTTTGAGCGGAGGGTCGACAAAACAGTTCCCACTGTGCTGTGACGACTACATAGCCACCCACAATGTGCCCATTAGCCGTCACTGGGGTGAATATGATTCCTGGCGCCAAAACATTACGCTCATTTAACTAAGTACCATTACCATGATATTCTCGCTTTCAATTGTTGTCCTCAGACATTAAATTACAAGATTTCTTAGTTACCCTTGAAGTGCCTATATTTGATGGTTTTATTTACTTGTCTTATCTATTTACCCGATGAAGGATGAAAAATTCCTAATGAGTTTCTGCTATTGAAACACTGGCTTCTTTTTTCAAGAGGAGTATGAATACAGAAAACGGATGGAACTCATCGTCAGTTGTAACTCCGAAACATTATATAAATGTTTCCGCCTAAGAAGAAAGCAGCCTTATTTATTAACCGTAATTTCTTAGTTCCCCGCAGAGTTCGTAAGGGAAAATTCAATAGCGATCAAGAGGCTTACGGTTTCAGGCGTCAAGTAATAAAAATAGCGGCTGTCTCTTTGGTTTATTTGACTATCCGGAAACAAAATATCTCGTGGAGACTACTGAAGTGACCGCACAATTCCGGAAAGAATTATCTTACCAGAAGTCAAAGCGAACTTATATGCCCTGTTTTATTTTTTACAAAATATGATGAAGGCCGCTTCTCGGCTGTTTTAGAAAACGTAGAAAGAACATAAAATGAAGAGCACTATTTTTGTCGGCGGAAATAAAACTGTATTCTTTCCAATTTTCATTATTATAATTAAAAAGCAGTATTCTAAAACGTAAAGTACCAACTATTCTGTATTGTTTGGGGCTGCTGCTTGGGTGGCACCATGTTATCTATTTTTTCTATTTTGTACCTCTGTTGTTTTGTTCATGTCGCCTTCTTTAAAAACATAAAGCACTCACAAAAAGTCAAGACTACTTTTTCAACGCCTGTGGTTTTCAGATCAACATTAGCCTTCTCAGCGTGGACGTTATTTGTGCAGTTTCCACCACGGAACAGATGCTGTTGAAAGGATTGATGCACCGAGAGGATTTAGGAACACAAAATTTAGGGGGACATTTTCTTGGAGTGGTACATATTTGTTCTACTCCTCTCGACAGTTGTTTAAATGTTGCAGGTACGGGGAGAATAAACCTACAAGCATAGTCTTGCTATGGGTTGCCTTACGAACGGCGGTTGTTCGGTTTCCTTATTGATGTTCATATACATATAGCTAAAAAAATCTCTTTAGTTGTTGTTATCGCTTGGCCGTCGTGGAAGCTGCTTCTTTTCTAAGAAACTTAAGCTTTGAATTGAAGCTTTCGAATTAAAAATTGCAATTTCTCGCAGTCTGTTAAGGCTACCCGCAACCTTTAAAATCTCAGGTTCAGGTCTAAGAAAAACTTTCAATAATGGTCCGCTGCCGAAGGCATGTGTGCGTCCGAGCACAATGCATATAAAGAAAGTAAAAACGAAACGGCTCCAAACAAAGATAGTGTGTGCGTAGTCTGGAGGCCCTACTGAAAAACGGGGCGCTCTCGTAAAAGCGACAAGGCAATATGAATGCCAATTAGCAAAGACACATGTGAAAGTCTAAAATGGAAAAAGAAATAAAAAAGACGTGAGTCTAGACGGCTTTCTGTTTTTTAACACAAAAGTATAATATGTCGGGGTACAAAAACCCAACCCACGTCATATCCGTCCCAGAAATGACACCAGCAGAAAACGTTTCAGTAGCGCGGAATATAAAGGATTCGAGCCAGGATCAAGCTGGCCGCAACGAGAGGTGTGAAACGCTCTGCTACCTGAGTCATGAAGTCAAGCCCGGATAGCACCATACAGATGGTACTCCCGTCTAGGAGAGGTGAAGCGAAGTAGTGCGTCATAATGCTAATGAGTGCCGATAGTTGGCGCCTCAATAGAGCAGCGTATAGCAGCCGAAGTTGTGGTGTTTATCCGTCCGCCACCCATGTGGAACGCCGCTCAGCTTGTGGAACACGGCCGCCCCGGTATGTGGTCACACCTTTGCCAAAGCTACCGCCCGCCAGCAGGACGTCGATCGCCAGCAGGACTTCGCTCGCCAAGGGCACTCACAAGACTGCTGCCGACCCGCAGATCATACTCCTCTCACTGTAGTGGAACGTAGCTTTACTAAGCGATTCACTGACAACCAGTTCGGTTTCGTTCGCAAGGTTTGCGAGCGCCTTTGTCTCAATTGGATTTACGCAATGCTCCGGCGCGTGTAATCCAGTGTCTAATGTATATGCGCTCTAACGGTGCGTACCGACAAAATATAACTAGCGATGTGCCAGTGCGTATCGATGCAGAATAATGCATTCAACTGCTCTTGTGAAGGCACATTTCCCTTTCGTGTTTTACTGATTCGTATGAAAGAAGGATCAGCCATTTTTTTTGCTATTTGTTATTTGATATTCATTATGGACAGTACATATAAGGAGACATAAATAGCCCCAAAGAGTGCGTCACTTGAGGAGCATTCCAGCGTGCCAACAAACTGTTAGCCGCTCTGTGTTGAAGGTGACATTTGCTGTCAGTGATTTTATTCATTCACTCACATATTTCAAATATAAGTCACTGAATTGCTTTATTGATGTCCTCCTTGTTTCAGACTTTCTTATTTCATACCGTACTTGTTATTTGCAAGAGTGTGAAGCCTTTCCACAGCAACTTTGCTGAAGAGATAAGCTGCAAGATAAAAACAAGTGTTTGAATACTTTACCGCATATTGCGGCAGTTGTTGAGATTATTTACAACTTCCAATCTCCTTGCCGTCTGTTGCTTTTGTAATCAGTACTTCGTTCCTGCGGTTTTTTATTGTAGACAGCAGCGATGAACACGATGTTGTTGCCTGCAGTTTGCGGCAAGCGCGGCCGACACTGTTTTTTTTTTATTTTGAAGCAGCGCTCCACTATTCTTTTTTAAACAGACGATTTATGTAAGCGCGCATTATTTCATTATTGACTTTTCCACATGTCAACTGACAAGAACTATTGAGAGGCTTACATTGAAGCTACATGCCTTTTTAAATGGGTAACATGCAACCAGAAAACGCAGGTCATCCCCTCTTTAATGGCGTAACGTACATCCTTTGTCGTTGCGAGTGTCTGCTTCGTCTCAATAATTGCGTCGCTGAATTTTGTGGCAGCAAAATTTGAGGTTATTAGTGACATGTTTTGGACGATGTTTCTTAACAAACATTGCAGTAGTGGTTGCAGCAAAGGCAAGACCGCTGATAAATGTAAAATGTATATTTATTCTGTGCAAATAAATGGGATAATAAAACAATGTTTCTGCAATATTGTATTGCAGCAACTGTTTATGCTGATTTACGAGTCTGGTGTGGAAATGGCTGGCTGAACCGAATGCACTCAAACTGGTATTGTGTAGTCTATTTAACAAAATATGACTCGGAATTCCCAAAGCCTACTGAATAAATACACATCAAGTTTCCGGTTAACTACTCCGTAAAATAGAACACACTAGGAGATAAACATAACTTGTCTGTGTCTGAGTCCTTGTTTTGGGAAATGACAGATATTTAAAACAAATAGCGAGAGTACAATTTTCCACCTGAGTATTCGAAGTGTTGTTTTATATAAATGACCATGCGCTATCAAGAACAGTACCAACGCACCAAACACGGTCAAACTCCATTCACGTTATAAAAACGAAAGGTTCCGGATCGGTGTCTTTACGTAGTTAACTGCTTGAGTAATGAAGCATCTTGTTATGAAGCAATCTACACTCATTATCATTAAAAAGTGGACTACAGTGGTATAAAGTTTTGCCATGCGATAAAACCTAAAACTTTCAAGGTAACGTTTATTTTATAGTGCTTATAATACAAACATAATTTCAAATTCACGACTTTCTTTGTCCTACGCAGGTTGAAAAGGTAACCCACCCAATCCGTTATGTAACAATACATTTATATTTTTTTCTAGTTCATTTTACGCAGCCGCCTTGAAAACGCCTGGAAACAAGTGCCCAGTATAACGCATGCCCACCCGCACGTCATTTGTTTAATGGCCACACGCTTGGGATTTTGCTCGACGCAGACAAAAGAAGACCTGCTTGCGTATGCACTCTGGCATGAAAACAGTAACAAAATATGGACGTCAAACCTTTTACCCTGGCAACGTCTTCTACGTCACCTTGTTAAGGGTACAAGCCAAGACATATATTTACATAGAATTCTTATCTGCTGCTTTCACGAGGAAAGCGTCGCTATTCCACACTAAGCATGCGGAGGTCGTCCTGTGAGCCGTTGAAAACAAGGCGCTCGTCTGCTGGTAACGATGTCACGTCCCGGATAATGGGAAAAGTGCGGCATCGTTCGTGATGGCCTTGAATGGGTATTGGGCAAAGGGCACAGTACTACAGCTGCTAGCAAGGAATAACAGAGAGTCGTCGTAGGGGTCATGTGCAACGGTGTTAGGCTTTGCGTCCTAACGGCACCAGGTCATATCTTTTATGTGCAAAACTAACCCGAATGTTTAGATTTATTTTCCCTCTATTTTTTTATAGAGGTCGGCCCCCTATAGATACTATCGGCACAGAAGCGCACTCACAATGTCATTTTTTGACGCCCGTTTGGAGGCTTCGCGTCACTGAAGGCAAACGGCTTGTGCACGTCTCGGGCAGCGACTGCCCAGAGAAGGACACCCAGCAAGCAATGGTCTTTTTGTTGTCGCCGCCATATCGCGGATTTCCGGAGCGAAGTAGTTCCCGGACGAAAATTGTTCTGGCCACATGCGGGGTTTTCCTCTTGAGAACGTCCTGTTTGCGGGGGTTGCGGCAACCTTTCCCCCTGGCAACTACCCTTCAGATCTGGCTTTCGCCGCCAAACGCTACTTCCAAGGCGGTCGTCTGCTGATGGCTTATCTCTCGGACAACACGTAAAAGACGAAAACTGAAACCGGTGTTATAACGGCGCCAGGTGTGCGAATGTTTAGTTTTATTCTGGATTTAGGCTTTTAAAGGCAACCCTCAAGCAAGCTATTTACGAAAACAAGAACCATTAGAAAACTACGGGCGCTTGAAACCAAACTTCTGGATTTATACCACTATTTCCCACGGGCGCTTGCTGGTTCTGAAATTAAGAGGGCTGCAACAAACTAGAAAGCGACAAATCTGTCAGTCCATTTTTCGTGCAGATAAAATAAAAATAAGTCTCGATGTTAATAAAACTGGTACCACGTTTAAGAGTCATTCGAAATGATAGTGTTTGCTGCGAATTGCATTTTTAAGAAAAGCAAACGGATATGACCCAAGTGATTTTTTCTGAAATAGCTCTGTCATACAGCTCACCAATTGCTTCCTGCTAGTTACGTACCCTCACAATTCCTTTATCAAAACCATTAGAAATCTATAATTGGTTCTATTTCGCCGACATAATTTCAAATATTTGATATGGTGGCCATCTTTCAGCGAAAAGAATTTTCCTTACAGATGATTTGTTACGGAATCAGCTCATAGCTCTGTAGTCACAGCCCGAATATATGGTGACCTTCTACAGGCCCCTTCATGTGACCACCACCGAGTGTTGGCGTTAGAGTGATTAGCCAAGCTTAATCTTACACATACGACAGCACCCAAGCACACTGGTTAATCTCCGTCGTCATAGCTTCAAGACAGAAACCTACTCATTGAAAACTTATAATTGGTTCTATTTCGCCGACATAATTTCAAATATTTGATATGGTGGCCATCTTTCAGCGAAAGGAATTTTCCTTACAGATGATTTGTTACGGAATCAGCTCATAGCTCTGTAGTCACAGCCCGAATATATGGTGACCTTCTACAGGCCCCTCATGTGACCACCACCGAGTGTTGGCCAATAGAGCGATTAGCCAAGCTTAATCTTACACATACGACAGCACCCAAGCACACTGGTTAATCTCCGTCGTCATAGCTTCAAGACAGAAACCTACAGAATACATTGGGACGCTCAGCCGGTAAACACAGTCCTTTTGAATCTTTCTTTTTCTTTCACTATCCCACTAAATTATCCCAAAGTACTTATTCTAGTTGTCGATATGTTTCAAAGTTGCGGTTCAGGGACTGGTATGACATTTTTTGTTATTTATTAACCCACTCTTGCGTAACTTGGCATGCTGACGGGTGTAATGCGGTAGTATTATTACCGCGTGCTTCACTTCAGCCAAACCGCATGAAGCTTTCTAAAAAATTTTCCCGATTTTGGCAGTATTTTTGATAATTGGTTAGTTGACTTGTCTTGATCCCTATATTTGTTTCGCCTCTTCTGCCTTTCGTGCAGCGAATGTTTACTCTTTGAAACCTGCAATGATGGTTTTTACTCATTCACGTAATTTTTTATTTTGTTCCTTTCTCATTCAGAGCTCACATAGTAGAGTGAACGTATTTCGAAGTTACCATAAATTCACAGCAATATAGGTGCCTCGCCAAAATTTATTCTGGATTTAGCTGTGTGCGCGAGTACGAAAACCGAAAGAACGTTTCCAACGCAGCGAGCAAATAGTACCATTGCTATAAAGTATTCACACTCCACAGCTAATCAACCACTTTCAAAAGATAATTGGAACCGTACTGCGGCCACCACGACAAACACATTTTCTTCGGTCTGTGGACAGTAAGAATGCCCCAAAGCTTGGCTTCTACCAATAAATTACAAAAAAATATGTCCTCGCGATGCGTCCGCTATATATCTTGAGTCCCGCATTTGGAGAACGTCTCATCGTGTCCGAGAACCTGCACACGGAGCAACGCGTGGAAGTTAACTTTAACAGTGCGCATATAAATACATGCCGCCCTCACATCCTACTTTAACGGTCCAGTTTCCGGGTTCGGTGGCCTGCACGATGCTCTCTCTCTTTTAAAGCAGAGCTATGTAGCCCGAGATTAGTTCGTCCATCGCACCCAAAACCTCGGAAGCCTCAAGAAAACATATGTGGTTACGGAGATCTAGGAAATCACACCCAAGACATTTGCGCCGTGATACCGGCAACCTAACACTTCCTCCCCACTCCCCCCCAAAAGCCCCAAGGGTACAGGGTTAGTAAGGCCGGGGAGCAATCTCATCTCATATTGGGTCTATTGCAAAGAAGAAAAACGCTCTCCCTGGGGGCTTGAACCTGTTTTCCTCCCTCGCGTCTGCAACCAGGCGTCTGTTTTTTGAGCTATCATCACATCCGTGAGCAGACCATTTTGTCCGCCTCTGGGTCGTAGCATGGCTTGGCTTTTTTTGTTTTTTTTTGACTTGGCCGCGGGGTTATTGCGCGTGCTAACGCGTCCACACTGAGGAGAGAGAGAGCTCTTAGAACAAAGCAGAGAGGTCGGCTGGCATGTATTCGTCAATATGCTACTTTGAGGGGATGGGGTGAAGGGAGTGAAGGCCCTAAGGGAAGCACGGCGAAAGAGAATTGAAAAAAAGGAAGACGTAAAAATAGGGTAACATGAGTGTTCTGTGGGTCACGTAAAAGTCCCGGTGGTCTCACAGGATGACGATGTGTAGTTCTACATTGTCTCTGCGACGCCGATGATGTCGAAATAATCAAACACTGCATCTAATACTTTTCGCTGGGATGACGATGATGACCATGGTCCAAGAAGAGCTTTCAATGATAAAAGTCCGTTGTTCAGGCACATCTTCTTCTGGCGAGGTGGCACTTTCCTGGTTGTACGCCGGACACTCTAATAAGATGTGAGAGAGATGTGAAAGCTTGCGGACGATACGATCCGAACCTGCCAATCATGGAGATTTTTCAGCGGGAAAATCGAAAGTAAACGTAAGGTGCAACAGCCGGTTCTCTAAGAAGGAAAAAGAGCTGCCAGCTCCGCTGTTTCTCCAGCCTTTCACCACTAGTGCAAGCTCCGGCAATTCTTTTTTGCTTGGGTGTGCTTTTGTACCGCACCAGAGTTTCCCGACACGTCTGCCTGCTGTTTCCCTCCAAAGATTTCACTTGCAGATGCTTGCTCATAAGCAGCTCACTTTGCTACTGCGGATTTATTGCTTTTTGATTTCTTACTGAGTCTGCATACCACTCATTTCAGTTTTTTGCTTTCTTGGCGTCGTTCCTGTCCGTCTGTTAGCTCGCTATCTCAAGCGAAATATATCTCTTTCTCCCCAACCGGTCTGCATGTCACATCACGCATTTTTGTTCTTTGCCGCTTTTGGCCCCGTCAATATGTCACATCACGCATTCTGTTTTGGCATGGTTTTATGGTCATCACCTCTCCTGGGTATCGCAATTACAGCTTCCCGTGCACCGCGAAACAACCCACAGGTACTTGCTGGAAAAAGCAGGCTTCCAAAATATTGAATTCATATAGTTAAAAATTTTCCCATTCAAACGTGAAGGGTAATATTCGAGCATTTAGTTTTCTTGAAAAGAAAATGAGTCGTGCATAACCATTCAGGCCTAATGGGAAAAGCTTGAAAGCCGTTTGCCGGATGAAGGCACTAGACTGGAAGTGACATTTAGGAATAGTTCTGAGAGGGCCGATTGCCGAGAGGATGAAAATAAGCACACCAGACTGTAGAAGCCGGCGTAACGTATAAGCATTATACATTCTCTGTAATAGAGCCAGATGAATCAGCCTATGAGAGGTTGATGCTCTTGCAGGAAAATCCTGGCAGCGGGAACCGGAACACGGCGTCTTTTGAAATGCTACGTTGTTGTAAAAAATATATGACAGAGCGACGCGCTTCTCACGACTGGGACTTATTCAAATGCGTCCACCCAATACTTGATTAGCGTATTCGTCGAATGAAAGCAATCAAGCGAATGCCTAATCACTTCTTTAACGCAAGTACTTTGTGCCAGGTTGCTCATAGGTCCAGCCCCATGACAACGTTTCTGATGGCCTGTTTACTTTTGAACAATGGCTGATAGGAACTATCATTTTCTAAAGCTGTATTGGAACACTTACCGTTTATCGAAATATTGGTAATAGGCACTGTTGCAGATTTATTAAATGAAGGGGAAGCGGACAAAGGTGGCTAACCAGCCACCATCACCACCAGGGGCTAGAGGAAAAAGAAGGGAATCGACTCTGTTCGTCGTAGCTATTGACTCACATCGCCATCCCTTACATACAGCTTTAAAATATACAGCTTTAAAATTATTCTACCTGTGTTTGTATGTCTGTTTCTGCCGAGGTCGCTACGCGGCGAATGAGAGAGGTGACTTAGGCGAAAGGTAGTTCTGTGTAAATGAAATGTAAAAAAGTGGGGTGTTGACTACTTCTCCTTTGAGATTCTCTTATTATTGTGTTGTTTTTTATTTTTTTTGAAAAAGAACTGCATTATCTAGACTCAAACGTATTTTACGGTATGCTGACTGTTTTTTATGTGCACGCTGTAAATAGAGTCTGATTGTGTGGTTACCTAGTATTTCTTTATACTACTACATTTGTGTTGATTTGCTTTTGCAGGTGTGTATGTGCAAAAACTTGTGTTAATACCTATTGTCAATTGTATTTGTTTATTTTTTTTACGCAGCCATCTCTGTTTGAATCTAAAAACAAACTCTTTGGATCTGTTTTAAGTTGTTGTAGGGTTATCTCTTGTATGTGTTGTTTTGATCCCGTCAATTGTTGTAAGTTGCATTGTAAAAGTGCGTAAGTAGCTTTCTGTAATACTGTAATGGTGTTGTACAGATATTTTTGTATTTTGGATATTTTGATGCAGCACTCGCTTTGTGTATTTTCACGTTTTGTTTCTGCTGTGCCGCGGCCTCGAAACGGTCTTGTGGGCCCAGTCAAGCTTTTTGTTTTCAGCTTTAAGCCCTGGCGACCATTTAGACGCTCTTTTCTGGAAAATAAAAGATGAATTGAATTGAACAGCCCCTAGGTCAACCAGTGTTTTAAGGTCTGCAGAACGGGCGCGCTTTGTTGACTTGTACCATCTTAACCTTTCCCAACTTACGACCTGCTACTGTGAGCACCCTCGGAAGCGGTATTAACCTGCCGATAAAAAACACATGATTTGAACTTCCGTCCCTACGCACGTTGCGACAAAGTGCCATTACCAGTTTTAGGGACAAGTTTATAAATAATTTTACGCACCATTTACACGATCACGCTCACACAATCAATGAACATTTTTTATAATACCTGTGTGTAAATTTCGCGCTATTGCTCCCAGTTGAAAGTTTACAATGATTTCGCATTGTTAGCACAAATTCAATATCGTGAAATCTTTTTATTCGAGAATTTTTGAAGCATAAAATTCACTCTATTTGAGGCCTAGTTTTTTTACGACTCACAGTTTGTAGAAGCTACTCGGTAGATATATCGCGGGGTAAGTATTACCAGTGCCGTTTTCATGGAAGCGCAAGTCTATAACATTATAAACCGTCCCCACTGCCCGGAGCCACGCGTTGGATGCCTGTTGTATTCGAGCAGCCTCTGGCTGCTGGAAGCTGCATTCTTTGGTTTGGGGACGAGAGCTTCTGTACATTGGGAGTGTAGGTGTATTGAAGATCACCCTAATCAATGCGGTGCGGCAAAGTCTTTATTGTTTACAGCTGGTGGAAGAACGAAAGTCTACACTTTGTCAATATGTGCGGCAGAAGAGACCACCTACGGTTGTGCGTCACGCTGTTGTGTCTAGTCCCCGAGGGAGGAGTGGCCGCCGTCGCGCTGCAAGTCGTACCAGGCGCACTCGCTTACTGGCCGTGCGAGACTGGACATTCCGGTGAACTTGCATATATAAGTCCGGTTGGACGGCGTGGTTCTGACCAGCATGGCATCGGCGCAGTCGTGACAGAGGTGGGTGTGTCACCAGTACCGTCGCTGTACGAACGAATGATGGGGCCTGAGATGCCATGATAGTCCAGAACAGCATGGAAGAATGGACCAACTTCTGCTAGCCAAAGCTACGCGAGGAGCCCGTCAAGTAGCCGTGCCTCGGCGAATTGGTAGCTCAACGGTTCCCTCCACGTGTCGTTGACGATGAAGTTGCTCTCGAGCTGAATAAACCAGATGTCGCAGCCAGTTGCATAGAATTTGGGCAGACCATAGAGGTCTTGAAACTCTTAGTGTCGGCTGCTTATGGCACCCTCGTGTTGATAATGTTCTGGTGCAAACGCTGACGGCGACGAAGGAGTTATAGCAGTGGTAACAGCTTGTCGTTATGCCGGCGTTGCCGTCAGCTAGGTTCATTTACTGTAGAGGTTTCGAACAGCGGCCTGCATAACGTCGTACGCACTGTGGTCAGGGGCCGGTAGCTGGAAGTGCTCAGTGAGGTCCCCAGGTATGTTCTTTAATGTGAAAAAGTACCAAATTTTGTGTGACTGAATACCGTTAGCATAAAAATGTCTTTCATCGATAACAAACCACGCAGCGTGGATACGGATTGAGCAAAACTGGATCTGCCCCTATAGACCTGGGAGAGAGGGTGATGTTCGTCCCATGCTGCCGCCCGCGTTGTGGCTGGTAGAGAAGCGGGACGCTGCCATGGCGAAGCCGATTATCCGAGTCACCAATTGTATGTGGCGATGTGGTAAGACAGTCGAGCGCTCGTTTATCGGATTGAGTTGTGCCAACTGAGCGCCAATGGCACACTAAGTAGTGCAAACACACTTTGCAGGCGTTTTAAAGTATTTCTTTTGCGTCTTCGTCGACCATTCACATTTGTATATGCCCTGTAGCTGGTACCAACCTGTCCAAGAGCCTTTTCTTGTGTATTGTTTTATAGTATATGTTGAACAGCACACACACGCAAAACGGTTGAAATAGGTGTTGTTGAACAGGTTTTCATATAACGTAACTCTCTGGTCATTGTGAGATATTTAAATAAATACCAGCCGAACAGTGAGGCTAAAAGTTCGAAGTCAACAATGCTTTGTTTGTACTGGTAAACTGATGTTTAGGTACTTCTTACGACACAGAGTGCTTTTAAAATACTCTGAAACGGGCAGGAAAAAAAAATTGGCTCCAATCCACGCTGTAAATGTGGTTGGAAAGCAAAGCCTCAAATGAGCCCCCCAACAATTGCCCATGCGCGGTCACTTGAATTCACACACGTGGCTCTACAAAGAGTGAAGCCAGAGATTCTGCCAGCCGTTAGCTGGAATTCGCGGGGGTGGCGTCCCAAACGCAGCAGCAGTGTCAGCCACGGCCGGACTAGAGCGGCGGACGCCACCGCTGTAGCCCGGACATGAGTCGGGAGAAACAAAACGGAGAGGCGCTTCTTTCGAAGGGTGAGACAGCGAAACCTAGTCATCATGATGTGCTTGCTTGGGGCTACATCATCGCTCGACACAAGTGCAGACGCCGAAACAATTCCACATGTGAGCTTAGTGATTCCCATTTATACCAATTTAAAGTCGTTACTTTTGTAAGTATGAGAATTGCGTTAAAGCCGAGGGAACTTTTATAATCGCTATTTATCAGAACCAGCTGCCCATTTCGCCTTTTGTAATACCTCTTAAAACAAAACCGAATTGGCGTTCACCAATTTAGAAAACGGAGTCCCGTTCGCGGCAAGCAGTGCGCAAAGCGTAGCATTTCTTTAACGGACGGATGTGTGTATGCGGCTTGAACAATTTGTTTTCCCGCACTGCAAACTAATCCTTAACATATGTTTGCCGTGCGACCACTTGACTCCTTCGGGTGCGGGTTAACCTGGAGCTGCTGTCGTACAAGTTAACCCGTGCGAAGGCACCACGCAATGGGCGCGAAGCTGCACCAAAACCGGCCCAAAAAATTCCCTCGCACTTCCCCGAGGGGGAGAGTGTGTAAGTGCGAATGCACGGTTGTTGATTGCGCGATTACGGTGGATATCGTGATCTTGGAGTGGAGAGGAGGCGCCCAACACCCGCAGTCACTGAGCGGAGAGAGGAGGAGGAGAGTAGCGCCCGCCGTTACGGCGAGGGCTACACGAGCGCCCTCACGCGTCGGAATGCGGAGCGCCCGCTACGCGAGCGAGAGCTCTCCCGCCCGAAGTGGAGAGGAGGCACCCAACACCCGCAGTCACTGAGCGGAGAGAGGAGGATGAGAGTAGCGCGCGCCCATCTCCCCCCGTTGCTAGGGAAGACGAGGAGGAAGACGAGAAGCGCGCGCACCCGCAGCTGTTGCTATGCGGACAACGGCGGCGGACGATTCAGGCTCGCTTAAGAAGTGCATTCGCACTTAAAACAACCGTCGCCAGAACAGACGACAAAGGCATACCGCCGACGCCGACACTGGTGAGCAGGCACTTCCGCTCGGGGAACGCTTGGTAAATTCACCGCGTCATCACTAGTGTGTTCCGTGAGTGAAATCCGCTGCCCCCTTTCTCCCCCCGCCGCCGCATCCGACGCTTTGGGTGTTTGTTGTCCCGCACACCACGAAAGAAACGTTGGCTGGTAGAGCAAAACAGCTTTGCTATAAAAGGTTTTGTGAGCTTAAGAAGGGTCACAAAGTTTCTCGAAGACAGCAAAGGATACTGAAAACTCACTAGCAGTTACAATTAATCTAGTGTGTTTCTGGATTTATCCCTCCGTTCAAGCATGTGGCAATTGACAGGTTCAGAACAAAAACATAAAAAAAACAAGAGCTGCTTCAGATGCAATCTTGCAAGCTAGCGAAGAGGAAAGAAGAAAGGCGGCGAGAAAGCTATTGATTGAGGTTTCTGAGACTCGATAGAATCATGTGTCAGTAGCAGACCCAAAAAGCGCGATGTAAGAGATTCACGGCATACACACATGACTGGTTTGGTCTTAGCGCAGCCTGCACTTCTAGGGCTGTCAAGTGCAGCCCGGAGAAGTGTAGGAACGGTCGATATCAATTTTCAGATATGTATTAGGACTCCGCAAATATAGTTCATTTTCTGATGTCGGTCACTTTTCCTTCTCTTCATTGCCTGTACACATCAATTGAAGAGCCTCGCAGAGGAGGAAACTTTCGATTTCTTGTACCTGGCGCACACCAATGTAGAACGAATAGAAAACTAAAAGCACTAGTAAACCCATTAAGTCATTTCCCCACTCTACCTTCAGGACTTCCTTGTGTGCCGAAATCGTATGCATGCACTAATTCCTTTAGTTGCCGATGTCGCATCATGTGCGTACCGCTTGAAACTTTCCACTACTGTATGACGACGGATTAAAAAGACAGTTCACTTGATCAAAATTCCAAGATATACGACTGATATTTAGTGGGAATTAAAATAAACAGGTGTGCTGGTTTGCTTAACAAAACCGGATGTTATGTTTTGTGCGATGTAGCGGAGTACCGGTAGTTTTATTAGAAGCTCTTAATGTGGAAACGCATGTTGTCGCAAACCCTGGTAGAACAAAACAGCGTAGCTAGGCTAAATTTACAAAGAAAAGGTCCATCAATATCGACGTGCTGCGAGAGTTAAGAAGGCTTGTTTAATAAAACACCTGTAGCGAAATTACCAAACACGCTTTGTAGTCACATTGTTATGAGAATCAGGTACAGTGTATTCGTTTCTGTGCAGATCCTAATACGCATATAATTGTAATTTTGCGAGTATACGAGCTAAATAATAGGTTGTCCCAGAGTAGAGCTTAAATTTCCTAATTGACTACGTATTTCAAAAATTGTGCCGGAACTTTAATCGTTATACCAATTTCTCTAAGTGTCCAGAAAAAATTAGGGCTACATGGAGCTTTATTTAAAGAGAGGAGGGACATGTCTTGACTAATTCCCGCAAAGTTAAAAAAAATTCTTAAATTGAAAGATGCCTCAAGTAATACCAGTAGTGGGCCTGTTTATCTCATTATAGGCGTATTTTTAACTGCGTGCAAAGTTTCCCAACTACCTGGGACGTAAATTTAGTGCGGAGTTATATTTGGCGGTCAAGCGTGCATATAAGCACTGATGTTAGGGCAAAGCTGCCACCTAATTGATTGAATCGATTCAATCTGTTGAAAGCTTTTTTATAATCAATAGTGCGGCTTTTAGGTTGTGAAAGAAGTCGAGTTTCGGAAGTAGATGGTGGTCGTATTCGAGGGAGGGATGGGACGACGTTGAGAATGGTTTCGTAAAACACAGGCCTCGGCGGAAGTAGCTGTTGTAAAACGTTTGCTGGCGCTGCGACCCCCTTAAACTGTTTGCTCTCGTGTCATATTTGTCGAAGAGGTAAATAGCTGGAGTTATCAGCGAATATAGCCTACTTGTGTAGAAGACGGTTGCACAACCTCTGCCGGGCGTTTCTATTTTATAAGTAGGAGTGAGGAGGAGTACGTGGGGCTGTTTGGCCTAGCTAGCAAAAAGCTAGTCAAAACTACAAACTTTGCTAGAAATTGGTTGTGATTAGCAAATATGCACTGGACTGCAGTAATGTTAAAAGGCGACGTGTTAGTTTGGCTACTTTAAGCTTAAAAGTTCGGTCTCTCTGCCTGTCCTGCCCCTCAGTTCGCCCTACCCGATAAAAAGATACAGGAATACTGAAACGAGAAGTTTGTATGCACGGAGAATTAT
Organism: Haemaphysalis longicornis; assembly: GCA_013339765.2. NCBI lineage: Eukaryota > Metazoa > Arthropoda > Arachnida > Ixodida > Ixodidae > Haemaphysalis > Haemaphysalis longicornis. The sequence goes on from CM023458.1 coordinate 34,163,576, forward strand.
GTAAATCAATAGTTCCGCAAACACGCTCCCTTATTACCAATATTATCGAGCACAATAAGCATTCACATACCTTAGGCAAAACAATGACGCATATGTAACACCCGGCAGTGTTCTTTTAACTGAAATAGATTTATGCTCAATATTTGTGATAGCAAATAGAAATACCCGTTGAAAAAATTAGTTGACCGCAAAACACAAAAAATCCCCGCTGTTGAAAGTAGAATTTGTGTTTGTGGTGAAGTTTGAACAGTCCAACAGCAAGAAAAGGTTGCAATAGATGGCGTGCGAGCTTTAAAACACTTGAGCAGTCCTGCACCATGTAGCTCGTGAAAGCAACAATATTGGAGGGGAAGACCATTAGAAACTAGTGGGGGAATAGAAGAGCGGAATTTACGTTGCGTGGACGGCAGAAAAATGTCGTCTTCGACAACGTTTTCAGCGAGGCGAGCACATATTCGCCCATTTTTTTCTCTCGCCTCAGTGCAATGTGCAGCCAAGATATTGTATTTTCGTGTTTCCGTGTCTTTGTTATATCAACAACCTAATAAATATTTGTCAGCCTTTGTGGTGAACACAACTTTAATGGCATTTTGTTGGCACCTTTTAGGTAGTTCCGGTTTACGTTAAACAGCAGTGGTCGCACGCCCTAACAGACCAGTCGACCCGAAGCTATAGCCTTGTGTATACGATCGTGCAGAAGCCAGCGAGTTTCTATGTTCCCAAATTCGCACTTAGCCCCCCTGGACCCTATTGAAATCCAGCGTATCCACCTTCTCGCCATACCAGTCAACCTTTTTCCAGGCCATACGAATTGTTTCATTCCATTTACGCTATCTGCGCAGCGATTCTGTGTTTGCCAGCAAAGTAAACATCTGGCGGGCTTTCCCAGACGGGAGTGTAGCATACCTTCTAGGATGGCGCTTGAAGGCTGATTTAGAAGTTCTAAAAGTCACTTACCAGTGGTTTTGTGATGTCTAAGGTGGCGTGTCAGTGTTTGGGGCGTCGATTGCTCGAGGTTTTTGCCGCTTTAATGCAAACCCCTGGATTGCAGAACGAAACCTCGCTAATTGCTCATCCTCCGGTGAACGAAAAAGTGGTTAGCAAGGGCTGCAGATGCTAGGCACATGACCTCATGTTTGCCCGGCAGTCAGAAAATCGTTTTTCGAGGTTTTATAAAAGCTCTGGGCACTCCGCTGTCTACAAACAAAATGTTGAGCAGCTCAAATATGAAAACATCAAAATACTGGTTGGGGTAATGCGTTCTCAACTATATCAGAAATCCAGAAAATTACGTTGTCTACGTATTGCCGCGAACCATGCATTGTGTTTATTTGTGTTTTGCGTTTACCGCCCGGCTGCGCCAGACTGTGTTATCTCCGTGCCAAGGGAAGCGCGTGTTCCATTCTTTCTTTCTGTGCCGCATGTGTTATCTATTCTGATAGGGCGAGCATTTGGATATAAAGTGTACAGCCCAGAATAATCTTCTTGGATCTACAATGTTCTAGATGCGAATCGACGGTTCGAGAACCACGCGCACCGAAGCCTGCTAAAAGCTAAAGACTGGCCCGCCCAACGATAAAAAGCCTGCAGAGCAGACGCCGGGGTATTCGACTCGCCGTAGATCGCATGCGTACGTCAGTTTGTTGACTGCTGCTTCGCCGCCTTTGTATTCATTGAGTTGTTAGGGGAGCACAAGTTCGCTCCAATAAACGTGTTTTCCTCGAAGACAACTGCGTCGTCTGTGGCTTCGTGACAATATTGTCGTTGCAACACTAAACAATTGGGCACTGTATAGGTTCAGGTGTATAGCCTCCGTTAACTTAGGTGGAAAAGCAACGTAATATGCCATTTCAAAGCCAGTGCCCCACCTACATTAAAGAGGACCTAGTAGTGTAAAAACAGCTGGTGCCAAGATACGGCAACTTTAAAGGAAAAACCTACCTTTTTTATTAAAAGCGCCCTTAAAAATCCTGAGAACTTAAGGGATGCTAAGTTGAAACGAAGTAAAGGAGCAAGAAACGCAACAACAAAGTAGCCATTCTCCGAACCACCGACCGTATCTGTCGTTGGGTATTCGCCTCCGTCAGCCATTCCGGAGATTCGGGGTTCCTCTTTCATGCATAGCCAAATTATCCAGTTTATACACTCAATAACTTCACATTGACGATTTTGTGCAGTGACCCATTTTTTCTTTACTGGTTAACACGCCCAATGTTTACACCACTGCGTCAACTAAAGCTTTCAAATTCCTTCTACGAATGATTGGTGGAACCGCTCGGTATTGCTTACATTATTCCAGAGACCGCTGAATCGCGGAACTGCTGCTTGAATAATTGATCGTAGAGGCAGATGTCAGCACCACAGGTCTTCGAACCGTTGGCCAGATCTCGAGATGGGAAGCGAAAGAAAAACATTCGGATCAATAGCAGGCGAGGCCCTCTGCTTGAGATACTGGCTGCGGAGCACTGCCCAGCTCAAACTCGAATGCGCGAAAGTCATCCCGTAGTCTTTTTCGTTTAAGGACAGCCAAACTTTTTATTAGGAATCGAATATTAGATTTTCTTTCAATATTTGACCAGCAAAAACGTTCTGATAGCACAATATTATCGCATTTCGTGAAAGAGCTGTTTCAGTACCATTCACACCGAGACATACCCGCTGCATCGCTTTTGCTCCTTGGTAATCTCACTGAACCAAGAATAGGTGCTTGTGTCGTGTTCTCTTCGTTTAAAAAAACCGTGACTTGTGGTAGCTCGCTGTGATGTGTGTGGAATTTTGAAGGTACAATTAGCGTTCTAGGTCTATCCCTTTGCAGTACAGGTTCAAATAATCTGACACTTCAAGCTCCTCATTTACTTCCACACTTCTTTTCTGCCCCATAAAGAGGCTAACAATCACCTTCGTAGAGGTAGGATTGTTTGAAAGATCAGAACACCAAAAGGTACATATTCTTGAATACTCATTTATTGTCATATCCTAAGTGCACCGAGTCAGACTATCACAATGTCTTCACAAGTAGGAGGTGGCAGTACCTACCTAATATGTGTACTTTAAAAAGATAATAAATTCTTAGCTCTCCTTACCACCATTTCTCCTATCGGCCTCTTCCCAAAACTTGAACCATTCTCCTCTGTGGTTCTTAATTTCCAGAAGAAATAAACAGGCATCTTTTTCTTTGTACGAAGTGTTGACCCACACGCCGGGTATTTTCTTCATTGCCTCCCACCCTGACTCCCAGCTCCATATGTTGAAGTCGAGGAAAATGCCAGTTCTATAACAGAATGTTTGATATAGGGTAAGGAGAAAAAAAGGTCCTCCTGATGGTATCGTTCTGAGAAACATATCGTCAAATGGGCGCGTTAGTTTTGGACGACTGCGCCCGTATATTTGTTTTATATTTAGGAATATAGCATACGATATTCACACGTCGAGATGAAAAATCTGGACAATTGAAGAAGTACTGGGAACGGAGAGGTGGGTAGGGTCACAAATATGAGCGACTGTTTAAGAGATTTTAAGGTCATCCTTGCTGGAAAAATAACAATTATTCAGCTGTGTCGCACTCGTAGGCCCGCGGACTCAGTCATAAGTCCACTGACTGAGGCTCATCGGGGCGCAAGCTCACGCGTGAGTTTGAGCTTGAGTTAGCGCGGGGCTACTGTGGCATCGTGAGTGTGAGCCCCAGTGAGTTTCAGCCCTATGGAGTTTAAGTACGACTGAGCCCGAGTGCGTTGTGAGTAAATTTTGAGTACGGAATTCATTTGACTTCTGAGTTCATTTTCAGTTTTGAGCCAATTTTGAGTTCTGGCTAAATTTTGAGTTCGGAGCTCGACGGAGTTTTGAGGTCATTTGAGTTGTGAGTTCATTTTGAGTTATAACTCCATTTGTGTTCCCAGTTAATTTGGAGTTTTAAATCCATTTTGTGTTCTGAGTTAGTTTTTAGTTTTGAGTCCATTTTGAGTTCTGAGCCACAGTTAGGTCTTAGTTTTGCGCTCACTGTGATTTTCAGTTTATGGAAGCGTACATGAGTTGCGGAGCAATGTGCCACCTTACGCACGAGTGAGGGGTGATTCTAAAACTAAAGATTAGACTGAGTAGTGCCGGGACAATATTTCCGAGGTATGCTAATGATAGTAGTTGATATACAGGTCATAATTTCCCTATTCCACTAGACTGATGTCTTTTTTAAGTGCGAATGCACTTTATAAGCGACCCTGAATTCCGTTGACCGCCGTCCGTCCACATAGCAACAGCTGCGGGTGCGCGCGCTCCTCGTCTTCCTTGGCAACGGGGGGAGATGGCACATACCCACGTGGGAGATTGGCCAGGAATCTCCTCGTCTTCCTTGGCAACGGGGGGAGATGGGCGCGCGCTGCCTGGCCGCTGACATGGCACATACCCACGTGGGGGATTGGCCAGGAATCGGGCGTGAGAAGGGCTAATGCACCCGCTTAAAGGAGTACTGACACGAAATTTCAAAGCTGAGATCCGCTCCAGCAATCAAGTACAACGACAACACAAATAGGTGTCTGTGCATGGCACATACCCACGTGGGGGTTTGGCCAGGAATCGGGCGTGAGAGGGCTAATGCACCCGCTTAAAGGAGTACTGACACGAAATTTCAAAGCTGAGATCCGCTCTAGCAATCAAGTACAACGGCAACACAAATAGGTGTCTGTGAATAAATGCATCTTTCTTTCTTTGTACTTGTGTGTGTGTGTGTGTGATCTCTCTTTCGCGAACATTACCGAACCGCGCAAATTCAACTCCTGCATTCGCACTTTCACATTCTTCCCCTCGGGGAAATGCGGGGAATTTTTTTCCAAGCAGTAGTCAATTTTGTGTTTCCAGCAGGATGCGATTGTGCAAGGTCCGCAGCCCCAAAGATTATGTGTCTGCGTTCATATGTCGTTAGTTATCCCCGTTGGTTCATTTACATCATCGTTGAGCAAGTGTTTGCGTAAGCTGGAGGCACCAATGGGTGGCTGTTAATTTTGATGCGTAGATTTGAGATCGGAAGTGAGGTTGCGTGCGGATAAGGCAGCGTTCGCGATTCGCATGATCGTTTGGGGGTGGGGGGAGGGGGTTGTTGAAAGGTTTGTTGTAGAATTTACTGCCGCTGATTACCTTCTCTTCTGCAACACCTGAGTGGATTTGCCTACCTTGGTACTCCCTCTATCAAGAAACTTCGTGATTCACGATGAACTTGGGTGGTAACCATGCGCTCATGACGGCTCAATGACTACGCTTTTGTGTGACAGAAAAGAAACAAACAGGAACTGATGCTGAGCGCCACCTTTTGTGTTTTCTCCAATTTACTTTGCTGTCCCGAAACAAAAAATTTTGAAATACTCTATGCAAAACTACCTCTATTCAGCTGTAATTATCAAGAAAAGGCGTTAACAAAAGAAACCTTAAGGTTTATTTTAGAAGCTATGCATTACTACTGAAACAAAATGTGGGAAACACGCCTCGGTGCGTTAGTTTTGAAGATATTGTGACGAAAATAATGCGGCCGGAGTGTTGATATTCGACAAATGTTGCGAGATGCTTGTTACGGACGGAAAGCTCTTGGACTGAACTTTAATCTCCATGAAAAGGTTTGCGGGATTAGAGTGTTTTTTTTCGTATTCTTGCTCCTGACAGTGGAACCTGTGCTTTTTCCAGGGCGGTAGAAGACATTTGAGGCTGCTCCGGTGTATCCTTTCTTGTACTTAGTGATTATATCCATTTTCTGTATCATAGCAGGTGCTTTATGTCATGGGTTCAAACAGTCTATCTCAAGTCGCGTCGCCAATCTCATGGTGCGAGCCTATTCTGGGTCGGACGAAGCTACACAAGCAAAAAAAGTAAGTTTTAGTGCAAGAAAAGTACTGGTTTGAGTTAAACGGAGGATATTCGAGCTACATGGTTTTCACTCGGAAAAGGTAATCCATAAAAACAATGTTTCTGCTAACGCAAAAATTCCAAAATTTGGAGAACCGTTTTGAATATTTCGCAAATACGCGCGAGGATATGTCTCGTGAAAAAATTCATAAATACCATCCTTAATAAACTAAAAAAGCATAGCTACTAGTTTCTGTTTTCTTTCGCTTTTCAATCGCAATTGCCTCTTTCGCTTTCGTTTAATCGCAAATATTGCGCAGTGTGGGGACAATCGGTCTCTTAAGGAGCACTTCCAGATGCCCCTCTAATGAAGGTGGATTTGCTCAGAGAGCCTAATATAATAAAGTGACAACGCTGCGTAATCAACATGCTTAAAATGCGCAGGGACGCTTTTGCTCTTATCACCTGAAAGTAAAAATTGAGTACAAAATATTTTCGAAAGAAATCAAGAATGATAGCACGCGCTACCCAGCAACATATAGAGTATTTCTGTACGCATTATGTCAACCGGCACCAACATACGCGTTGAAAAAATGAAGATCAGGCCAGGAAAACAATGAATAGCGTACCAGAACATATTTTCCGACTAGCTAGATACAAACCACACAAATGTAGCTTCCTTACCGTGGACCTGTTTCGGTCACTGCACAGCCGCACACTGTAAGAACCAAAGTTGAAGTAACATGCGACGTTAGTGGTTGCTGTTCCGTAGTCTACAGTAAAGCCAAGCAAACTCTTGGCAGGGAACACGGGTCACACTAACGCAAAAAAGGGATTCGTCCTTTGGCTAAGCATTTAGTTTTTTAGTTAAATGAGGGCAAGCTATGATTTCTTGTAGTGCAGAAAGCTTTTCTGGTGATGAGAAGACTGACATCCGATACCGGAATTATACCTTCATTTGTCTCGTGTATTGCAGTCTTTCATTCTATCTTGTATTTTGGTAATAGCTTTGCCTCAACCAGCCCCGTGCATTAGTGTTGAGCTACAATGTGTGCCCGCGAACTGTCCTTCGCTCGAGGCATTCGGTTTCCACGCGGGCTACCACTTATTCTATCTTGGTACGCCTTGCTTCCGTCGCAGAACATTTGGAGGTATTAAGTTTGAAACAAGAGCCACCGGGGGGAGCGGAACGTCCAGGAATTTCAAGGACATGTTTCTCTTATATTAGGAGTTATGACTCTAGTGGCGAGCGCCGCAGATGGTAATAGAAGAACATAATGCCACCCGTCACGGTCTTTCAGCCAGATGTCATTTCCGCGTCCAAAGGAAAGCGACAGCGCGTAAGACTAGCCACAGGGAAGGAGAAGAAACAGACTTTTCCGCTTCTTCGTCCTCTTCGTTTTTCTCTCGTTTGACGCGTTTTTGCTTTCCCTCGAAGTTGTATGCAAACAGACCCTATATCAAATCTTGCCATTTTACCAAGCATGATTTAAATTTGACTAGATATGGAGTTGTGCCTTGCCTTTCAGTCCCTTCATTTCAGTGCGCGAGTGCAGTTCTAAAACGACCTCATTTAAAACGCAGGTTAACGTCTCCAGTGTTTGTTGGTTGGCGTCTCCCCTTACTTTTTTTCTCGTTATGTCGGTTATTTTTATTAAAATCTAGAGGGTGCTCAACTTCAAAAACACGGAAATAGGATCTGTACATGGGGTCTTGCAAAGTATGTGTACTAAATGATACATTTCTTGCCGAACGTAACATATAGTTCTTAGCAAGGGTGCAAAAAGTTGTGCATCTAGTAATTCCTTCAATGTGAACCACATGCTCTTGACTCTGAATATGTAGAGACGTTAACTTTGTGTCGGGGCACTCTCCGTCCACTCAATCGATTGCAATTGCATCATAGGACAAAGCATGATTACGTTTGTTTGGTTACGTGTAATTGCTTCATAGGACAAATTATAATTATATTTGTACCGTTTAGTGTTGGCCTGATGGCGCCTGCTGGCGATATGAAACGTAGACATAAAATACCCTTCTGCCATACAACCCGACAGATTGGTAGTTTGAGAAACCAAATGTTCTCATTGTGCGTTTTAATAATGGCGTGGTGATTTGTTTGATTGAGCCTTGTCATCAGTAGTTTAAACGGCCACGTGTAGCGCTTGGAGCGTGCTGGCTGCCCCAATTATATTTTTGCCTTCACCGCTGAGAGGCCCTCATCCAATGCGTGCGAAATCTCAGCCATGCACAGAATGCAGGGAGAGCAAGGTAAAGGCGCCGGCTACTCTTGACATGAACTAGTTGTCATACATACTACCCGCCATGGTAGCACAGTGGCTAACGCGTTGTGCTGCTGAGTTCAAACACGCGGGATCGATTCCCGGTCTCGGCGGCAGCTTTTCTAATGGAGCGAAAGGCGAAAACGCCGGTGTCTTCGAGATTTCGGCCCACGCTAAACATCCCCAAGGCGTAAAAATTATTTCGGAGGCCTCCAGATCAAACCTTATAATCAATAAAACCTCGTTAAGCCTCATATACAATCAATCACAATTACTAAAAAGTTACTTAATGGACAGATTTCAATCCCCAGACAAGTTGACAATAACTTAGTTGAGACAGAAAAACAGAGTGGTTGATTATTATTTTTACTCCAGTTGGTATTATGAATCTCAGTTTTGATAACGCGCCCACAACGCAAGTTAGCTTATTTATCACATGGCTTACGTGAATGTTCCAATTAAGTGAATTAGAGAAATGTACTCCTAAAATTTTAAAGTCGCTCACGACCTGAATAGTTTGTGACTTATAGGAAAGGGTACAGTTGTCCGGTGGTTGCGTATTTTTAGCGAAAAAGAACATAGCGTTTGTTTTAGACGCATTAACTGTTAATTTATTGTTGTCAGACCATTTCTCCAGCGCCAGGAACGTTTGATTCGCAATAGTTACTAAATTAGCGTAGTTTGGTGCGGAGAATAGAAGACTGGTGTCGTCGGCATAAATAATAGGCTTGGCCTGCGGTGTAGCAGTAACTACATCATTATGTAGATATTGAACAAAAACGGTCCCAATATACTTCCTTGCGGTACTCCGGACATGATCGGTTTTATCTGCCTGAGGAGTTGAACGTAGGCTCTGACATTATTATGCACGTAGTTGGCGACGTTGTTAGTATTTGAACTGACAGTGCGCTGGCAACTTGGCTCAGATCAGATGCTACACTTTATCAGGAGTAACGCGTGTCCGCGAAACCATATGCCTCTAGCTTTTTAAACACCATATAATGTGATAGAAAGACGAAGGCTTTCGTATATTCTTAGAAGAGGGCAAGTGCAACGTTTTGTTTTTCTAGTGATTCTAAAAAAAATTCCTTCTGTGTAATTATGGCCAGTTCAGTAGAGCGCGAGGGTACAAATCCGTACTGCGAGTCTGGGAAGATTTTGTGTTTGTTACCAAAATTGGAAAGTCTTAACAAAATAATTTTTTCAAATCCTTTGCCAAATACTGGGAGAATGGAGATAGGACGGTAATTACCAAATTAATTTTTTGTACCTTTCTTATGCATAGGAATAACTTTCGCAGTTTTCATTCGCGAAGGGAAACTGCTTGTTCGATCGCCAGGTTGAAGATAAATGAGACTACTGGGGCAATCTCTCTGATAACATGCTTGACAGGTCCTATCTGAATATTATCGCTATCTCAGGCGTGGCTGTAACTTAAACTTTGGAAAACATGCATTATTCAGTGACATGAACGGGTAGAGGCTAATATTATAATTTATACTGCTCTATATGTTGCTATATGAAACACAAACTGTCGGCCCCAGGCCGCACCGGATGGTCTTCAGTTGCCCTTAGTGCTAGAGAGTGTGCCGAGACCTGTGTAAACTCGGTTGGGCTGAAACTCTCGTGGAAGTGGCAAGTTTTCAGAGAAGCAAAAGGACGAAGAGGTGGGTGACGAATTCGAAATCTTGAATGTCCATTCAAAAGGCAGAGATGCCTTGCTTGCGCCCCACGCTGTCGAAGTGTCTTGTAATCTCGCCACTTTGAACACTGATTTTCGATGCACCCTAAAATTTCCGAACGGCTTTGATCTGTCTTGCACGCGCTGTGCTACACCTCGCTTCTGTCGCTGCAAAGTAGAAGTGTGGATGCCCATTGCGCCTTTATTCGCGTTCTCATTTGCCCGTTGGGTTGTGTTACCGCGGTCTCTCCGTTACTTCCTTACGTGGGTGGATGACCACATCTGGAAACCCAATTACGCGGTGTAGAAGGCCTTTTGCTCTGCAAAGCTTTAGAAGGGGCCACACATGGCTACTCCCTAGTTTACGCACGTTATACAACACTTCCAAAGGGGCCGTTTTCGTGACAGGTGCCGAATAGAGCTCTGTGGCAAACTGGACCATTTAAAAATGTGAGAAAAAGCGCGAAAGGGCAGGATGTAGAGCGCCGCCTCCTTGTCTTCTACGGTACTTCCGGTCATTTCCCGCTGTTTGTCACATCTTTAACATGCACCAACCAGCCCACTTGCTCCCTGGACCGTTCATTCACTGTTAAGGTTCTAATCAAGGTTAAGGTCCTGTTAAGGCCTTTATAATTCCAACGTAATAGCGGTATACGAATTTACGCAGTTATTGGCTGCATGGATTCTGAAAGGTGTTGGGCAATGGCTAAGAAATTACTCGGGCAAAAAAAACACTTACTGACGAGTGAGGTGTCGTTTACACTAAGTTCAGACTGCCACATAGAGCATCAAGTTCGCGACAGGTAGTGCACAAGTGGTGAAGAACAGTTTAGCTGACACTTCGCTTTTGTGGTGACAAACACACCCCTAAAAGTCAACGAGACTATTTTTCAAGGCGGGCTTGTTTTACCATAATTACGCCGACAAGCAAAATGCGAAATACACAAATACAGATATTTCACGACAGATGCAATGTAAACGTTGTTTGTTTCTAGACCCCTTTTTGTTTAACTGGCAGTTTCTGCAACCGTAAGTTTTTTTTATTTCCTAGTGACATGATAGAAACAAAAAAAGGGAAAGGAATACAGCAATAATAAAAGGCAACAAAAGAGGAGGGCGTTATTTTATTCTCGGGGGTAATTTAATTTCTACGCTACAGTCCGGCACGACTGGCACTTTTGAACAGTATATCAATGAGGGAAAACTTCAAGAGACTCTTAAACAAAACCCATGCGTTACGCGGTCCTAAGCTGTGATAGTTCATTTTTTTTTCCTGCGCGGCATGACGCAGTGCATATCATTCGGAATCGCCTGTGGACCAGTGCATTGAAACCTGCCGAACACTTTGCAATGTTTTAATGGCATGCTCTTGTAAGGATTTCAAAATATTCTAAACGTGTAACGACTGGCGACATTACTAGTGCAATTTCTTTTGTCCAAATCTGATCTAGATTTGATTTATACGCAGGTGTTGTTAAAAGCGTAGTTTGAAAGAAAAAACTGATAAAAGAAATAAAATTTTAAAGCACTCTTGTTTAAATTGTAAAAATCAATACTCCCGCCAAGAGTAAAAATATCAAACTCATTCTCTACTGAAGCAATCCAGATAAATTAAAAGGCAGATTACCTGTACGGTCACAAGAGAATATAGTTGATAGAAGTTTAATGATCCTTCCCTAAGCCTCATAGACAAAGCACGACAGGTTAAAGAGAAACTATACGTTGAGCAGCTGAGTTTTAAACTAATCGGTGCCGAAGAAGGATTCAAAAGAATAAGTTGACGGGCTTAATACTGAAACCCGTTTGTTTTTCACTTTGTTATATCTCACTGTCGGGCGATTCCATTGCTGCTAGAAGACAGCACCGATATCACGTGCCAAAACTATGTGAAAATTCCAGCCCGAAGTTCACACGCGACCGGTTTCCTTAGCTGCCAGGGCATTCCCGAACGAATACAGAATTTAGCACCCACTCTGCCTAAGCCACCTTAACGAACATTTGATGCGCTACGGAACGTTGAGATTACTTACATTGCTTTTGTTAACTCAGCGTCGAAGCGCAATTCGGTCGTTTAGTTGCTTGAACTTGCCGGTTCTTCAACTACCTACAATGCTCGTCAGTTGGTAGAGTTTAAGCAAAGTTGTCCAATTATTTTGTGGCGACAAAAACGTCCGCCACTGTCAATCGCTGGAAGCGTGTTGTGGCAATATTTCCCGTATCGCCCTAAGGGTGGGCAGTTTAGGTAAACATAAATTCTTCAAGAAGTGAGAGCCCATCTGCCCTGTGAAAGGTGAAATGCAGAGAAGCTGGCGCTATTGTGGGATTGGCTATGTTGGCGTTTAGCTTCATTAGAAATTGGTAAGTTGAATTGTGAGGGCATTGTGATATCTCCATGTCAGAGACTGTAGACACACACTATTGGGTGCTACAAACAATTATGGTTTATTATAGCGTGGCTACTCCAATCACGCCACTGGATATAAAGGAGCGGCCGAAGAGCGCTCGGCATCGTGCAATATCGAGGGTGAGAGAGACGCAGCACGTTGCGAGCAGTTCTCACTACTCAGGAAAGAAGGGGAGGCCGTGAGGCCTGGTGAGGGGTGGACACCCTACGCAAGTAAGTTTCGTTCCCGTTTCATGCTCTTCCCGCCCCCCTTTAAACCAAACTGCAAGCCTTCACGGTAATTTATGGCGGGGAAGTTTTTAAACATAGCTTGGTTCATTTCTCTCTGTCCGCGTCAGCAAATAAGCTCTGTTATCAAAATGACGCATTGCGCGGAAAAGCTTCTTATAATAAAATAACACGATAGGTGCCTCCCAACTTTGACGTATATGATGCGTACGTTTTCGAATTCTTGGGTGCCATCTAGACAAAAAGACGTTTTCTGTTTGAAAACTTTGCCAAGCAGCGCCTCAAATTTAAACACAGTTATTTAGACTCTAAACACCCTGACATGCCCATTTAGGAATAAAATAACCCAAGGGTTTCAAATTCGCAACCGGAATAAATTTGGGCCCTGCAGTTTCTGTTTCCGAAGTTTGCCTAGGAAACATATTAGTAAGGAGATACCTTACAATTATATTGGGGCAGTCGCCTTCCCTCTGTGTTTGCGCTGTACCACATGCTCACACAAGTTGCGTTCACCGGAGATTTTTACTACCTTTAAAGCGAAACATTAGGACCCACCGCACGAAGTAATACTTCGGGACCCGTTGCAAGTGAATAGCTCCACAACGACATTGGTTGCTGTCTAAGCTTCTCTAATATGTTAAGTTATACCGATGTTCTGACAACGACTCAGCAAAGAAATGTTATAAATTTTGAAGAACGAACGCACATTTGCTCTGGGCGGTGTATATTCCTTGAGTAGTATTCCCGTAGCCTCTGCCAAAAGTTTGCCTAACCAGGATGTCCGTTTACTCTCGTGATTACTTCTGAGCGCAGCTTTTACGGCTCAGCAAAACACTCTTTCTCTCAGTCCTGCACGATTTTCTGGCATATAATGGCTTAGCTGGCTGCGCACTCGAGAATCAAGCGGGGGTGTACTAAAGGGGGAACGACGTTCCAATCAACTTGTGATTACGCCGTCAGAAGGCGGATGGAGTACGTGACCTAGTGTTGTATCCAGTACACTTACATATCAGTAGAATAAACAAATTTGGACGCCAACAAAGCATACAAGAGACAGGGGACTGTTCTCCTAAAAGCGCGCCAAAAACCTTTGCTGCATTCATAAATTTAGCCTCGCGGAGAAAGCCACGACTGTCAAATTAAGGGCAGCAATTCAAACACAAGATCGTGTTTCTCTTCACTCCGCCGGACCATGACTAAGGATGAAATGCAACTAATTAAGCATCATTAGTAACAAGAAGACCCCTCTAACATGGAAGATCGGGTGCCGTTGACAAGTAATGGAACTCTGATCAAGGCGCTGCTTCATCTAGCAGTGGTAGCGCACATTTCATCGCACAACTCTCAATGATTGCGTTGTGTAATAGAGCCGAAGGTCATGCGCAGTCAGTCTAACGTTTCAACTTATAGAAAATTTGTCAATACGTTGATGAGTACCCCCGGCGGTTTGCCTTATTTTTTTTTTTTCTGTCATAAGTGTGACGGTGGTCCTATTACTATAAGTCGTCGCAGAAATATCCCCGGTAATGGATCTGCCAATAGTGGTAATAATATATGACCAAGTGAACGGCTTTAACTCGGCTACTACCAGATATGGGCTGAGTTTGCGCGTTCTTACTTAGGAGCAGGTAGCCAGTGGCTTGTAAATACATTTGGAATTTACATGAATTTTAAACCTATGTATCCTAATTATTCACTGATTAATTATCGTTTCTCAAGGATTACAATTATGGAGACACCTCTTACTCCATGTCAAGTCCCAGAGCTTCTCATATGAAAAGATAAAATATTTTGTTGCTACAATGTGTTTTACAAGTAAACACAGGAACCCAGCTTACGAACCTCCCGTTTTTTTTAATACCACAGCAAACGATGAGACAAATAACTAGAGAATAAACCTTGCGTATAAATGTGCAGTGAATTTCTTCTGTTGAAAGCGTGAGATGTTTGCTTCAAGTTTCAATTGTGAGGTTATAAAACACGTATAGAAAACTGTATATATTGACGGAAAATTGAACCATGTTCCCGGAAAGATAAACATAGCGTCGAGGGAGCGTTCTGAGAAAGGCGATGGACCACACAACGTTCTAGACGCGCCTTGTATACCTTGACTATTAAATTCGGGCCTTTCCTACACATCGCTATTGGTGAAGATGCAACAGGCCCTAGTCTCGGGCGAGGAAAGCTGACAAAATAAGGCACGGCAGTAGAGCCTAAAGCATCCTAAATTTCCGCTCGTCGTAACATCTTTTGGGGAGACCCTATATGAATTCAGTGGTCGTAGCGGCCTGACGAGAGCAACAAGAAAGTAGAACGGAAAGTTTAACAGGCGATGACCGAATGTTCAACTATGCTTTCACTTTCACAATGGTGTGAAATTCAAAGCCCGGCTTTAGGGAGGCTATGACAGGATTGCAGCCGATAAGAGTAGGTGAACAGGTCGAAAAATAATTTTCGTGGAGACACGAATCAGGAAATTTGTACAAACAAACATCCATACCTAAAGAAGCAAGAAAGTGTACAAATACGTTTGCCTATATAGGTAGATTGGAGTGTCATGAACGCAAATATACCCCTCGCAGCAACATCAGTTGCCTAAAAATATTCAAAATATAAAAAGCGTAAAAACTGGTGTCGACAACCCATCCACTTTCTCGCACAGCGTTTTGTGACATCAGAAACCACAAATTTATAGGGTAAAGTGGATTTGTTGGAGCGCCAGCTTGCCTGATTTCTTTTTTCCTAAACGACGAGGTCACAGCTGGGACGTCGAAATGTAAAACAAATGTAAGCGGGAACTTAAAAAAGTTCCCGCTTACATTTATTTTAAAAGTAAGCGTGGAATTTAAAACAGAAACCATAGCAAGATGGCATGATTAAGTATGATGCCAAAGCCTAGGTGTTAGCCTGCATTTCAGTTTCGATTTTAATGAAATGCTTCGCATTGCGTGCAAGCGCAGTCAGAAACCCATGCATGGGGCTCAACGTGGGAGGGAACCTACTCCGCCAAAGGCGCATTCTGGCAACTATCAATCAGAACGCATGCAGGCGTGCAGGGTACAAACAATGAGCTCTCCTTCCTCTTACAGCGACCAAATTGCTTCCACTAATTACCTCCGCTTCCGCAACACCTGAGCGTAATTGCCTGCCTATTTCTTTCTTGTGACCAAAAACTTCCTGACTCGCGATAAACATGGGCGTCAGCTGTGGGTGCCTAGAGGCTGGAATGGTACGCTTTTGTGTCGCAGAGAAAGAGCGCACGAAAACTTATGCTGAGCCTCCTCTCCCTGTTACCTTATCAAACTTACTGTGCTGCCATTGATAGAAGCTGATTAGGATACTCTCCAAAGATAGCTGTATTAGCCTTATTTCTCTGAAAGTGTAGTGAACAAAAGAAACATTAGGGATTACTTTAAAACAAGTGTGTAAACTACGCAACCTAATACGCGAACCGTAACTTGGTTTTTTAAATTTCAAGATATTGTAAAAAACCGG